>JANAVB010009999.1:32838736-33065894 GCA_029216955.1 Iris pallida
GATATTGGGTGGAAAAGTGTTCACTGAACTATCATTCTAGGTTGAGTTCTAAATATTTGAAATGTTTTGATTCCTGAGATTTGGTTGTTAAAGGTTAACCGAGATTTACACATGATTTTGAACTGAAATGGGATGTGGATTGATACTGTTGACTTGATAAGATGATTTGATATCAACTGAGAACCTAATGTGGTTACCAAAGAGTGATCCCTATAATATGTTGACATATTTTCGAGTTTAAAACTGAGATGGGTTATGAACAGAGAACCGATTAAGATTGAAATATGAAACTGAATATTAAAAGGGAAGTAAAACTGAGTTTTGTTTACATAGAATTGAGTTGGGTTATGTTAAGAAATCTGAGATTGTTTTATACCTAAAGACATAAACCTGAGATTCATTTCCTACATATAAAACTGAGGTTAATGATTGTGTGTGCATGTGAAAACTGAAATTGAGTTTGGTTTATGAATGATACCTGAGAATGGGTTTTTCCCTTGTTTGAAAATCTGAGATTTGATTGGGTTCACCTAAAAACTGAGATTATATGATGAACACTACACACACACATGCACAAAACTGAAAATGAGTTAACTGTCATTTAATCTGAGATATTCTCACTGTCTTTTGATCCCAATTCCTGAACACATGTACACAACATCACCCTTCACACTGTTTAGCTAAAGCCGAGACACAAATTAACATATTGGCACACTTTTGCACTGTTGGGATTTCTGAGAATCACTGAGTATGGACACTCATGCCTTGACACTCACCTATACACACATGTACTCACATTCACTCCCTCACCAAGCCACACACACTCTCTCTATTAGAAACTGAATACTAATACCATAACTCTCACACCCACTGTTTTCTATTTGCTGCACACACACCATGCTACCTACACAAAATACTGTCACCATTTCATACTATTTTCATACACTTTTCCTGTCAACACACTACACTGCATTCATTACATATGTTATCAGTCCAGGATTTAACTATGAAGCATGTTTTAATGTTGCCATTGGGGATGTGGGCTTTGACAGGTTAGTTGATAGTAGGATATGGGTTTTGGTAGATTTTAGTTGACAGTTGGGGATATGGGTTATGTGAAATTAGATAGTGTAATTCACTATATATATGTAAAATGTATGCATGTACCAATGTACATTGTAATCTGCGTGAATGTGTATATATATGTAATGAATTCCAGTATTGTATAATATAATATATACATGTATGTATGTATCCTAGAGTGCATTTATATATGCATATGTATGTTTATGCTAGAATGCATTTATGTATGCATATATGGGTAAATGAAATGCATTATGTATGAGTATATATATGAGAGAGTTATATATGTCAAGGACTAATGGGCATGCATATAGTTCATACGTGTATATATGATATAGCATGTATGGTATCCTAAGAGATGTAATATAATTATGAATTAGAGTGAGTTAGAGTAGGAAATGGCTTGTGGTTGAGTTAGTTATAGGGTTTGACCTAGATAGATGACCTTGACATCTTAGAGTTGACTAGACATGTGACTACCCTAGATTTTGACTCAGCTGACAAAAAGGGTTGACCATAGTTGACCAGAGTTGACCAAGTTTGACTTTGACCTAGTTTGGCCTAGAAATCATGTAGTTTGAATTGTATCATTCATTTACCTTATCTTAAAAATATTATAACATGTACTGCTCTATTTAGAACATTGTGACTCCGGTGCAGACATCTGACATTACACTACTCTTTTAAGGGTATCAGGCGAGTACATTCTCTGATAGTTCTCTCATTTAATTTAGATTACTGTACTTCAGTTATAGTTAGTTTTATGTGATTCTCTGTTACAACACGTATGGATATTTTTGGATTCATGTATGCGACACACATACCTTACTTATCTGGCCTCTATTACTGGAATCACTGGAATCATTCCGGAATCTATTTCTGGAATTATCATATTTTGGCTGGACTCATCTCGATTCTCGTGTCGAATTCTGGATTCATTTGTATTGCGGGACAGGGAAATATTGAGTAAGATATGTAGACATACCCCAAATCTGGAATCTCCAATTGGAATCTACTGGAAGCATAGCCATCTCTCGCCTGATCAGTGAGAGATGTGCCTGATTACCTACAGCCGTTTACATGTCGATCTCGGTATTTTAAAACACACTGTTAGAATAGCTGGACTCACATGGATTCTTGATCACTACCTAGAATCATCTTGTACTGGATTTATCTTGTATTAGATTCATCTCGTACTGGATTTATAGTAGTTTTACACTTGTTTTACATTTACTGTCTGGACTTATTATGTTACTTTAGTTCAGCTAGATTTATTTTACAGTCTTTATTGCCATCATTCTTCTCTTGTTTTAGTTACTTTATTTACTTGTATCTTACTGCTTCTCTATACTATCACCTAAATATAAACTGCCATATTCATCAATAAAACTGTCTATAACTGCTTTATAGTTCTCTGTCATTACTTGGGTTTTTTTGATGAGTTGTGCTCATTCCTGTCCTGACTGGACATGTTGAAAATTTTACAGATGATTGCCCTGAGGACACATGCCCTACATATTACTGACCAGGAGATGGCTTAGCTACCTATGGCCCCGACACCCAGGAGTGATCGGGAGATTAGCTAGTTATTTTGTTTAGCTTTCATGTTTTAGAACTGGAGTTGTATATAAGTTGAGTTTTGTAGCTGATATTGTCTGACATTATATTATTTAGTTGTTGGTTTTATTTCTATTATTTAGTCTTAGTCATAATCTTCTGTGTTATCATATCATGCTTAGACTGTGATTGAGATTACATTATATCTATACTTGTCCTCCGTTCGGAGTTGATTTATTGACAAGTACATTATATAATTGCGTGATTGGTTGGTTAGATAGTGACCTAGAACAGCGTTCTACCGCCGACACTGCGGCATAGGTTGGGCGTTGTTACGTGCTCGTACCCTCACAGTGGGTGCGGGTCGTGACATACTATCCATACTTTTTCTTCTTTGATGTGGTTCCAATCCTAATTATTAATTTATTAATTAAATAAGTATAGAAATTTTAATTATCATCATCTATAACAAATATTTTCTTATTTCGAAACCTACCATATATAAACCAATAAAATCAAATCTAACTAGACCCTATTGAAAACAAATTAAATTTATTAAAGAACTTTAAAGTATCATTAATGATATTTTGAGATGAATGTCATCTGTAAAGTGTCATTGCTAACGATTTTTATAGTAGTGACTATAATCCTTTTCCCTAACTATCCTAATAATATCCTATTTAAATCTAATTCAAAATCTAATCTCTAATCTATCCTATAGTACCTACTAAAATTCAAAAAATGATCATAATCCTATCTTTATTAACCAATCCCTACCTATCTTATATACAACTAAATAATTTTTTTAAAAAAAACTTATATAACCACTACTTTTTTCTAGCAGTTAATCACTTTCCCTCATTCTCATCGAAAATAGCCCCTTGAAGCAGCCAAAAACAACCAAATTCAGCAGTACCACCAACTTCAAATGTTCATATCTCCAACATTGCTGGCGGGCCTTCAATGACTACACCGCCTCCACAACCAACACAGTTTCACAGGACGTCATAGGGCAAATTGCAGCACTAGTTCGCGATTATCGTCCTCCTTCCCACCAGTAGTCCTAGTTTGGAAAAAAAATGAGTTTGTGTATCGGCCATAGTTGGGTCTCTTGTATAATATATTGTTGTATCTAACAATCATTATCAAAGAGTACACATTATGGTTAGTTATGTATAGTACATTATGGTTTATTTCTATATTAGACATTCATTATATGAGTTATTTGTGTATATTATGGTTGGTTTGTCTAAATTATCAGACAATCCTTTTTTATCATACATTATGGTTGGTTTCTTTATTATCAGACAGTCATTTTGTTAGTCATTTGGGTATATTTGTTGAGCTATTTGTGTATATTCAAAGAGCTATTTATATGATATATTTTTTATATTCAGATAGCTATTTGTGTGATATATTTCTATATTCACAGAGTTGTTTGTGTATATTTTTTGACATAGAATATGATGGTGCATTTTCATTTTTTGAAAATTAGTGACATTTTGCGAATTTAGTAATACAGAAATTATATCTCTGACATGTATCAGAAGGTCGCTACACGTATTAATATGTCGCTAAATGTTGCTACATATCACTAATCCTAGGGAAGTGTAGGGACATATTGGACGTCGCTAAACTACATTTCACTATGTTGCTGAATGTCGCAGATCGTTGCAAATATGCTGATATGGCAAACTTAGCCATATCATCAAACCACGTCGCTAATCTTCTTGTTTATGTCACTATTTTGTCGATGTTTTGGCGATAAATAGTGACTAACTATAAGTCACTAAATTAGCAACGATCCTACTCTGATGTGTTTCTAGGTCGCTAAATTTGGGAATACTAACAACGTTTTAGGAGTCGCTAAATAAGTCACAAGAGCTATGTTTAACGGCCTTTTATGGTTCAACGATAAAGGTTTTTGTGACCCTTCATAGACATTGCTAAATGTATTGCTAAACATCATTAGCAATATTATTGAGCGTCGCTAATTCCACTCATTTTAGTAGTATTTCTAATTTCTGCAGGGGTTCTCTTTTGAGGCCTATAAATAGCCTATGTGTAAGTTATTTATGGAGGTCCAAAAAATTATCCAATGATATTCTGAAGGTGAAGGAGAGCTTCTTGTTCGACCGGCATCGAACTTGAGTTCTATTGTGCCTTGACAACAAACAACATAGCCAGTGTCAGATCGTCAACAGAGGGAAGTGGTTGAGCATCGACCAACAAGACCTCCATCGTCATACAGTCCCCAGAACCAAACATAAATATATAAACATGGGTTCCTCGAATGGTATACTTGCGTGATTGTAACACGATTTAAAAGAATTTATTTGTCTTACAATACTCTCAAGTCTTCTCTGCAAAGAGACTAGAAATGAGAGCTTTTCTTTTCTCTTCTCCTTATTTTCGACGAAGATATTTACCACATTTTAGCACATCAAACATAAAATAAATGGACATAACTTTGAGGGGACTGTCACCCCAATGATTGGACCGCAAAGGAATATCCTCAATGATGTAAACATAATCCTTTCTACCTAGTATGAAATGGAGGAGGAGGAAGTAGGAGAGGGTGTATGTTGTTATTCTTTATTAATACATTTACCTTTTCTACAATACATAGTCTGCTTTTGAAACTATTTTAAGAGGGATAGGGTCTTGGACTTCGCACAATATTTATCCTAGATTATACTTGTTAATTAGGAAGTATTAAATCCTAAGCAATTTAAGTTGGTAAGATTAGATCATAATCCTAGTTGGTTTGCGCCTAATCTTTGTGGATATTCTAGCAACTCCAAGTAAAAAATACATTTTCTAAATTTAGGGTTAAGAATATATAAATAACCTCAATATGTAGTGATCCAAAAAATATAATTTAAAAACTCTAAATTATGGTTATATAGTCATCTAGAGAGAGATCAATGTATGATATTTGTGGTACAAGATCAATCTATTTACTAATCCTCCCACATCTGTTTAGTTAGTAAATTATTTTGAATTTACCCGTGGTTTTATCCTATTTTCGGGTTTCTATGTAATATCAAAATTTTATGTGGTTGTATTTTTGTTTGTATGTTATGTGATTTTTGCGTTCGAAGGCATCTCAATCTCATCCTTGAACCCCTAATGATGGAGGAACATCTTTGGGTCCAAGTTTTTTTTTTAACAAGATTGAGTTGAAACTTCGATTTAACTATAAGACTTTTATTGAATATGCTTATGTATTTCTTCAGTATTTAGTTATTGAGTTGGAATATATAGGCCTAATCTTGATTCTCGAGTCATTATTAGATCAGCGTTAACTGTTTTCAATAAATATACATAAAAGTACAACTATCTCCTACATTAATATTGAGTATCAAAGAAATAAAATTGATGTTTACATAAACCCTAGCTAATTTTCTCATCTTCTCCTTCTCCTTCTCCTGATATTATTTTGAAATATACTGCCAATGTTCTTATTGTTGGATCAAGTTTGGCTGAGAGGGACAGAACTCGGCCAGAGTTTGGTCCCTAACCAAACTCTGTCAGAGTTCATACTTTTGTTCCAAAATTGTTCTGTAGTGACCAAACCAAACTCTGTCCGAGTTCGGTGTCGCTAGGGCTGACAAGTTTTGGGTTTTAATCAGCATTGTTGGATTTGTTTGACGACCAGATCTGTTGGTGAATTATTTTAGGACTTCAAGTATGACCTAAAATAGGTTTTTTATCCTATTTATATGGGTTGAGGGTGGAGGCATAAAGAATGGCACAATGAGGAGATTCATGCTGCTTGTCCACAGGAAATCTAAGAGTAAGTCCATACTTTTCTTTTAGGGCTCGTCATCTAAGATAGAAGAGATAAGAGATCTAATTGAGTAGCCGTCGCCTTCGTTCAGGGAGATTGCTATGAGTAGGGTGAGTGTTCATTGTAACTCTGTCTTTTTTTTTGAGTGGGGTGAGGATTTTGAACCTATTAAGGCAAATGGTTCAACATTGATTTTATTCAACCTTGTAATTTCTCCTGAGTTATATAGGTTGAGATTTGTTCAGGTGACGTAGTCACCGACAATATATGTTGTTCTTATTTGTGCTTGGTACTCGCGTTAGACGAGGATGGTTATCTCAGGTAGGTTGGCCTAAGTTTTTGCTGCGGTCAGTTTCAGACACATTATTAAAGCGCTTATGGGGCGTGTCCGATCCCAATACTTATTTCCATTCTTCTATTTTTTTAGAGGCACACAAGATCATAATCACCATTTTTGTTGCATATCATCATTGCAAACCCTTCATAATTTATATTGTGTTTGAATGATTGAATCCAAACCAAAAGCACAATACTCTTTTTGATGTTTTATTGTGTTATTGATGTGTACAAGGTCCATAATCTTAGCAGTACTATCATCGATAGTTGTCAAGCACCAACTGACTGGTCTACGAAAGAACCAACTGACTGGATAGTCGTTTGGAGTTCCAAAATAGCGTATGATTTTGTTGTTTTGGAGTGGGTCCCAACCTATATGGAGAATACTCTGGAGTACAAAATGTGTCGGAGAAGCACGAAGAGTGCATCGATCGTCATCTATTAGAACATACATGGTAAACAAATATATGATTGGATTTTCATCTTTGACTTAGATCATATATTTATGATTAGATCTTTCTTATATTGACTTTCCATATAATTGGACTTCCAATTTATAGCAAGCCAATTATGATTAGATTTCTATTAAATATATGATTTTCTATATGTTAGACTTCCAATATATATTGGGCTTCTATATTTTCAATATATGGTAAACCTAATTCATGCAAAAGTTTATAAAAGTTTGATGCATGTAAGTTAATAAATAAGAGAGAAGAAAAGATGGCAAGAGTGCTTTCCAACATTTGGAGGAGAAATGAGAGATCTACGACATTTTCGAAGAGGATTATTTTGGGTAATTTGATTTCTCGTCATCGTCATTCTTCGTGTGTCCGTGATTGTTTTTCCATTCCAAAGAGTTGTGGTGATCTGTGTTGGATAGATGAGAAGCTTGTAGAGGGTGCTATTCCATTAGTAGAGGCTTTTCAGGGTTGGACTTTGATCGTCTCATAGTTTTTCCCAAAGGATTTTCTACATCAAAAATTCTCTATGTCTGTGATTTGGTTCTTTGCGATTTGGTCGTTTGGTTTTGTGCGTTGTTATTGCTTGGCTCTCTCGCAGGCTCTTTCGCATTTCATTCCCAACACGTGGTATGAGAGCCAATTTGTATTCTGGCTGATATTGTATCAGAGCCATGTTTTATTCTTGCCGATACCCACAAGGTGGTATCAAAGCTATTAGTTGGAGTCAAGGTTGTAAGACAGTTGAGAACCTCTAGAGCGGGGGGGTGAATAGAGTGAGTGCGAGTGCAGCAGAAAATAATCACCAATTTTAAATTAAAAATAGATAACTATGGTAGTGAATAAGAGACAGTAATAAATATAGCAAGAGATATAGAGATCAAACTCAGTAACACAGCGATGTATACTGGTATCCCTCTGAGAAGACTAATCCAGTCTCGAGTACTCTTGCTCGATGTTAATCTACTAAGGCACAAGCTGATTGAGAGCTTGCAATCTCTTACAATACCGTACTTGGTGACAAGTACACGACCGACTTCACAACACCGTGCTTGGTGACGAGCGCACGACCGGCTCTACAACAGAGATAGTTTCTGAACTTTGAACAACCTCTTTACAACACTTGATAACCAAAAGATTCTAGATCGAATAGATATTACTGGCTTTTGGCTAACAGATGTGTAGGTGAAATATAAAATCTTTTGATCAGATGAAAACACTTATTGAAGAGAGAAGAGAAGATAAAATTGATTGAGTGATTTGGAATGAGCAATTCTCTTCTATTTATAGGTGATTTCGAGGACCGAACTCGGGCAGAATTCGGGCAGAGTTCTGATGCAAAGATTTCGTAAATGAACGTTGCATGCAGATTTGGAGGCAACAAATATTTAAATTCAAACTGACCGAACTCGGTAAGAGTTCGGACCGAACTCGGGACTTACTCGGTTTGAGTACTGTCCTAGTAAAAATGTAAGACATTTGTAATATTTTGTTGTAGAAGGGAAATGAAATTTTTGGTAGGTGGACTATGGATGGGTCGGCTGTATAGAAAAGTGGACTATGATTAACCTAAGCCAGTATTATCTAGTCGATCTTACAATTTATATCCTAGACTCAATAAAGATAAAATACATAATAAATTATAAAATAACTCGGACTAGATTCCAATAAAAATAAGCTTCAGAATGATGATTTACGTGCTTGCTGATGTAGTAGTATGCTTTTTTATATTGATTTCACATGACCTGAAATGATTAGCAGCAGTTCGTATATTTTGTGTGTTGACTTATGTTTATGTCGATTATTAAAATCGGGTGTGACCATGGAATAGGCCAACAATCTCCCCCATTTTGATAATTGACAAACTTGAGTCTATACCAAAATATATCTAAATAGAACAAATCAAAATACCTAAAAAAATAAATAATGGTGGTGGTATGGTGGTGTTCCCTTTGATTGTTGATTTTTGGTTTTGGTATTGCGCTCTTTCTCCCCCTTTGTTAATAAAAAAATGGTTTTGGCTCCCCCGTAATATGTGAAGCCAACAATGTTCATCAAATAGACAAAGTAATACTAGAGAGATATCACAAATAACAACATTACCACAAATAACAAGTGCATAAAAGAAATAACTAGTAGTGGAATACTGAAATGTCATACTAAAAGAAAGATACAACCATCACAATCTGCTAAAAATTTCTAACTGTAAAGTTTAGACGTGAAAAAAACTACATAAGATCATTATCTACTCCATCCAAAATCTACTAGCTCAAGTCCTCATCACATCGGAGTGTCGTCACCTCCAGGAGCATCCGGTGGAAAATATGCAGCAGTTGGATCGAAGTGAGAAAATGTCGTCTCATCATCGAACCTTGGTCCAGGGAAGCTGGGGTGATGAAGTATGGTAACTGGATGTGTGGTGTCATGAGAGAGACTCCAGTGAAGATAAAAAATGTTGTTCCGCAACACCTGAGCCTGGGTGATATGGCGGAACTCTGAATCAAGATAGCCTTGATGTCGTTGCGTTGAGAGGGCAACGAAATCATCAAAGCGCTGATAGAAGCCAGGGTCGAAATTCGGAGCAGGGACTGGAGCAGCAGCAGCAGTTAGAGGAGCCTCGGGATCATCATCGTGAACAGGCTCAACACCAAGAGGCAAAGAAAGAGTAGGATATAACCTAGACCAACTGAGTTCAATGGCAGTGGAAGAGTAAGGACAGGTTTGAAGATCAATTTCAAACCTCCTAAAGATAGAAGCCAAATGCATAGGGCAGACAAGGTTGCATCCTACATTTCTGTAGTTAAACATCCATGCCATAACAGTCTTCGAAACAGAAAATAGAATACCAAAGTGAATGTGGTACATGGCTGACAATTCCATGAAGGTAATCTCATCAGAAGATCCCTTCTTTGGAAGAAGAACAGAGAATATAAACCTATGGAGTTCATAGAAGTTTTGATTTAGATGCTTGGAGCAAACTCTTCTAGGAACAGGTTTAGGATGACACAAAAGTTCTTTGAAGGAATCAAGGGTGACACCTTCAGGGAATTGAATATGATAAATTTCTACTAAATCTATACCTACATCAGGAACATAAAAATATTCACTGATGTCGGTGGCATTAAACACTAGTTTTTGCCTAGCTACACATGAATAGAAGTTGTCGTTATCTTTTACTTGCAGATTGCAGTAAAATATACGGACATCATTATCATAAATGTTCTCAGCAACTTCAAAAAAATCACAAAAACTGAGACGGTTGAAAGTTGGAGCATATTCAGAAAAGATGTTAAAGTTAACACGTGCTCCAGCACAAATTTTACGACTAGAAAAAGAGTCAAACCAAAGGTCAAAAAATTCCCTATCGGGAAAGAGTCTGGAGTCATAATCATCAGATCCAGCAGGACAGGCTGGACTGAAGACATTTGTGGGAACATAGTCAGAGGAGGATGATCCTACTTGAGAGGAATCAACCTTTCTCTTTTGGTGTTTAGGTGCCATGAATGAGAAGAAATGAGAATAGAATACCTTTAAAGAGGATGAAGATGGTGGAGAGGATGGCTCACTAGCCTCCAAAAAAACTCGAAAGGAAGGAGGAAGAGAAGCTCTATGGAGTATTTGTGGGTAAATCTCGGTAGAAGGATGAAGAAAAGTGAAAGGAGGATGAAGAATTTATAGAGCTAAGGCCGGCTGTTCGGTTTTGGAAATCCGCACAGCGCCGATCGAACTCGGTCCAAATTCGGTCCGAGTTTGGCTACTTGTATTCCCAATATCATAAATGCAGTATTTGTTTAAAAGTTTGAATTTATAACTGTTATACTTCTTCATTTAATAACTTCTATTACTTTGGGTTAGCTGTAGGGGCCGGATCCCAGCTAGCGGTAGTCCGAAGACTAGTGCACCGTGTCGCTTCAGGCTATTTACACCTGTATGACAGAAGGACCCTTTCGGCTTGTACCCAAAATATTTTCGTTAATAAATTACAAAGTTTTGAGTTATAAAAATAAATTTAATAAAAATACTACATTATGAATCTGAAAATTTAAGTATGCCGAGCTCTCGCCGCATAACGTTAAATCGGTCTTCAGCTAGTAGTTTTGTGAAAATGTCTGCTAGTTAATGATTTGTGTCAATAAACTCTAGGCAGATGTCCCCGTGTTGTTGGTGATCACGTAAAAAGTGATGACGAATTTTTATATATTTTGTGCGTGAATGACATACAGGATTCTTAGTCAAGTTAATCGTGCTAGTGTTATCACAGTAAATAAGAATCTTAGTGTAGTACAGATTGTAGTCTTCTAGGGTTTACTTCGTCCACAAAATTTGAGCACAGCAACGTCCTGTGGCGATATACTCAGCCTCAGTAGTTAATAATGCTGCAGAATTTTGTTTCTTGCTAAACCATGAGACTAAGGCCTTTCCTAGGAAATGATACGTACCGCTGCTACTTTTACGGTCTACCTTGCATCCTGCAAAATTCGCATCCGAGTAACCTATCAGGTGAAAGAATTTGGTTTTAGGATACCAAAAGCCGACTGTAGAAGTTCCCTTAAGGTATCGAAAGATACGTTTAACGGCACTTAGGTGTGATTCCTTAGGATTTGCCTGGTATCGTGCACAAATATAAACACTGAACATAATATCAGGGAGACTAGCAGTTAAATATAATAAGCTACCAATCATACCTCAATACTTATACTGGTCGACAGATTTGCCACTTTCATCAGTGTCAAGCTTTGTAGATGTAGCCATTAGAGTTCCGATAGACTTTACATTTTCGAAGTTGTACTTTTTCAGTATGTCCTTCGTATATTTGGCTTGATTGATGAATGTTCCCTTTGAGTGTTGTTTGATCTGGAGTCCTAGGAAGAAGTTCAGCTTTCCCATCATACTCATCTCAAATTCACTCTGCATACACTTAGCAAACTCTTGACAAAGTTTTTTATTAGTAGAACCTAATATGATGTCATCAACGTATATTTACACAAGAAGAATATCATCATCTAAAGATTTGATAAACAAAGTTGTATCAACTCTTCCTTTTGAAAAACTATTATCAAGTAAGAAGGCATTTAGGCATTCATACCAAGCACGAGGTGCCTGTTTTTGTCCATAAAATTCTTTCTTAAGCTGGAAGACGTGATAATATTTTTGAAAATCTTCAAAGCTAGGGGGTTGTTTCACAAAAACTTCTTCTTTTAGAAATTCGTTCAAAAATGCACTTTTCACGTCCATTTGAAATAATTTAAAATCATTAAAACATGCAAATGCACAAAACATGCAGATAGCTTCTAGTCTAGCAACAGGAGCATATGTCTCGTCATAATCTATACATTCTTCTTGATTATAACCTTGTCCACCAGACGTGCTTTGTTGCATATAACTTGTCCATCTTTACTTAGTTTATTTCGGAACAACCATTTGGTACAAATTATCTATTGACCAATAGGTTTAGGAACGAGTTCCCAAACTTGGTTTCTCTCAAATTGATTAAGTTCCTCTTGCATGGCATTAATTCAAAACTCATCATTAAAATCATCTTCTATATTCTTTAGTTCTATTTAAGAAATAAAAACTATATTTGCTGCTATTTCAGAATCTCTAAGAGAGGAGTGTGTACTTACACCTTTTTATACATTACCTATAATGAGTGTCTCTGGATGATCTGGTAAGAACTTCAATGATTCAAATTTATGAGTCAGATCTTCCACAGGACTCTTATCGGTTTTTGCTTGTACACCTTCATCATCACTGTCGCTAGATCTGTGACTATTGAGCTCATCAAAAGTAACGTTAATAGATTTTTCAATAATCATAGATCTTTTATTTAAAATTCTATATACCTTACTCTTAGCAGCATATCTGAAAAATATCCTTTCATCTGCTTTAGAGTCGAACTTACCCAAGTTGTCCTTGGTGTTCAGGATAAAACAACGACATCCAAAACTTTGAAATAAGAAATGTTTGGAATCCTTCCGAACCAAAGTTCATAAGGTATTTTCTTCGAGATGGGTGGAATTAACACCCTATTTAAAACATGACAGGCTGTGCTAACAGCTTCTATCGAAAAATATTTAGAAAAATTATGTTGATTCAGCATGACTCAAGCCATCTCGCTTAGAGTACGATTCTTCCGCTCCATAACACCATTCTGTTAAGGAGTTTTAGGACAAAAAAATTCGTGGTAGTATCCACTATCATCATAAAACTTTTTGAAATCAGTATTTACGAATTCGCCACCATGATCACTTTGAATATGAGTAATCATGAAGCCTTTTTCGTTCTGTACCTTTTTACAAAATAACTGAAATTCAAAAATAGCATCACTTTTGTTTGATAAAAAGTAAACCCAAGTAAAATGAGAGAAATCATCAACAATAACAAATGCGTAGAGCTTACCGCCAAGACTAACGATTCTACTAGGACCAAATAAATCCATATGTATCAACTACAAAGGTCTAGAAGTACTTACAGCGTTGATGGATTTAAATGTAGACCTATGTGCTTTATTCTTTTCACAGTCAGCACATACCATATCTCTCTTGAATGGAATCTCAGGGAGTCCTTTTACTAGCTTCTTAGTGCTCAGTCGTGAGATAGTGTCCATATTAGCATATCCTAGTCTCATATGCCATAGCCAGCTTTCATCTAGGTAAGCTACTAGGCATCTTCCTGTATTATTAGTACTCTCCAGAAAAAAAAACATAAATATCATTTTCTCCAATCCCTTCATATACGGGATTACCATATGACATATCATATATGGTACATTTGTCTTTTACAAAGTTGATACCATAACCATTATCAGCCAAATGACTTATGCTTAATAGGTTATGTTTCAATTATGTAACTAGACAAACGTCTTTTATTACAGGATAAGGAGATATACCAACAGTGCCATGGCCAATGATATCACCTCTCAAATTATTTTTGAAGGAGACGTATCCTTCTTTCTTCATCGATAGCATGGAGAACAAAGATGTATCACCAGTCAGGTGCTGCGAACATCCTCTATCGAGGATCCACTTGCTTTTAGCATAAGAGGGTTGTGGGTCCACCTACAAAACAAGTAGATGAATCCTTCGGTACCCATTTACTGAAGGGTCTATATTGATTAGTCTTAGGTCTCTAAAATAATGTACGATTGTCAACAAGTTTTCTTGCTAAACAATACTGTGATATGTGTCCATGAGTACCACAGTATGTGCAAGTAAGTTTTAAAAAAGTGTAGTAGAATCTGTGTTGACATGCCTATGTGGTTTCTTAGAAAACCTATAAGTGAAAGCATGGTGATATTCGTGTTTCTTTCGTGCTTTCTATGTGTTAGTCCTCTTGTGTCACAGGTATTGCATGTTTGCCTAACTTGATTTCTAACTTTTTAGAAACCGCAAAAGACTCTTCATATTTAGCAGTCATGTCTATGAGTCTTTGTTCTGTGACTAAGTGCTTCTTCTTCTCTATGTCTTATAACTCACTACAAGAAAATTTACGTTTCTTGACGGTTTATTTCTTGACGATCGTGAAAAATCGTCAACAAAATGTGTTATCTTGACGGTTTTGGACTTACGTCAAGGAAGGACACGTTTTATATTATTTTAGCAATTTTATAGTATAATAGTTGAAGGTTTAAGAATATCCGTCAAGAAACATCATTTCATTTATTGACGATCTGGTGATAACCGTCAGCTAATATATGTGCAAAAAAGCTTGGCGGGATTTTTTCGACTGCCATTTTGGTAAATTTTTTGAAATTTTTTTATTGCATGTCTGTGTTGACGGTTGTCCTTCAATCTCATTCTATTTATTTCCCAATCCGTTCCTCTTATCTCTATTTCTTCTTTCATGTCATCCACTAGCTGTTGCTGATTGAGCAGGAGAGCACCCCAACCAACAAATCCCTTTTCATCCTTTCCATCTCCCTTCTCCTATTCTTTCTCTTTCTCTTCCTATTCCTCTTCCTCTTCCTCTTCCTTTTTCAATCCCAAAACCCTAATCCTCAAATTCATCAATTTTTGTCCCTAAATTCTAACCCTAGATCTATCGGAGTTAGAGTTTGGTCGACAATGGCATCTTCGACCATGATTGGGCGGCTGCTGCGATTGGGCTGCTGTTGCGGAGACGCCACCGCTGCCTCCTATCTGTTCGGAGGGAGGGGAACCGACTTCTTCGATGCCGTACGAGGTGGTGTTCTGTTCCCCAATTTTTTTCCTTTATTCACTTCAACAAATCAATAAAAGATAGATTAGTTACCTCTCTACCAAAGCTCCTCTTCCGTTCTGGAGATGGTTCTACACCTACACGATGCTGACGTGCCCCACCATGATGCAGCGCCTCGACACCTTCAACCTCACCCCCAATCGCATCCTCGAGCACCTCATCGAGTAGTGGCGACAACTTTGGTTCTGTCTCTGCCCACCCCACCTTTCAACTGTTGCAAAAAATTGTCCTGCTCCTCCAGTTAACAGAAATGATTGAGAGTTTCCAACTAATACAACAAATACTTAATGGAATTGACTTTTCCCTAGAAGAGAATTTCTAGGTAATAATAACCATGTTTACATATGTGTTCCAACATTTACCTACATTCTTATTTTGAAGACAGAGAAGCCGAAAATATGGACAAGCAATTAACATTACAGTACCATCTCCATTGGAAGAGGAGACCCTTCTACAGTCTTATTCTTTTGTAAGCTGAGAATTGAAATGCCTGGAGTAGTAGGCACCTGAGGCATGAGATCTAGTTATAGAGCTTTTGTTGACTTCTGGATGACGAAGGACATGCATTGGCACTGCTGCTTATTGTCGAAGGAGAGGAGGTGGATGTAGGCGTTCGGGTACGCCTTCTTGCACTCCTCGATCTCATCGAGGACTTCGGAAGAATTGGAGCAGCCGAACATGGGCGGCTTCCACAGGGTCCAGTACCTGCCGTCGTAGTAACCTGGCATCTGGCTATGAGTCCTACGATATGTACACAGGAGAAACTCTTGTGTGCATTGCTCTCAAAGCCAACCAATTTTCTCTGATAAAGTAGGGGTTATCTCAGGTCTACGATTCTATTACTGCTGTATGAATTACATAATCTTGTCATTTTCTTATTTTCCCTTTTTAGCTACTCAGTATTATTTTTGTTTTATCTCCTACAGACAATTGATGAATTAGCAATTCAAGGACAAGGCCAGGTTTATCCTTTACTTTAGTTATGAAATTTATAGTTTAGCGAGAAATTTATCTTTTGCTTATGAATCAACTTTCGGCTAGTTTATTTGTCCTAAAGTAATTGAATATTATGAGTAGAATCTTAGATTTGGCAGGTAATCGACACCCTTGCAGAAATCCAGAAGCGACATAACACTATGAGGGATTAGAGAGGAGGGATTAGAGAGGAAACTTCTTGAGTAGCAACAGGTAAAACCTATTGTCATGATCCTATGTAACTATCTAAAATTGTTTTATGAAATGAGGCCTGAGTGATCAAGCAAGCAAGAAAGCGCTCTGATCTGTATATTGATAATTTGGCAATCCAAGGAGCATTAGCTTCTTTGGTGTAACCTAATTGATATCGTGATTCTTTACTAGTCTTTCTAAACCTAGTCTCAGTTAAGTGGATATTCTACATTTCAAACTTTATGTATAGATTGATTGATTTATAAAAGAGAATAATTTTGGTTTACTTGTTTGTTTTATTTATCTAAGCTATAATGAACGCATCTTGATGCACAGTTGTCCCTGAATCTCCCCTGCTACAGGTGGATACCACACTAAGGGTATGAACCCAATTCAAGCTTTCGCAGGACTGCTACCTGCTGATTTTGCTCCAGTGCAGAATCTGCACTTACTTGGCCCCCCAAACTGAACCTATTACTGCTGTTTATGCGCTCAGTTCCTGTACAAGTGCACAAGGCTCACCTATTTTCCCTTTCCTAATTTTTTTATACCTACATACCTCAACTCTGCCCATACCTGGTGCTGCACCCTACTCCTGCCACTGAAAACCATACAGTCCATATACCCAGTCTGCACCGGAACTGTATTGCACAAATATCCCTTGATACCCTCTGATGAATGCATCTTGATGCTAAATATCGTTGCTTCCTACTTGAAGCTACTGCCCTATTTTGCTACTACTAGCTACTGCACTATAAGGCAGGGTAGTTTTTTCTAACTACAACTTAACCGCATCAGTGCATGCCCAGCTATGTAGAAAGTCACTGCTGCAAGGATATACCTCCTCCCCCAGCTATGTAGCAAGTCACTAGCTGTTTTTGTAGATTTTGATAGCCCAACAACAAAAAACTCGACTTATAAAATAAAGTTTCCAAAAGTTGGTTATGCTATTGTTATGAGGGCCATCATGTTGAGGTAGTAATTTGTGCCACTTTACTACTTGCACTCTTGTCTAGTTTGTAACACTTAATTGGTTTTCCAAATATATCTTATATTGTCAACATATGTTGCAGACAAAGAAGAAAACTAAAAAGTAGTAGAATGATACCGGGACTGGGAGCTTGCTAATGAGACACAGCCTATTTGGGTGAGCCTGAGACCATTATTCTTTTAATATAGTAAAATATTTACTCTCCATAACTACTTTCCTTTCTTACTTGAATGTTACCCATGCTTTACATGCTTGCATTATGGCAGCTCCGTAATCCTAAAGATGTTACTACTGAGGACTATAATAAATTCTATAAGAAGACATTCAATGAGTACTTGGATCCTTTGGCATCTTTCCACTTTACAACTGAGGTATAACCCCTCTCTTTAGATTTATAAGGTAGTTATAAGTTGTCAAAGAGGGAATGTTGTATATTCTTTATTTGTGAAGTGTGTTAAAATTGTTTTATAGTGGATTGAAAAGTATAAGAAAACTCACTCCACTTATATAGTGGTTGGGAGGCATGATAAGGTCATGGCTAATCCAGCCATACAAATAAATCTTAGAAGTGATTCAGGTTCATGGCCACCGTATGGTACTGGTGTAAATATCAGAAAATTAGCTTGTAATCTGACAAGAGCAACAAGATATTTCGCTTATGAGACAAAATTCAGTATTTTGTGATGTTGTTCTCCCATATGATTCTTGTTGTCAAGATATTGTTCTAATGTGTATCAAATTAACACTATGATTATAACCTTGTTACTTCACCTTGAAAGCCTGAAAAATTATACACGTCATTTATTAACGTTGGCTTGATTTTTTTGTTGTTGGTAGCCTTCATAATTCATATATTCATCAGCTTCACACATTCGATATCTATATATATTATGTTTAGTGGCATGTTGTTTTATTTCATTAGTTTTTTCCAAGTAATTCTACGTAGAATACTTCTCATCTAGCTAACTGATATAATTGTAGTACTTATATTGTAGCATTTTAATTGAACTAGGAACATGGTGCATATCCAGGTAGAATACTTCTCATCTAGCTAACTGATATAAATGTAGTACTTATATTGTAGCATTTCTATTGAACTAGGAATATGGTGCATATCCATACATGAACCACTACACTGGTTACTAATGCTAACACTTAAACACAAGATACAAAGTGTAGTGCATACACACACTTCTATACTTGACAACTGAAGAAAGATAGGATACAAGTACCTCTCTGTGCACACTGTATTCCCCATTGGACCTTAGTTTTGTTAAGGCATTACTTGTTGAACTAGAATTTGATTATTGTATTGACTTGCATGCCTCGTGGTTATTTCATTTTATTCTTAGTTATTAATTTATACAAACATGTGCACATAAATGATTAAATATTTTTTTTCTTCTCTCAGGAACTATATGGAAAATGAAGGTGCTGTAAATATGGGAGGGATGTGCTCCGGCCGGGTTTGCTACATATTTTGGTTTTATTTATATTATTTTCAGTTTTGAATGTTTAAGATGTATGGAAACTACATACTTTGGTTGGATATGTTTGTTGTTTGACAAGTGTTGGATGTTTGTGGCTGGACGTGCTGGATGTATTAGATGTTTGTGGTGTATGAACAATATACAGTTTATTAATATAAAAATTAGGTTTTGTAATTATTTGATGTATGTATATCTTCTGGATTATTGATATTATATGTGTGTTCGATTCATAATATATAATTATAAATAGAATTTATGTTATACAAAATTTAGCTTCTCTTGACGGTTATAAAACGTCAACAATTAACTCAATTCTGCTGCAAGAGGGCTTTTATTGACGGCTAAAGGCCGTCATCTAGGCCGGAGTCAAGAAAAGTTTTTGCCTACGTTGACGGTTTCTAAAAACTGCTATCTTGACGGCAAAAAACAGTCAAGAAAATTACTTAATATGACGGCAAAAAAACCGTCAAGAAAACCCATGACAGCGACCGTCAAGAAAAGCGGGGGCCTTTTCTTGACTCTGGCCTAGTTGACGGATCTGCAACCGTCAAGATACCCATTTCTTGACGGGGAATCCCCATCAAGAAAAGCCTTTATTCTTGTAGTGACTCTTGTATTTTGACATAGTCTCTTTCTTTCTTTTCAACTTTGAGGATAGCCTCATGATAGTCTACTTTAAGCTTGGCTATCTCTTCCATTTAGCGGTAGTAGACGTCTCTTTACTATCTTCAATAAGACTGGACAGTCTAGCTAATTCGGTTGTGTATGCCTTAATCTCTTTTCGAGATTGCTTATACTTGTCAAGCATATTTCTGTGTTCTTCAAGTAGTTCGATGAAGGCATTTTCTAATTCATCGAAAGTAAAATCGTCATACAAAGGATTTAAGGATACCTTATCAAAAGCCATAAGACAGACATTGGTATTTTCGCAGGGTCTGTCTTCTTCCTCTGTATCACTGGCATCACTTTCATGCCAGATACTGGTATTTGCATACTTTCGACTAGTTGTTGCTTTTCTGCTTGATCTTGATCTATCGTATGGACTGCTTTTCTTCGAAGTTGGACAGTCCTTCTTCATATGCCGCGATTTCTTGCATCCAAAGCATATTGTTTCATATTCATTGCTTTCTTGGATATCTCTCTTTCTTCTGTTTGATTTCTCAAACTTAAGAAATTTTCTGAAGTTCTTCACTAGTAGGGATTGTTCATCACCACTTGATGATTCTTCCTCAGAATCATTGCATGTTGATTTTCTAGCCTGAGCTTTAAAGGTGATAGATTTTTCTTTTGGGGTCGCTTCTTCAACTCTTGCAGATCAAGCTCACGGGTCATGAGCTTGCCTATCAGTGTTTCCAGAGACATGGTGATGAGATCGTTTCCTTCAATGATTGATATTGCCTTTGGGTTCCAGTTCTTGGTTAGAGCCCATAGCACTTTTTTGATCTTCTCGTGATTATTGTAATCCTTACTAAGAGATTGCAAAGGATTAGTAATATCAAGGAAACGAGTTAATATCTGTGTAATTGACTCATCGGATTTTATTTTAAAATATTCATATTTCTGTGTTAGTCTGCTGATTTTGGATTCCTTCACTTGGGAAGTACCTTCATGAGTTACCTCAAGAAGTTTCCAAATCTCATGAGATGTCTTACAGGTTGAAACTCTGTTGAACTTCGTTTTGTCAATTGCACAGAACAATGCGTTGATGGCACGAGCATCTGTACTAGCCTTTGCTTTTTCAGCCTCTGTATATTTGTCATGAGGCTTATCTACAAGCAGGCCATCAACTACTATGGGTGCCGGTTTCTTATAACCGTCAACTACTATAGACCAAAGATCAAAGTCAAGAGACTTTAAAAAGAATGTCATCCTTGTTTTCCAGTAGGTATAGTTTGTACCATCAAATAGTGTAGGTCTATTTGTGGATTGTCCTTCACCGTTGAATATTGATTTCACGACTGCCATATATACTCTTTGAGGTTTGTTATATTAGAATATAACCTGCTCTGATACCAATTGTAGGACCGTTGAGCACCTCTAGAGGGGGAGTGAATAGAGTGAGTGCGCGTGTAGCAAAAAATAATCACCAATTTAAAATTAAAAATAGATAACTGTGGCAGTGAATAAGAGACAGTAAATAATTATAGTAAGAGATAGAGAGATCAAACTCAGTGACACAGCGATATATACTGGTATCCCTCTGAGAGGACTAATCCAGTCTTGAGTACTCTTGCTCGATGTTAATCCACTAAGGCACAAGCTAATAGAGAGCTTGCAGTCTCTTACGACACCGTGCTTGGTGACAAGTGCACGACGGACTTCACAACACCGTGCTTGGTGATGAGCGCACGATCGGCTCCATAACAGAGATAGTTCTAAACTTTAAACAACATCTTTACAACTCTTGAGAACCAAAAGACTCTAGATCGAATAGATATTACTGGCTTTTGGCTAAGAGATGTGTAGGTGAAATATGAAGGCTTTTGATCAGATGAAAACACTTATTAAAGAGCGAAGAGAAGATAAAATTGATTAAGTGATTTGAAATAAGAAACTCTTTTCTATTTATAGGTATTTTCGAGGACCGAACTCGGACAGAATTTGGGCAGAGTTTTGATGCAAAGATTTTGCAAATGAACGTTACATACAGATTTGGAGGCAACAAATATTTAAATTCAAACTGACCGAACTCGGTCAGACTTCGGACCAAACTCGGGCTGGACTCGGTTTGAGTTCTGTCTCAGTAAAAATGTAAGACATTTGTCAAATTTTGTTGCAGAAGGGAAATAAAATTTTTGGTATGTGGACTATGGATGGATAGGCTGTATAGGAAAGTGGACTATGATTAACCTAAGCCAGTATTATCCAGTCGATCTTACAATTTATATCCTAGACTAAATAAAGATAAAATACATAATAAATTGTAAAATGACTCGGACTAGATTCTAATGAAAATAAGCTTCAGAATGATGATTTACGTGCTTGCTGATGTAGTAGTATGCTTTTTTATATTGATTTCACAAGACCTGAAATAATTAGCAGCAGTTTGTATATTTTGTGTATTGACTTAAGTTTATGTCGATTATTAAAATCGGGTGTGACCATGGAATGGGCCAACAAAGGTTGATAATCAAATAAAGAAGAACTGATGGACGCGAAGACATTGTGCATGGTAAACATGAACGGTACCAACTATAACTACTAGAGGAATAAGATAAAGGATTTAGTATTTGTCAAGAAGCTGCATCCGTCAGTATTTACTTTCGAGAGACTAATTGATAAATCCGAAAAGGAGTGAAACTTTGAGCACATACAAGTGTATGGGTACATCAAGGAGTTCCTTGATGAGAGAAATCACACTTCCAGTATAGAGCATGCATGTGAGGACACTATGGATAGGCTAGAATCTTTGTATGCGAAGAAGACCAAGGTGAACAAGTTCCCGATCCAACAAATTATGGGCCTACGATAAAAAGATGGTACATCTTTCATGTATAACTTGCGTGAGTTCAAGGGTGTGGTTGACCAGCTATCTTCGATGGAAGTCAAGTTCAACAACGAGGTACAGGGACTATGGCTATTGTATATATTGTCGGACACATAGGAAATCGTAGGTGTATCTATGATCGCTTTTGTTCCAGAAGGCGTGGTCAGTTTGGAGTTTTCCAAGAGCAGGATACTGAATAAAGAGATAGAGAGACGTTCTCAGGGCACTTCAAGCACATCCCACTCAGAGGGCCTTATTTTAGAGAGTCATGGAAGGAGTAAAAGCAGGGGTTTGGGCTTTGGCAGAGATAAGAGCAGTAGAAGTCCAAGGGTCGATACGAGAACTCTTAGTGCTACCACTATGGCAAGAAGGGCCACATCAAGTGAAACTATTTTGCTTGGAAGAGAGAGAAGAAGGGTAACAAAGAAAAGTAAAGTGAGAACACTATAGCGGCAGCCTCAGCACATGGAGATGGTGTGATTAATGTAGGTGATGAGGTAGTCATAAGCCTTGCTTGTGATAAAAATTCTTGGTTGGTAGACTCAGGTACGTACATACTTCAGCGCACGTATCACACATTAGGACATTATTTATCACTTACACAACAGGCGACTATGGAGTGTTGAAGATGGGCAATCGAGATATGTCAAATGCTGTTGTTATTGAAGATATGCATTTGAGGACGAAGATGGGTGCAATTCTTATTATCGAAGATGTTTGTCATGTCCCTGATGTTCATTTCAACCAGTGTCAGTTGAAAGGTTGGATGACGAGAGATTCTTCAGTCTCTTCGGGATGGTCAGTAGAAGCTTTTCAGAGGTTCGATGGTGATTGCCAGAGGAAGCAAAAAGTCCAATCTCTACTATATGGAAGGGGGCATACATGGGGCACATGAGGTGAATACAGTCATTGATGTGTCTACCGAGTTGTAGCATAGGTAGCTTAACCATATTAGCGAGATGGAGATGAGCTACTTGGTGAACATGAAGGTAATTTCGGGGCTCAAGTCTACAAAGTTGGAAAGATGCACCCACTGTTTGGTAGGAAATCAAAATAGGATGTCTTTCCAAAGTCACCCAAGTTCAAGGGAGCTGGTATTCCTCACTCGGATGTCTGCGATCATATGAAGGTAAAATCTATTAGTGATACTTCTTATATTATGTCTTTTATTATGACTGTGCCAGAAAAGTTTGGGTCTATGCTTTAAAGACCAAGGATCAGGTATTGTCCACTTTCAAATAGTTTCAGATCTTTATTGAAATAGAGACGGGCAAGAAGTTTCTATATATTCGGTCCGACATTGGTAACGAAACTTCTCCCCCTCCATGTAAAATATATTAGAAACTTTTTCTCTCCAGAAGAAAAACTCACAGAACCTTTTCACCTTCCTAAATCTCTTCCATCTTCCTCCACACTTCTCTAACTCCGAAACCAGCGATGCCCCGACGATCCTCGCGTCACCCCGAACCTAGCGACACCCCAATTAGGGCATTTCCATTGCCCCCTACCATACCCGACCGCATTTCTGTCCATGCGACAGCCTCCTGCGGCTCCCCTGCCAGCCAGCGCCCCGTCGGCCATTCTCGGCCGTGTGCCGCCTCTCGCACGCGACCAGCACCTTCAACGCGTGTCCAGCACCCCTCCCACGCGCGTATCCAGTACGTTTTCGTATGTGCGTCCCCTCCCCCCTCCCTCTCGTGCGCGTGTCCAGTGCCGTCCCGTTTCGCGTATCGCATTCCGAGTCCAAGGCCTCCCCTCGGTACTCATTCAACGGCCTTTCGGTAAGCCCAAAACCTTCTGTTCATTTCCAGAAAGCAAACCCTAGTTCTGTTCCGACCGGATTTGACAGAATAAAGCTCTGTCAATTCCTGGATAGATAGATTGTAGTTTCCTAATTGAGACCATAGGTTTTGTAATAAAAATGCTTCTAATTAATTAATGTTACGGATAGATTATTATTAATAATGAGTATATCGTAATGTATATAAAGTGTTATTGTTTTCCATGAAATATAAAAGAGCAGAACAATTATCGAAGGTCTGGACTTTTACTTCACGTTACAAACTCGCTTGTACAAAGAAAGCCTAGGGACGAAAACCTAGGTACAACAATCTAAGTACAATTGTTTATTTTAGATTCTGGGGGGTGACGATAGAGGCTCAGAAAAGCGACGACCGCTCTGCCTTACTCCTTGGACGATCGGTATGCAGCCTTGGCTCCGGAAGATTGCTTGGCGTTGAAGAAATGCTCTCTTTGCTCTCTCTCTGCTCTTTTTCTCCAAGTCTTCTAATGCTCTCTGATCTCGAAAAAAGGGTCCTCTTGCAAGGGAATGGCACCTCGCTATTTATAAGAAGGGGAATGCAATCATTAGGGTTTGCAGTGACTATCCCTTAGAGTGGCGGCGGCCTGTTGATTGATCAATCTGGGCCATTCATCTTAAGTGTGATGAATCTGGGCCACTTAATGTAGATTGCACCAAATCCCATCAGTAATTAATGCTGATTGGAATGAATCCTCGTGATGATGATTTGCTGATGTCTGCAAATCTGGATGAATAAGTTTAATTCATTCTCCTGCCACGTGTCCCAGATTATTGGGATTTGACCCAATCTTTGATTGCAGCAAATTTGGGAAATTGATTAGCTTTATGACACATGTCCTGGGAGTTGCTATGAGGATTGAGCCGCATAAGGACTGAGCTGCATAAGGATGGAGCCGCATAAGACTGGCCACGTGTCGGGTCTGCTTGGGCAGTGGCCTCCCGAACCTTCGAACCATATGAAAATTTAGGCCGCATAATGGGTAGTGAGCCGCATGGAGATGATCCTTGCGAGCCACATGGGTGCCTCTGCTTGAGCCGCATGAGACTGCTTCGGCCTGAGCCGCATAAGGCAGCTTCATCCTGAACCGCATGGGGAGTCTTCGCTCGAGCCGCATATGACTGTCCACGTGTCAGGGCCACGTAGCATTTTCTGGATCTTGGGGGATTGTGTTAGAGATCTTCTTCGTTTCCCTAGGTGTCTGTCATTATAACCGAGTCATAATTACCTCTTTTGTGTCAGGACTGCCACTTTTTTAGAGTACTTGTCAGCCGTCAAAGTAATTAATGCAGGAGGGGAGAACTGTTTTGCAAGCTACGTGTTCTTCTGTTCTAAGCCGCATGGGACATCTTGAGCCGCATAGTCCCTTTTGCCGCATGAATCTGTGAGCCGCATGGGCTTTCTGAGCCGCATGGGGTTTCCTGGCCGCATGGATCTTTCTTTAGTATTTTCCATGCTTCTACAGTTATATTAACTTGTAAGTTATTAGGCTTAATGGTTTACTAAACGTTTAATTACGATTATCGTTGGGATAACGTTATTTTAATATTATTAATATTGTTGCCATTAATTTTATGATTAATAAAATATTAAACTTAGTTTCAAAAAAAAAAGGTTTTATATCAAGCCTATTCTTAATATAGGAAATAGTAATTTTAGGCTAAAATCCTTTTATTTACTATTTTGGGGTAAAATATTAATTATCTTCCAAAAATAGTTTTTATTACCAAAAAGGATTTTTTTTAGATAATAAATGCTAGATATGTTTCGTGGAAATCTTTAAGTTATTTATATAATTAAATGATTTCTCACTAATTATTAATATAAAATATTTTCGTAATAAAATCGTTAAATTATTTTAGTAAGCCTTTATCTTATTTAAAATAAAGTTTTAGACAATATTTTAATAAATAATTTTAAGTACATTTATAAAACCTTAGGTTTTACTAAATAAATGATTTTCAAAATTTTACTATTAAAACAATTTTTTATTATTTAAAATATCTATTAAAATATTTCGTATAGTTTATGTAAATAAAAACTATTTAATTTCAAAGGATTTTTCCAGTATTTTATATAGGTAATTCTAATTATAATATTAGTTTATGAAAAATCATTTATTATATACGAATAATTTAAGTATAATATTTCTCGCATTATTTACAAAAAATAACAGCTTTATTAGAAAAATTATTTTTATCTATTATTATACGCGATTTAATATTAAATAATTATAGCTTTATTTCTCTAAAATTATTGTTATAGCCAAACGATTTTTTATTATAATTATTGGCGGTTAGTTAAACCCTTGGAATGACTTCTAAACCAAAGTATCAATTAATGTAGGTCACGAGTCCCGGACTTAGCCTGAGTACTTTTCTGTCGTTACCTACAGCACCGGAAACATCAAGGCAAATTCATACTTACCCAAACTTGTGTTTTAGTTTAATAATTAATTTTATTGCATAGTAGAACTACTGTATCGAAGCTTGACTCATGGGATCCCTCTCGGATCATACCGACTGCTTTACTGACTCATTGACTCGGGATTTGGGAAGTAGTGTTAACACCTGTGGTAAAAGTCCCCTACTAAATCACTGTTGATAGCGGAAGCCCAACCCACTTAGGCCGAAGCCGGACCGTGTTCACTAGAACACTTACTGCCTCCATCCCTAGCCGGCCACAGGATGTTACGCGCTCAAAACACTACTGCTAGTTAGATTGCATCATCTCATTTTATTTCCAAAAATTATTTGCATAACTGCTTCTTTATTATTATTTAAAAAATATATTTCTGTATAAACTGCTTTTTGTCTCATTTTTAATTATTAAATAAGATGTTGGAATGGATTGTATGTTCTTGTTCCCCTCCTGACTGGAGACTAATATTTTAGGTGATTGCGACGACGAGGAGTGTCACGACCCGCACCCGTTTTTTGGATGCAAGCACGTGAGCAATCCAGCTACGTATCGAGCGGACTCCAGCCCCTCTCGAATACGTAAACGCTGTCAAGACTATGGTATACTGCAAAATTATGGCAAAACAAATCTATATCTCAAATCTATAATAAGTGTACGAAACATGAATGAACACTATGTGACGTGGTCTGCAACCCACTAGCATATATGTCCGATGAGACTCCAAGAAAAATAACAAAAGTCTCTAAACTGAATCAATAAACAGGATAACTCATGATAAGGAATGTAGAGCATGAAAGGTTAACAAACGTAATAATGATACCTGAATCCCACAAGAACCGTAAATCCTTCGCCATCCAGAACTACTATCTAACTCCATACAATCGCTAAACCTGAAGAGATCATCAGGTCCTCAGAGGACATAACAAGTACATAATATACATGCCTATCTAACAGTTTTATCATGTACAAGAAAATAAATAAGAAAAATAGGAACACGACAAATGACTACGAACACGAACATGAACACACGAACACTAGAACAACTACGCGTAAATGAACTGCCAAGCGAACAATGAACACGAGATCAATGGAAGAACCAAACCCTCATCCCGAGTGTGGACTCACGGGTTTGAACTAAGCACTAACCCTCGTCCCGAGTGTGGACTCTCTGGTTATTACTAACCCTCGTCCCGAGTGTGGACTCTCTGGTTAGTTCACGGCAAGGCATCCTCGTCCCTAGTGTGGACTCTCTGGTACAAGTATAACATCCTAGTCCCGAGTGTGGACTTTCTGATATAAACACCCTCGTGCCGAGTGTGGACTCTCTGGTGCAAGTCAAATCAACACCCTCGTCCCGAGTGTAGACTCTCTGGTACAAATAATCGACATCCTCGTCCCGAGTGTGGACTCACGGATGTAAACAGCTCAAGAAAAACACCCTCGTCCCGAGTGGACTCTCCGATGCCAAGGAAACAATATCAAGCATTTAGCAGTTCAATTACACGTACTCGTTCTATGACACGACTCAAGCAAGGTACTGACGAGAAACTCCAAGTGTGAACCACAAGACCAAACATGAACACGGCTATATGCAATGAAAATAACTCAAAAGAATATAACTTCTTCTCCGCATGGGGTTTCCTGGCCGCATGGGGTTTCCTGGCCGCATGGATCTTCCGGCTGTGAAGTTAGTTTTACGAATCAGGCTAGCTCTCCTCCCGGCCAGGGTGTGCAGCATACACCATGGCCTTCGCACCTTCACATCCAAGGTTATTGCTCACGACGTGACCAAGGATTTTGAACGGACTGAGTTACCCTATCACTATTTGATAGGGTGGCTGTTGATGCATTATCCGTCTTTGATGAGACCGGGTTCTGAAGACGGTGTAACTGATGATGACGCGTTTATCTTCCGCTATCGTGATGAGCCTTGGGAGTATGAGACTATACAGGATTGTCGGATGGCATTGGCGAGGGCGGATATGTACCACATTTTCGTATCCGTCCCTTGCTTTACTGCTAAGGACATAGAGGCTATAAATCTTAACGGTATTGCGCCCCCTCAACTTCTGGACGGCCAGATGCTCCTATGGCTGCGTAACATCCGCCCCGCACATCTGGTGTACCGTAACCGCAATACTGTTTTTCTGGAGCCTTATCTTTCTAGCAGGTTTGCCCGACAGTTTGGATACAGCCAGCTTTGTTTAGACAGTCCCAGCTCCTGTCTGGGTTTTGAAGATAGCCTTCTTGATGGTATCAGGGCTTGGCAATACTACGATACATTCCATACCCGTACCATTTTTTCGGTCCCTGCTATTAAGGCGTCAGTAGAGATCTTGTACATGGCGGCTTTGTACCATGTCATGGCGAACAAGCCCTCGGTCGGTTTTAACCCGGGTGCCAGTTTTATTGTTGGTACCGGCCTGGAGGAAGGATCCCAAGGGGCCAAGAAGAGAAAGACCAGAGTCGAAGTGCCAGATTTGGATTCCGCTGCTGAGGATGATGAAGGCAACGAGCATGATGGAGATGACTCTATCCTTCCGGTGGCAGACGTAGAGGTGGATCAGCCGCCTATTTTGTCAGATGAGATGTTGGGAGATCAGCCATCCGTTGCGTCTGGCCCTGCTCCAAAGCATAGCAGGCAAGTTTCTCCTGTTGGTGGTATATCTCGTTCCCGGAAGCTGGTTGCAACCAGACACCGCCAGCTAACTATAAGAGAAAGCGGAGAAGAAGTTAACCCCGCGTCAGAGGTAACCAAGCCACTCCGGATTCCTCCTTTCTTCTTTTCTTCTAGTTTCGATTTTAATCATCGTCTTTCCTTCTTGTAGGTGTCAGGAGAAGAAGAAGAGTTTCAAGATGCCGAGGTAGTGACCCGGGATGACGGGGACTTTAATGAACCTGTCCCTGAAATTGCTGAATTTTATCAAGATGACGTTGATCGCGTCGTACTTCCCTCCGGGGTGGCTGGGATAGAAGAACCCGCTGAATCTAACTTGGAGGTTACGGGTAAGGAGGTCATGTCAGCTACGCACGAGCTGCAGCCTCCATGTTCCTCCCCTGGTAAGATAAGCCGAATCTTAACCTGCGAGGAGGCCTATCTACTCTATGATCACATCCTTCGGGTCACGTCGATTGATCATTGTCATGGACATGCAGGTCCTGCCCCTCCCGCGCCGAGGATGGACCTTGTTGAGCCAGACCCTGTCGAAGGGACACTGGCGGAGAAGGGAGTACCTCCTCCTCCTCCTGCCCGCCTTGATGGTCCTCTTGTGGGCTTGAGTTCGGCAAGTCCGGTGATGGGACAATCGGGGCAGGGGACAATGGTCCTCGCCTCTTCCTCTGCTCGGGCGGCCCAGAGAGTCGACCTTTCTGCCCTACCGAGTATCCAGGCTCTTCGGGTGGCGGAGGAAGAGTTGTCCGCTATCCGCGTGTCGTTCTGCTCGGATTCTATCCCCTTAGCAGCAAGTTCTAGCATCACTTCTACGATTTTGTCGGCCACGCTTCCTATGACGCCGTCCTCTACAGAGGTCCTGGATGACGCATTACAGGACATGGTTGACAGCTTTCATCGTCATTTGAAGAGGGGAATAACAGCTGTTGTGGAAAAAGGGACCTCTTTCGTCTTGTCCCGGCAATGCGCCCAGGGTCAAATCGATATCCTTAAGACTCTTCTTGGTGGTGCAGGGCTGGTTGCGCTCTTGGAGGCGAAGTTATTAGAGACTGAGCAACTGGTGGCCCAGCTGCAGGTGCTGCGGCAGGCTGATCCGTCTATTGTTATAGACCGAGAGCGCGGTTCTCTCACTACTATTATAGAGAAGACAAGGGCTGCTCGGGATAAAACTAAGCCGGCCGTACTGAAGGATCTTCGTGATCTGTCTGATCGATATGATCAATTGAGCCACGAGAGTGAAGATATCATGGCTCGGGAAGCGGCTGCCTCCCGTGGGATCGCTGACACGCAGGAGCAGATCTTTGAGCTTCAGAAGAAGTTGACTTTCTTGGAGTCTGAACTTGACGCCGCCCGTATTGACAGGGAGTTGATTATTCAGGAAGCTGACAGAGTCAATCAAGCTTCAACTGACCTGGAAACTGCCCTGAAGAAGTTGGAAGATGACTGGCAGGAGCTCATGTGCTTGGATGATGAGGAGCGGTTATCCCAGGAGGCTGAACGTCGAGCTAAACAGCGGCTCGAACAGGAGGCCATCTCAGTGAAGAATCGCCTCTTGGAATTGTGTAGTGCCAAACTATAGTCGGCCTTTTCTTCTTTTTTTATTCTCTTTCTTTTCTCTTTCTTTTCTTTTTTTTCTTTTTTTTGAGAGGGACGTCGTCCCAAAAGATGTAATTGTAGGAACGAAATCGTAAAGCACAATACTCTAGAGGGGGGGTGAATAGAGTTGGCAGCGGAATATTGCTAATTAAAAAATGTTAGCTGCAAGATCACAGAATAATAATCACAACTAAGTAAAGTAAAGGCAGAGATATGAATGCAAACGCAAATACAGCGATGTATACTGGTTTCCCTCTGTTGAGGACTAATCTAGTCGGTAGAACTCTTGCTACCAGTTGAATCCACTATTGGAAATATCGCAAGTTTTCTTAAGAAGTCCTTGCAACTTCTACAACGCGAGCTTTGATACGAAGAACTCGTCCAACTTCAAATGTGAAGAGGTATTCTTCAAATCAAGCCATCTGATTACAATCTCTCAGAAACTTCTAGACCGTACCGCACTGGCAAATCGACTAGAGGATTGTAATTGGCTTGGGATCTGAAATTTAAAGCTCAAGAAAACTCTTTGGATGACTGAATGCTTTAGATAGAGAGAAGATTGAAAGTGAATGAGTGAGTTGAAATGATCGAAATCCTTCTCTATTTATAGGAATTCCAAAGACAGAATTCTGGCAGAATTCGGGCAGAATTCGGGCAGAACTCTTTGAGGAAATCTCGGTCAATTCGCAACTGCAGGAGGACCAAGTTCAGAAGATTCAAAAATCAAACGGCCACCAACCAAATTCTGGCCGAACTCTGGCCGAGTTCTGTCAGGGTTAGGTCAGGTTTTAAAACATAGTTTTTGATGATTTTTGAAAACCTTTTTGAAAACCTTTTTAAAGCTTTTGTTTAAATGAATATTTTTCAAAATAAAGGATATTTTAAAAGTATTTTGAAAATATTTTGGAATAGCCTATTTGCCAGTACGACTCGGTGTACAACGTATTCCTAGACTCAATAAAATAAAAAATACATTGCTCAAAGGAAATACAGACTCGAACAGGCAAACATAGCTTCGGTCTTGAACTGTGTAGATAGTTGTTCTTGTTCATGTCCAAGCGTCTGATACATCCTGACTAGCTTCATATATCTAGACAGAGTTTGATCAATTATTAAAATCAGGTTGACCATATGACCAATGGGCCAACAATCTCCCCCATTTTGATAATTGACAAACTATAAATGGTATAACATTAAAGCTGAAACAAAATCAAAAATTGTTCATGTCCTACATTATCTCAAAGAATGTTAGATCTTTATTTTTCTTCCCCGTGGTCACTTAGCAAAATAATTGCAAAAGAGGAAAACTCCCCCGCAATCAATGTATAAATAACAAACAGTAAAGAAATGCAAGAAAATAATCATGGTAAATGATAGAAATCATAAAGAAATTGAATAACGACACAGGCATGTATTTGTACTCAGTCAGTGTATAATAAACAAAGAATTATATCACAGGCAGTTTATGATAGAAAAGCAGATAAATATGCGGTAGATAAGTAAATAAACTGATGTGAACCATAAACTATGTATCTCATAAAGATGCAGATAAAAATGTTCAGATGACATCAAATAAAACAAATCCAATACAAGTCCTCAAAATAGACTGATAATAAAGTCTAAAAATATAAAAACTTGGAATGTCGGAGCATTTCCAAGTGTACAATAGATAATGTCTAAGTCTCAAAAAGCAACATATCACAACTCCTCCTCCTCATCATCATCATCATCAGCATGATGACCAGCATGTCCAGAAGGACCAACTCCAGAGGTACCCGCTAGAAGGGTGAGGAGGAGCGCCAGTGTAAAACTCACCGACATAATCACGAGGAGGAGCACGGTCAGAATGGTACCAATCATATGCGTTACCGGGCTGGAAGTAGGCATGAACAGCCTCATCCTCACAGCGGTAACCAGAGAAAGCTGGATCTCTAGGAATGGAACCGGCTAAATGTCCAGTCTGGGAGAAACGAAGATCAGCTAAGGAATTTGCAATCGCCTGATAACGGGTGACGTCACGGAACTCACGTTCGCGGGCCATGTCCGTCATCGAGACGTGCAAATCTGAAAGGTGCTGGTGTATGCCTTCAAAAGTCGTAGCATACTGCTGAGGAGGTGGAAGAGGTAGAGCAGTAGCAGGAGCAGTAGGAGGAGCAGATGCAGTCATACTGCGACGAGATAACTTCAGAACCTTGGGCTCAGGGTCTTGAGCACAAGTAGATAAATCAATATCGAAACGCTGAAAGATGCGTGGGGGAATCATCGCGTAAGAGAGATTTCTATCTCTTGCACGACAATGTCCCATCATCTGAATAATGGTCTTAGGGGCAGAAAATGGGATCCCCTTAAGAATGTGATACATAGCAGATAATTCAAGAGACATGACATCATCCTTCGAAGTAGACTTTGGAAGGAGAGTGGAATAAATGATACGGTGCAATTCATAATTAAACAAGTTCAAGTTGTTTGCCTTGAACTTTCCAGAGCGAAGTCTATCAGGTGCACAGAGTTCCGCTTTGAAACTAGTAAGTGTCGTGCCTTCGGGGAAATCAAACTCAGTGATGTCAACAAGCGGTTCACCTTCATTGGGAATACCAAGGATCTTCGCTAAGAGAACATCATTGAAATTGATATCTAATCCTCTAACACGTGTGCTTACATCAAAAGTGTTTAATATGATATTACAGCAAAACAGTCTAATGGCATTAGTTGCTACGGGAAAACAGAGTTTAACAAAATGCTGTAACCCTAATGCCTCAAAGAAATGGCGATGATCAGGAAATACAGTCCACTTGATGGGTGCGCATGTGCATATGGATCTCATGGAAAAGTCTCCATACCACAGTAGGGCTTGGTCTAGGGTTTGAAAGTAAAACCCGTCGAACGCGTCGTCGCTAGATTGGACTGGCAAAAATAGGGAATCAGTAGGTGGATCCGAAGATGAACCTTCCTCACTTGGGTTGGTTGTCTTCTTCCTCTTAAAGGGGTTGAATCCCTTAGGTGCCATTTGTGAAAATAAAAGAAAATAGCACAAAATTGAACGGAGAGGAAATAAGGAGTTATACCTCCCGAGATTGGAGTATGTTGTAGAGAATGACCCGCACGAATCCAAAGTTTGGATTGATTTCACCACTTGGATTGGAAGAGAAGGGGTAGTGAAGAACTAGGGTTTGGGGTTCTCCTCGCGCGGCTGCTTGCTGCTGTTGATGTGGTTTGGAAGCAATGAGGAAGAAAGGCTCTCGGGTTCTGGTTATATAACCTGACACCCTCAACCGAATTCGGGCCGAATTCTGGCCGAATTCTCCTGGGTTTGGTTTGGAACACTTTCTTTTTCATTGGCTCATTTCAAATATTTAATTCAAAGATTAGTAATTTCAGCCTTCCATAATTAATATTATTTTATAGATTAAATATCATTACACAGCGACTGTTTCATATTAGCTTCGCTTCAACCGTAGTTGTGGTGACAGACAGACTCTTTATTAGGAGTACTGTCCCAGCTGACGGAGGTTCACAGGGGGACTCTTAAGTACCGCTTCGCTTCAACCGTAGTTGTGGTGACAGACAGACTCTTTATTAGCTTATCTCTAACACAGTTTTTGCATATTGAAATATAATCATAAAACAAAATTAATTAATATTATTGACGTCCAAAATTCCTAATTCTCGACGTAAATAATTGAAACGATCTTCTGCTAGAGGTTTTCTGAAAATGTCAGCTAATTGATTCTCAGTATTTATGTATACAAGGTCAATATCTCCATTTTGATGATGAACTCTAAGAAAATGATGTCGAATCTCGATATGTTTAGTACGAGAATGACATACAAGATTCTTAGTCAAATTGATAGTGCTCGTATTATCACAAAAAATGGAAATATATGTATAAAATAAATCATAGTCTTCTAAGGTTTGTTTTATCCACAAAATCTGAGCACAACAACGTCCTGCGGCTATATACTCAGCCTTTGTTGTTGATAGGGCTACAGAATTTTGCTTTTTACTAAACCATGAGACTAAAGCCTTGCCTAAGAAATGATATGTGCCACTGGTACTTTTTCTATCAACTTTGCATCCAGCAAAATCTGTATCCGAATAACCAATAAGGTCAGAGGACTTAGTTTTGGGATACCACAAGCCAACAGAAGAAGTGCCCTTAAGGTATCGAAAGATACGCTTAACTACGCACAAATGTGATTCCTTTGGATTAGCTTAAAAACGTGCACACAGGCAAACACTAAACATAATATCTGGACGACTAGCAGTTAAATAAAGTAAACTACCGATCATACCTCGATACTTACGTGTGTCGACCGGCTTGCCTTGTTCATCAATATCAAGCTTTGTTGAAGTTGCCATCGGAGTGCCAATAGGTTTGACATTGTCCAGATTAAAATTCTTTAGCAAATCTTTTGTGTACTTGGCTTGATTTATGAATGTCCTATTATCAGTTTGTTTGATTTGCAGTCCGAGAAAGAATTTCAGCTCTCCCATCATGCTCATCTCAAACTTATTCTGCATACACTTAGAAAATTCTTGACACAGAGATTCGTCAGTAGATCCAAATATGATATCATCTACATAGACTTGTATTAAAAGAAGCTTACCATTAAAGGACTTAATAAAAAGTGTAGTGTCAACCTTGCCTTTTAAAAAACTGTTGTCAAGTAGGAAAGAGCTTAGACGATCATACCAAGCACGAGGGGCTTGTTTCAAACCGTACAAAGCTTTCTTCAACTTGAAAACATGATCAGGGTTTTTAAAATCTGTGAAACCTGGAGGTTGTGCTACAAAAACTTCTTCTTTTATAAAACTATTTAAAAATGCACTCTTGACATCCATTTGAAATAGTTTGAAATTATAAAAATATGCAAATGCACATAACATGCGAATGAATTCTAATCTCACAACTGGGGCATAAGTCTCATCGTAGTCGATACCTTCTTCTTGATTGTATCCTTCAGCTATGAGTCGAGCTTTATTACGAGTCACTAAACCATTCTCATTAAGTTTATTTCAAAATACCCAACGGGTGCCAATGACCGGATGATCAATAGGCTTGGGAACAAGTTCCCAAACTTGATTCCGTTCAAATTGGTTTAATTCCTCTTGCATAGCATCTATCCAAAAATTATCACTACATGCTTCATCAATAGTTTTGGGTTCTAGCTGTGAAATGAATGCAACACTAGAAATAATATCTCTACTGGATGTTCGAGTACTTACACCTTTGGTAATGTCACCAATTACCAAATCCTTTGGATGATCAGCCGTAAATTTTAATCTTTTCGGCAGACTCTGAAGGCAGCTGGTTCCTGGATCTTCTCTAGGAGGATCAGCTAGTGCTGAGCTGGGTTGAGAATCAGCTGGAGTTGAGCTTGGTACAGATGGATCTTCGTCATTGTCATCGATAGTCATTTGATTCAATTCATCAAAGGTGACATTGATTGATTCTTCGATGATCATGGTTCGTTTGTTGAAGACTCTGTATCCTTTGCTCTTGGCCGCATAACCTAAAAATATACCTTCATCGGCCTTTTCATCAAACTTTCCCAAATTATCTTTTGTATTTAGAATAAAGCATTTACAACCAAATATTCTAAAATAAGAAACTGATGGAATTCTATCAAACCATAACTCAAATGGAGTCTTCTTCGATTTGGGTCAAATTAGGAATCTATTGAGAACAAAGCAAACTGTATTGACAGCTTCAGCCCAGAAATATTTGGGTAGACTAAACTGGTTTAACATCACTCTGGCCATTTCGGATAGAGTTCTGTTCTTACGTTCCATAACTCCATTTTGTTGTAGAGTCCTAGGGCAGGAGAACTCGTGTACAAAATCGTGTGTGTCACAAAAATGCTCAAACTCTGCATTTTCGAATTCGCCTCCATGATCGCTTCTTATATGAGTGATCATGTAACCTTTTTCATTCTGAACTTTCTTGCAAAAGACGACAAATTCGGATAATGCATCATTCTTGCGTGTCAAGAAGTATACCCACGTGTATCTAGAGAAATCATCTACAATTACAAAAGCATAAAGTTTACCTCCGAGCCTAGCAACTCTGCTAGGACCAAATAAGTCCATATGAAGCAATTGTAGAGGTCTAGTAGTACATACTGCGTTTACTGACTTGAATGTGGATCTGGTAGCTTTGTTCCTTTCATATTGGCTGCATACCGAATCCTTCTTGAATGTCATGTCCGATAAATCGCGTACTAGCTTCTTTGTAGATAGTCTTGAGATTGTGTCCATATTTGCATGACCGAGTCTTATATGCCACAGATGACTCTCATCACTTTTAGCCATTAAGCATCTACCTAAAATGTTAGTTTCTTCCAACAAATAGAAAACATATATGTTGTCTTCCCTGATACCTTCAAAGATAGTACTACCAGTTGAACTATCAACTATAATACATTTGTCTTTACCAAAGTTGATGCCATAACCATGATCAGCCAAATGACTTATGCTGAGTAGATTATGTTTCAACTCGGTAACCAGACAGACATCTTTAATAACAGGATAGGGAGACTTACCAACATCACCGATACCAATAATATACCCTTTCAAGTTATTACCGAAGGAAACATAACCTTCCTTCTTCTTCTTCGACAGTATTGTAAATAATGTAGCGTCACCGGTCATATGCCGTGAACAACCGCTGTCGAGGATCCATTTGCTTTTAGTATGTGAAGGGTGTTCCACCTACAAAACAATTTGCAGATGAAACTTTTGGTACCCATTTCTTGTAGGGTCCTGAAATGTTAGCTTTTGGTATCCAAGCATAAACATTTAAATCAACAAGCTTTCTGATTCTACATGCAGATAAAATATGACCAATGAGGCCACAATAATGACATTATGCATGTCGAGTGTTGAAAACTGAGTGGTGTGCATGGTTGGTAGGTTTAGGTTTTCTAGTATAGAAGAAAGCATACCTATAATCATGTTTGGGCTTAACCTTTTGGGGGAAAGGTTTGATAGGGTTAGGTCTGACAGTGTTTGGGTTGGGAATGTTCCGATTTTTCGGTATGTGACACGTGTTAGGGTAGGAAGCAGCAGGCTCAGGCTGTTTTTCTAACCTAATTTTCAATCTTTTGGAAGTGTCATACAACTTAGTATAATCAGAAGTAAGTGTTTCCATTATGATTTGTGCACATCGAAGACTTTTCTTCTCTATAGAAAATTCTTCTTTCAGTTGGTCGATAACTTTGTCTTTCTCTTCAGATGACTTGGTAGTCTCGTGTAATAAGAGCTTTATTGAAGAAAGCTCACCAGACTCACTAACATTATTTCTAACCTCAGCTAGTAGGTCGGTAAGTCTACCTATTTCACCTTTGTACTCTTTAAGTACCTTCTTAGAGGTCTGATACTTGCTACGCAGTTTCCTGTAATCAGTCATCAGTTCACTGAAGGCATCTCCTAATTGCTCAAAGGTGAAGTCATCATATGTTTCAACTACAGGTTCAGTAGGTACCTGATCGGATGCCATAAAGCATACATTTGTAGCGTCTTCTGATTGTTCGTCTTCTGAGTCGCTGGCTTCACTTTCATACCATATGCTGGTGTTGGCATACTTCTATGATGTTGATCTTTTCAGGTTTCCTTTTTCATACCTGTTGCTCTTCTTGCTTAATGATGAGTTTGTAGGACAATCCTTCTTCATGTGTCCCTTCTTCTTGCAGCCATAGCAGACAGCATCATCTTGATACCAGTTGTTGTTGTTGTTTTCTTTGGCTCTCTTCTCATGTCTCATGAATCTCTTGAATTTCCTTGCCAGGAGTGATTGATCTTCAGCATCAGATTCACTGCTGTTTGAGTCACCTTCAGCAGCTTTTCTGTGCTGAGCCTTGAAAGCGGTCGTCTTCTCCTTTGGTGCAGGCTCTTCAAAATCTTGTAGCTCCAGTTCATGAGTGAGTAGCTTACCCATGAGTACTTCGAGGGACATAGTTGTGAGGTCGTTCCCTTCAATGATTGCAGTAGCCTTTGGAATCCAGTTCTTGGTAAGTACTCGCAGGAGTTTGCGAATCTTTTCATGGTTACTGTACTCTTTGCCTAGGAAGGACAAAGGATTTACAATATCCAAGAACCTTTCGAACATCTGAGTAACTATTTTGTTGGGCTTCATCTTGAACACCTCATACTCTTGAGTAAGTCTGCTGACTTTAGATTCTTTGACTTGAGTCGTGCCTTCATGTGTGACTTCAAGTAGCTTCCACACTTCATTAGCCGTTGTGTAGATAGACACCCTGTTAAATTCAGTTCTGTCTAAAGCACAAAACAGAGCGTTAATAGCACGTGCGTCAAGATTGGCCCTTTTCTTTTCTTCCTCTGTATATCAGCTATGGGGTTTTTCAACTAAAACTCCATCAACATTTATACGAGGTGGCTTTTGATAGCCATCAATAACAATGGACCATAAATCAAAGTCAAGTGATTTCAAGAAGAAACTCATCCGTGTTTTCCAATAGGTATAGTTCGTACCATCAAACAGTGGATGTCTGTTTGTGGCCTGGCCTTCACTTGTGAATTTTACAGTTGCCATGTGTTGTGCTGTGATCTATATAACAGTTAATTAAAATGAATAAATAATTGCACTGTTACCTTACTTTACCTGTAACACCCGCTCTGATACCAACTGTATGAACGAAATTGTAAAGCACAATACTCTAGAGGGGGGTGAATAGAGTTGGCAGCGGAATATTGCTAATTAAAAAATGTTAGCAGCAAGATCACAGAATAATAATCACAACTAAGTAAAGTAAAGGCAGAGATAAGAATGCAAACGCAAAGACAGCGATGTATACTGGTTTCCCTCTGTTGAGGACTAATCCAGACGGTAGAACTCTTGCTACCAGTTGAATCCACTATTGGAAATATCGCAAGTTTTCTTACGAAGTCCTTGCAACTTCTACAACGCGAGCTTTGATACAAAGAACTCGTCCAACTTCAAATGTGGAGAGGTATTCTTCAAATCAAGCCTTATGATTACAATCTCTCAGAAACTTCTAGACCGTACCGCACTGGCAAATCGACTAGAGGATTGTAATTGGCTTGGGATCTAAAATTTAAAGCTCAAGAAAACTCTTCGGAAGACTGAATGCTTTAGATAGAGAGAAGATTGAAAGTGAATGAGTGTGTTGAAATGATCGAAATCCTTCTCTATTTATAGGAATTCTAAAGACAGAATTCTGGCAAAATTTAGGCAGAATTCGGGCAGAACTCTTTGAAGAAATCTCGGTCAATCCGCAACTGCAGGAGGACCAAGTTCAGAAGATTCAAAAATCAAACGGCCACCAACCGAACTCTGGCCGAACTCTGGCCGAGTTCTGTCAGGGTTAGGTCAGGTTTTAAAACATAGTTTTTGATAATTTTTGAAAACCTTTTTAAAGCTTTTGTTTAAATAAATGTTTTTCAAAACAAAGGATATTTTAAAAGTATTTTGAAAACATTTTGGAATAGCCTATTTGCCAATACGACTCGGTGTACAACGTATTCCTAGACTCAATAAAATAAAAAATACATTACTCAAAGGAAATACAGACTCGAACAGGCAAACATAGCTTCGGTCTTGAACTGTGTAGATAGTTGTTCTTGTTCATGTCCAAGAGTCCGATACATCCTGACTAGCTTCATATATCGAGACAGAGTTTGATAAATTATTAAAATCAGGTTGACCATATGACCAATGGGCCAACAGTAATGCTTTTTTCTTCCTTCAAATAAAGATTACTTTCCATTCTATCCTTCATTTGTATTGCTTGTTGTGCCTGTAATATGATAGTGGTGTTTGCCCCGCATGGGGGACTTGTTTGTGGACCTGCTACCCATGGCATACCTTGGTTTCAGGTACGGGTAACAAGTTCGATTGGGGATACCTAGAACCGTCATAGCAAAGTGGTCATGGATGCTCCTGGTATCGGGAAAAAGAATGCCGTAGAGCAGCTGGGCTCCCGGGGCATGATGAGCGATGGTGGGCTTGTGCTAAGAAACTCAGCAAAGGATATTTGTGGGACTATTATCCTTGGCGTACGCTGACTTAGGATACGGATAATAGGATGAAAGGGAACCAACATATTTGCTCAGAGGTAATGAGGACATGGCAAGTATGAGGGTTTTACCGTGAAATCTTCCTACTCAGAGGTAATGAGAACATGGCAGGAGTGAATTCAACGGAGGCTATTTGTGGTCAACAGAGGACATTTGTGGACCTATTATCCTTGTCGTACTCCGGTTGTGGGTACAGATAATAGATTGAAAGAGAATCGACATACTTGCTCAGAGGTAATGAGGACATGACAAGTATGAAGGTTTCTTCGACGGAGCCTTCCCACTCAGAGGTAATGAGGACATGGCAGGAGTGGGCTCAATGAAGAGGGGGTACATAGAACAACTCAGAGGTAATGAGGACATGGAAGTTCTATGTATGGGGTGATTTGTTTTTGGCGAAAGTGGAACGACTCAGAGGTAATGAGGACATGGTCGTTTTGGAAATTTGTGGATCCGTTACCCTTTTTGTGCACTGGGAGTGCAGGTAGTGGATCATGAGGGAGGAGCTCCCTCAGGAAGAAAGTTCAGAGGTATGATCATACATGACTTACTATCTGACAGAGTGATCGGGATATGAGTTCAGAGGCACCAGCGGGTACATGACTCGATAATTTGGAATATTGTGATGTGTGAGTTCAGCGGTACCAGCGGGTACATGACTCGATAATTTGAGATGTTGTGAGGGTGAGTTCAACGGCACCAGCGGGTACATGACTCGATAATTTAGAATATTGTGATGTGTGAGTTCAGCATTACCAGCGGGAACATGACTCAATAATTTGGGATATTGTGAGGGTGAGTTCAGCGGCACCAGCGGGTACATGACTCAATAATTTGGAATGTTGTGAGGGTGAGTTCAGAGGTACCAGCGAGTACATGACTCAATAATCTGGAATGTCATTCAGACATAATATTTCTTCAGGAACTTGCCGTTGACGGGCAACATGAGCAAGTCTCTGTTTTGTTTTACGAGGCGGTAAGCACCGTTGGAGAATACAGCCTCGATGATGAATGGACCTTCCCACTTTGGCTGGAACTTGTCGACGGTCTTGTGAGTCATGACCATCGGCCTTCGGACTGCCAGAACGAGATCGCCTACTTGGAATGTTCTGATTTTGACCTTCTTGTTGAAGGCTCCAGAGATACGTGCTTGGTATAGCTCGATTCGTTGCTGAACTAAGAGGCACTTTTCATCTAAGGCCTCCAATTCTTGTAGTCGGCGACGGTAGTTATCATCCGTCGTTAATTGGTAAGTAAAAGTGACGCGGAGTGAGGGTATTTGAGTCTCCAATAGGAGAACTGCCTTACTCCCGTACACCAGGTAGAATGGCATATTCCCTGTGGCCGTTCGGACCGTGGTACGGTATGCCCATAAGCATTCACCAAGCTTCTCGTTCCAGTCGTATTTGTTGGAGGATACAAACTTTTTGAGTAACTTGATAATGGTTTTGTTGAATGCTTCTGCCAATCCATTTGCTGCTGGATTGTATGGTGTCGAAGCAACATTCTGAATTCTGTGCCTGTCGCAAAACCGATAGAAGGCGTGGCTTACAAATTGCGGGCCATTATCGTGGATGATCCTTCGGGGCTGTCCAAAGCGATAGATGACGTGATGCTTGAGGAAGCTGATCACGTTTGAAGTCTTCACTTCTGCAAGTAGGATAGCTTTCGCCCATTTGGAGAAGTAATCCATGATCGCGAGTATGAAGCGATGTCCTCGGGAGGAAGGTGGAGTGATCGGACCGATGATATCCATTCCCCATGCTTCGAATGGCCAGGATGCCACTGTCGGATGTAGAAATTCGGATGGTTGGTGGATGAAGTTTGCGTGGACTTGGCAAGCCTTGCACTTCCTTGCATAATCTATCGCATCTGCTACCATCGTGGGCCAGTAGTAGCCTATTCGGCGAAGACGGTCCTGTAATTTGGGGCCAGACTGATGGGCCCCATAGACACCTTCATGAGCTTCGCGTACGGCTTCTTTGGCTTCTGCATTTGACAGACACCGAAGCAATAACCCATCGTAGGATCGCCGATACAGCATTTTCGTCTCTGTATCATAGAAAAATCTGAGAGAACGCCTATTGATGGAAGTAGCCTCCTTTGGGTTCTCGGGCAGGATGTCGTAGACGACGAAGTCAATGAATGGCTGTCTCCAATCTGGGACATCGTCAATCGTCTGGGCGGAATAACTCGCCACAAACTGAACGTTGTTCTTGGGACAGACCAGTTCACGGCCTATCACGTCTATCGATTGATGAACATGATTTGGCACTGCTAGGGAAGCGACAAGGCCAGCTAGGGCATCGGCTTCGATATTTCGGAGTCTGGGAACATGTTCGATGAAGAACCCTTCGAACGACGAGATGATGTCGATTGCTATTTGGTGATAGAGGATCATGTCTTCATGGCGGACCTCGTATGAGCCCCGGATCTGATTGACGATTAACTGAGAATCGCCGTATGCTTTAAGATATTCTACCCTCAGCTCTTTTGCAAGTTGGAGGCCAATGACCAAAGCGTTGCACTCGGCCACATTGTTAGAACAGGGTTCTGTGAGAGCGTAAGCGCGATTGATCACCAATCCGGAAGGAGAAACCAGCACCACCCCGACTCCGACAATGATGTTGCCCTTGGGTCCAGTTCTTGAGGCACCGTCGAAGAACATCCGCCATATATCATCGTGAGAAGTTGCATGCGAGTCGGCAACCTCATCTGGGATTTCTTCATATATTCTGGACGACTCCGAGCCCGGGTGGGCTGCCAAAAAGTCTGCCAGGGCTTGACCTTTGACAGCCTTCTGCGGGACGAAGATCATATGATAAGGGGACAGCAATATTGTCCATATAGCGAGGCGGGAGCTGAGTACCCCTAGTTTCGTCATGAGGACCCTGAGAGGGTTGACTCGTGATATCACATGTATGGTTTGTCCAGTAACATAGTGCCGCGTCTTCTCAATGGCGAACACCAGGGCGAGGCATTCCTTCTCCACAGCGGTGTATCGGTGCTCTGGCCCAATCATCATTCGACTGAGGTAATATATAGCTTGTTCATGGCCTGCATCATTATTTTGTGCCAGCAGAGCACCGAGGGAATGTTCCATTGCTCGTACGTAGAGCAGGAATGGTTTTCCAGCGACCGGAGCCCCCAGGACTGGAGGGTTCGACAAATATTCTTTGATGTTGTCGAAAGCCTGCTGACATTCCTCGTCCCGTACGAATGAGATGCCTTTCTTCATGAGATGGGTGAATGGCCGACATCGCCCGAAAAGATTAGAAATGAACCTCCTGATGTAAGCTAGCCTCCCTTGGAGGCCTCTGAGTTCGCGAAGATTTCTCGGGGGACCCATCTCCATAATTGCCTTCGTCTTCTCAGGGTCTACATGGATACCTTGGGCCGTAATGATAAAACCCAAGAATTTCCCGTTGGATATGCCCAGGAAGGACTTCGTGGGATTCATTTTCAAATTGTACGCTCGTATCAGGTCGAATACTGTCCTCAGATCCTGCAGATGGTCCCCCTTACAGCGACTCTTGACGGCGATTTCATCAACGTAGCACTCCATCGTCTTGTGCAAGTGTTCTCTGAAGATGATACTCATGGCTCTTTGATATGTGGCACCGGCATTCTTTAAACCGAAGGGCATGACTGTGTAGCAGTACGTGCCGATCGATGTTCGGAATGATATGTGCTTTTCGTCGTCGAGAGACATCTTGATCTGGTTGTACCCCAAGAAACAATCCATGAATAACATACGTTCGAAGCCGCATGTGTTGTCAATCATGATGTCTGTGATAGGGAGGGGGAATTCATCTTTGGGACATATCTCATTCAGATTGCGGAAGTCGATGCAGATTCGGATCTTCCCATTCTTCTTGAGGACCGAAACTATGTTGGCGACCCAGTCAGGATGTTGCTCCTCACGAATGAAGCCGCTGGTTATTAGTTTGTTGACTTCGGCTTCGATCGCATCCATGATGCCTGGGCGAAAGCGTCGATGTTATTGCTTGACCGGCTTTGCATCTGGCCGAATGTTGAGTTTGTGGATAGCAATATCGGGATCTAACCCTGGCATGTCTTCATAGCTCCACGCGAACACGTCAATATATTCTTTGACAAGTTCCAGCAGCGATTCTCGCTCTTCATTTGTTAGGCTTTTACTGACGAAGATTGGTTTTGGAGAAGATTCGCTACCGAGATCCTCTTGTACAACCTCATCTTCTTTAGGGGGTTCTCTTAGTTCGAACCGCTTTTTCCATTGTGCATCCAACTGTTGGGCACACGGCTCTAGCTCGAGGATTTTAGGCATGTCCTCATCTTCTTCATAAGCGTCGACGAATGCCATGTTGACTGACAGGACTTGTCTGAATATGTCTCCAATGCTGGTATCCGAGTCAGAAGTTGGTGACCCGGTTGAATGTGACTGCCAGTCACATTCTTTATCTGAACTCTCAGGGGTCGTCGTGGGTGTTACATACCCTAATCCACATCGAGTTTTGCTATAGTAGTCCCGTGGCTTGCTAGTCGGGACTGGTGGCTTCAAAAGTAATCGTCGCCCGGTGCCGTAGTTCAAGCCTGGCGTAGTCTCCAGATCATACCCCTATTTTTGTATGAGATATTTAGATTAGGGGCTATAAAGATACAGAGGCAGTCTTCTGGCATCTGATCCAAGGTCGACTTCTTTTATGGTAAAGGGGTGCAGATCGTCTTTCCGGCCGAAGATGATTGGATGATCCCCTCCCTCGATTATGCGGTAGGCCTCTTCCACTGGAATGAGCTGGATTGCGGTGTGCACATTTGTCACTTGTGTGTGTAGGTGAGTGCCTATACCATGTTCCATAGCATACATTGTACATAGCTTATTGAGCTCGAGGTAGTTCAAAGATAGCCCTTTATTGATGAAGTAAGGTATCTTTTCTAGGGGGATTACATCATCTGCGGAGGGAACGTCAGTACGGACAGCCACATACTTGGCTAGCTTCGGTTCCTCTTCGGCTACCCCCTGTATAAACAAGACTGAGTGGACGACCTGGACAGCTTGATCGTCAGAGGTTCAGCTGGTGGAGCAGAGCGTGGAGTTGTTGGCAGACTAGCGACCCCCAGCTTGGTACTTGATGCTGGGCGGGGAGTGTTTGGTTCGCTAGAAGTCCCAGACCTTTCATCGGGATGATGACTCTTCTTGGGAAGACGTATCGTTATTGGCTTATCGGAGGGATTGAGCTTCTCCGTTTGTGGCTGACCGACTCTCGGTAGCCTGATTGTCAGTGGCTCTGTTGTGGGTCTTGGCACTTGGCCAGACCTTGGCAGCTGGATTATCATCTGCTCTTCTTGTGCCGAGAGGCTGATTGCGTACTTACGCAGAGTGGCTGTAAGGGGTACGGACTTGCCAGGTTTGCGAGCTTGGAGGTAGATCGTCAGAGGTTCTTCTGATCCTGTGGTTGTCTCGGTACGAGCTTGCACATCTCCTTCACCAAGGTGCTTCTTTGACTTTTCATATAGGCAGGAGTCTGAGTAGTAGGATTCGACCCCTTTGAAGGGATCGATATCAGCAAATTTTGTCCTTACGAAGCCGTGTTTGTCGACGTACTTGAAGCACTGATGCAGCATGGAAGACACGATCATGTAATCGTGTATCCAAGGGCGCCCCAAGAGGATGTTGTAAAAAGTATCTGCATCTATGACGTAGCAGGTGACTTCTGATTGGAAATCGCCGATCTGACACTTCAGACGAATCTTCCCAATTGGGTAGCTCCTGTCCGAATTGAAACCGCTGATGGCGGTGCTTGTTGGCGTCAGGCGATGCATCGGAATATGAAGATGATGTAGCAGATCCTTCGGAATGATGCTTATGGAAGAGCCTGGATCAATGTGCATCCGGTCCACCTTTACGTCCTTGATGTATCCAGTATAGTATAACGGACGATTATGCAGATTGGTCTTGATGAGCATATCTTGTGGAGTGAAGACAATGTTGGGCATCGCTCCTGTGCAAGCACTGTCTTGGAGATCTGCAGGCGGGTTTTCTCCCGTGAGGTTGACCTGAGCCAGGTACGCGTCAGCATTTTGGAGTGCATCGCTCAAAGCCGCGCGAACATCTTTTGAGAGTCTTAGAAGCTCGTATAATGACAACTTGGCCGGTGTGTTAGCCAATTGCGCCAAGATGTCGAAGTTGTAGGGCTTCTCCAGCCCCTGCGGTACCTCTTTTCGGAGGGATTTGTCGAAGTGAGTCTCCTTCGGCCTAGGCTTGTCGGTCGTCGGAGGCTGAGCCGGTCCCGGAGCGTCAGTTGTAGCAGGTTGATGATCTTCAGTTGAGTTATCAACCACAGGTTGGGACTGTGCCCCAGACCGAGTGACGACGACTGTAGCTTCTTCGATATCTGCCGAAATTGTACGGCAGGACCTAATTTTTCCACTCCTCCTGCGGATGGAAGATGGTGTGGGCTGAGTTACATCTGATATCAGGTCCGGATGGACCCACATAATCTCCCCTCGTGATGTGGTGAGAGGCACTAGCCCAGCAGCTTGATCTCGGGGAGGTAGAAGATTAGCAACCTCCATTGTCGCTAGAGGGATGGGTACCACACCGTCTTAAGTTTCGGTTGGAGGAAAGCTGCCAAACTGTACGGACACCATGTTGGCTGCCACGGTCACCTCTTCGAAATCGATGGCCAGAGCGTTCGAATCGATAAGATTTTGGATGTACCGTTTTAGTTGGTAGCAGTCGTGTGTGTCATGGTGGACGTAGCGGTGGTAATGGCAGTACTTTGGATTCTCCATGCCTGTCGGCCAAGGTTTTCGTCTTGGTGGAGGAAGTTGAATTCTGTCTCCTTGTATGAGCATGTCCAAGATGGGCTTGACGTGACCGTCTTCAAAGGAGTAAGTGATTTGCGGCCATTGTTTGTCTGCCGGTCTTGACTCAGGTTTCTGGGCTGTATCAGCCACCATAGCCTGCTTACCCCTGCTGTCTCGATTGTTGGAGGGGCTACCCCCATTGTCGTTGTTGGTGTTGGGACGCTTGCTCTTGTTCTCTCCGTCCGAGATGTGCAATCCCAGTTGGCGAGCCTTCTTCAACCGTTCTTCGGCGCTAGTGGCACTGATGATGAACGTCTTCCAGTCCTTGAATTGACTTTCGCCCATCCAAAGACTGATTGTTGGAAGCAATCTCTTTTGGCAAATTTTAATTAGGGAGGAATCCGAATTTTTAGACGGCAGCTTCATTACGGTTTGGCAAAACCGCTGAATGTAGTTCCTTGTCAGCTCTTTCTCCCCTTGGACAACGTCCATGAGGGTGGACATTGTGATGTCGTCCTACTTCGTAGAACCTCTCCAAGAACATGCGCTTGAAGTCGGCGAAGGAATGAATACAGTTGTCTGGCAGGTTGCGATACCAGTCGAAGGCGACTCCTTCTAATGCCCCGATAAATAATCGTGTGAGGATGGCATCATCATGGTACAGATGGTCGGTGGTGACCTCGAAGTAAGTAATGTGCCGACTTGCTGAGGTCTTGCCATTATAATGATTGATATTGAACGGCTCATATCTTGGTGGGAATGGAACATCCCTCCAGGAAGCAGGGTACGGTTGCCGTATTCTGAGGTCTTGGGAGTTTTCTCGAGCGTGAAACATGGCTCGGAGCTCCTGGACCTCTCTTCTCGCTTCGTGGGCTTCATCCACGGCGGTGGGGGCCGTTCCCTCAGGAGGATTGTTGTCCGAGTTCGGTGCCGCTAAATTCGAGTCCGCATTGACCGCAGGACCCGCGCTTGTTTGGCCAGGCGTTCCTCCCTGCAGAGTTGGAAGAGCCGCTTTGATCTCGTCTACAGACTTGACCAAGGAAAGCAATATGGCCTCCAGAGTGTCAATGCGTTGGCGATCACTGGAACCACCTTGGTTACTGTCCATCATGAATACCGTCCTTACATGAGGAGTGATGGAAGAAACGGTGGAGGATGTGCCCTCCGAGTCATACCCATGTACCAAAAAGTCATCGGGGTATGTGGGAATGTTCTCTTCGGGTTCGAACTCGGAGGGAATAGTACCCCCAACTTCAGAGCTTGCTTCATCTTGAGAGTCGTGGTTGTCCTCGGGGACATCAGCACCTGCTGTATCTGATGGGAGAGTTGTCTCCCCCGGCTCATCTTCTTGGAATATCGGATTGTCTTGAAGGTTCGGGAGAGTACTACCCCTAGTCCCAGCAACCCCCAGTGATGTGGATGATGAATCTCCCATTGCAGCAGATTTCGTCTTTGAATGGGTGCCTGGGAAAACTCCGGTGGTGGACAACCGTTTAGAAGAAAGTCTCTTAGTTGTAGTGGTTGATATCTTTGGGCTGGAGATATTTGTCTTCTTTCCTCTCCCCTCCGTAGGGATTTTCTGAGTAGAGTTGCAGGGGACAACAGGAGGCGTCTCGTCCTCTTAGCTTGGTCGTTGCAGTCTTTGGAAGACGGACCGCCGGTCTTCTTGTACCATTGCGTTATTGCAACAGCAGTTGACGATGACTTGGGTGCAGTGACATCCGTGGGAGGACTCTTGCACCCTGGGGCACCTTCTCTTTCCTTGCGTTTGTCGATGATGGCCTCACGCAAGTCAGACGGGTCAGGATCGACCATGTTTGCTCCCTGGATTTTGGGAGACTTTTGGGAACCTCTCTGTCTGTTTGCCGCCGGAGGCTGGACTCGAGTGGCTCTGTACAACTTTCCATCAGAGACCCGCATAACAGTACACGGGACGCTCGGATAGTCAGAGGTCGGATCAACGGACCGAGCTTGCCAAGCTCGTGCTGCCCTAGACTTCTTCACTCTAGTGCGTGAGGGCACATAGTAGTAAGAGTTTAAGTGGTGCTGGAGAGAATCAGACATGTCTTCTTGGGAGCACAGGAGATCAGGACCATAGGTGAGGCGGTCGAAGACAGAACCTCGTGGAGTAGACGTCATGCGGCTGGAATCATCAATCCTCATGCGGCTTGTAGTCATAGCCGCATGGGTCTTCTCCATGCGGCTGGAAACCCTGGCCGCATAAGTGTTCTTCATGCGGCTGGAAATCCTAGCCGCATGAGTACTATGCATTTGGCTAGCAGTTTCAGCCGCATGTTCATCATTCATGCGGCTGGCCATCTTAGCCGCATGAGTCTTCGCTTTGCGGCTAGTGCCCTTGTTTGGTTTCATTCTAGAGCCCATAGAATCACTCTTTGCCCCTGCAAGTCCAGCATCGTAGTGCTTTCCTCTGCCGGACTTGGGAACAGCAGAGTCTTCTATGGCTCGAAGTAGGGCCGCGCAAGAATTGCCTTCACCATCTTGGGTAGCAGAGAGTACTCCATCGAGGGCCTGGGGAGGAGCAAACGATTTTGGCCTCCACTCTTTGCGAGCCTTCGTTGTGCGGACGTGCCTCTGGACCGGGCCAGCGCTTCCTTCGGAGAGCATTTCTTCGAACGCCTGTTGGTCGAAGCGGACGACCATCTTCTGTTGTGTGGAGCCAAGTTTGGCTGCATCCGATTGCGTCACCAACTCCTCAGCCATGGAAAAGTTTGTCCCCGACAGAGTCGCCATCGTGTTTGCCATGAAATATAAAAGAGCAGAACAATTATCGGAGGACTGGACTTTTACTTCACGTTACAAACTCGCTTGTACAAAGAAAGCCTAGGGACGAAAACCTAGGTACAATAATCTAAGTACAATTGTTTATTTTAGATTCTGGGAGGTGACGATAGAGGCTCGGGAAAGCGACGGCCGCTCTGCTTTACTCCTTGGACGATCGGTATGCAGCCTTGGCTCCGGAAGATTACTTGGCGTTGAAGAAATGCTCTCTTTGCTCTCTCTCTGCTCTTTTTCTCCAAGTCTTCTAATGCTCTCTGATCTCGAAAAAAGGGTCCTCTTGCAAGGGAATGGCACCTCGCTATTTATAAGAAGGAGAATACAATAATTAGGGTTTGTAGTGATTATTTCTTAGAGTGGCGACGGCCTGTTGATTGATCAATCTGGGCCATTAATCTTGAGTGTGATGAATCTGGGCCATTTAATGTAGATTGCACCAAATCCTATCAGTAATTAATGCTGATTGGAATGAATCCTCGTGATGATGATTTGCTGATGTCTGCAAATCTGGATGAATAAGTTTAATTTATTCTCCAGCCACGTGTCCCAGATTATTGGGATTTGACCCAATCTTTGATTGCAGCAAATCTGGAAAATTGATTGGCTTTATGACACGTGTCCTGGGAGTTGCTATGAGGATTGAGCCGCATAAGGACTGAGCCGCATAAGGATGGAGCCGCATAAGACTGGCCACGTGTCGGGTCTGCTTGGGGAGTGGCCCTCCGAACCTTCGAACCATATGAAAAATTGGGCCGCATAATGGGTAGTGAGCCGCATGGGGATGATCCTTGCGAACCGCATGGGGGCCTCTGTTTGAGCCGCATGAGACTGTTTCGGCCTGAGCCGCATAAGGCAGCTTCATCCTGAACCGCATGGGGAGTCTTCGCTCGAGCCGCATATGACTGTCCACGTGTCAGGGCCACGTGGCATTTTCTGGATCTAGGGGGATTGTGTCAGAGATCTCCTTCGTTTCCCTAGGTGTCTGTCATTATGACCGAGTCATAATTACCTCTTTTGTGTCAGGACTGCCACTTTTTCAGAGTTGTCAGCCGTCAAAGTAATTAATGCAGGAGGGGAGAACTATTTTGCAAGCCACGTGTTCTTCTGTTCTGAGCCGCATGGGACGTCTTGAGCCGCATAGTCCCTTGTGCCGCATGAATCTGTGAGTCGCATGGGCTTTCTGAGCCGCATGGGGTTTCCTGGCCGCATGGATCTTTCTTTAGTATTTTCCATGCTTCTACAGTTATATTAACTTGTAAGTTATTAGGCTTAATGGTCTACTAAACGTTTAATTACGATTATAGTTGGGATAACGTTATTTTAATATTATTAATATTGTTGCCATTAATTTTATGATTAATAAAATATTAAACTTAGTTTCAAAAAAAAAGGTTTTATATCAAGCCTATTCTTAATATAGGAAATAGTAAATTTGGGCTAAAATCCTTTTATTTACTATTTTGGGGTAAAATATTAATTATCTTACAAAAATAATTTTTATTACCAAAAAGGATTTTTTTTTAGATAATAAATGCTAGATATTTTTCGTGGAAATCTTTAAGTTATTTATATAATTAAATGATTTCTCACTAATTATTAATATAAAATATTTTCGTAATAAAATCGTTAAATTATTTTAGTAAGCCTTTATCTTATTTAAAATAAAGTTTTAGACGATATTTTAATAAAGAATTTTAAGTACATTTCTAAAACCTTACGTTTTACTAAATAAATGATTTTCAAAATTTTACTATTAAAACAATTTTTTTATTATTTAAAATATCTATTAAAATATTTCGTATAGTTTATGTAAATAAAAACTATTTAATTTCAAAGGATTTTCCCAGTATTTTATATAGGTAATTCTAATTATAATATTAGTTTATGAAAAATCGTTTATTATATACGAATAATTTAAGTATAATATTTCTCGCATTATTTACAAAAAATAACAGCTTTATTAGAAAAATTATTTTTATCTATTATTATACGCGATTTAATATTAAATAATTATAGCTTTATTTCTCTAAAATTATTATTATAGCCAAACAATTTTTTATTATAATTATTGGCGGTTAGTTAAACCCTTGGAATGACTTCTAAACCAAAGTATCAATTAATGTAGGTCTCGAGTCCCAGACTTAGCCTGAGTACTTTTCTGTCGTTACCTACAGCACCGGAAACATCAAGGCAAATTCATACTTACCCAAACTTGTGTTTTAGTTTAATAATTAATTTTATTGCATAGTAGAACTACTGTATCGAAGCTTGACTCATGGGATCCCTCTCGGATCATACCGACTGCTTTACTGAGTCATTGACTCGGGATTTGGGGAGTAGTGTTAACACCTGTGGTAAAAGTCCCCTACTAAATTACTGTGGATAGCGGAAGCCCAACCCACTTAGGCCGAAGCCGGATCGTGTTCACTAGAACACTTACTGCCTCCATCCCTAGCCGGCCACAGGATGTTACGCGCTCAAAACACTACTGCTAGTTAGATTGCATCATCTCATTTCATTTCCAGAAATTATTTGCATAACTGCTTCTTTATTATTATTTAAAAAATATATTTTTGTATAAACTGCTTTTTGTCTCATTTTTAATTATTAAATAAGATGCTGGAATGGATTGTATGTTCTTGTTCCCCTCCTGACTGGAGACTAATATTTTAGGTGATTGCGACGACGAGGAGTATCACGACCCGCACCCGCTTTTCGGATGCAAGCATGTGAGCAATCCAGCTACTTATCGAGCGGACTCCAGCCCCTCTCGAATACGTAAACGCTGTCAAGACTATGGTATACTGCAAAATCATGGTAAAATAAATCTATATCTCAAATCTACAATAAGTGTACGAAACATGAATGAACACTATGTGACGTGGTCTGCAGCCCACTAGCATATATGTCCGATGAGACTCCAAAGAAAATAACAAAAGTCTCTAACTGAATCAATAAACAGGATAACTCATAATAAGGAATGTAGAGCATGAAAGGATAACAAACGTAATGATGATACCTGAATCCCACAAGAACAGAAAATCCTCCGCCATCCAGAACTACTATCGAACTCCATACAATCGCTAAACCTGAAGAGATCATCAGGTCCTCAGAGGACATAGCAAGATACATAATATACATGTCTATCTAACAGTTTTATCATGTGCAAGAAAATAAATAAGAAAAACAGGAACACGACAAATGACTACGAACACGAACACGAACACGAACACACGAACACTAGAACAACTACGCGTAAAAGAACTGCCGAGCGAACAATGAACACGAGATCAATGGAAGAACCAAACCCTCATCCCAAGTGTGGACTCACGGGTTTGAACTAAGCACTAACCCTCGTTCCGAGTGTGGACTCTCTGGTTATTACTAACCCTCGTCCCGAGTGTGGACTCTCTGGTTAGTTCACGGCAAGGCATCCTCGTCCCTAGTGTGGACTCTCTGGTACAAGTATAACATCCTAGTCCCGAGTGTGGACTCTCTGATGTAAACACCCTCGTCCCGAGTGTGGACTCTCTGGTGCAAGTCAAGTCAACACCCTCGTCCCGAGTGTAGACTCTCTGGTGCAAATAATCGACATCCTCGTCCCGAGTGTGGACTCACGGATGTAAACAGCTCAAGAAAAATACCCTCGTCCCGAGTGGACTCTCCGGTGCCAAGGAAACAATATCAAGGATTTAGCAGTTCAATTACACGTACTCGTTCTATGACACGACTCAAGCAAGGTACTGACGAGAAACTCCAAGTGTGAACCACAAGACCAAACATGAACACGGCTATATGCAATGAAAACAACTGAAAAGAATATAATACGAAAAGCACGTCCATAAACAACCAAAACTGGGAAATGAAATACAATGTATGTAAATAAAACTGTAGAGGGAGGCAAGGTATACTTGCCTGGCATGGTCGTCCAATTCCGCTGAGATCTAGATCCCAAAAGTCAAATTCTCGATCCTAAATTACCAGAAAATCCATTATTTAAAAAAAGATCAAACAACAATCGTCGAGTTCTATTTGCCAATTTGTTTTGTTGTTTTAACATAAACTTAATTATTAATTAACCAATTATGCATTTAACAAATATAGTAATATATAGTTATTAACATACTTATTAGCAAGTTTAATATATACATTAGGTTTGTATATCTAAAAGTTCTTAGCTATAAGCTTAAATAATATATATGGCCAAGTTTATAAAAAGATGATTTAGGAGGGTATATATGCAAAATTGAAACTAAACTATTGGTGAAACAAAGATAGAAACGGTGGTGGAAGTTTGTTATTATTATTATACTATATGTATTTTTATATTATACATGAACAAAATACCCATATGCATTTGCTTCCTATGCTTCTATATTACTATCCAATCCCTGTGAATATGCATAGTGCCTTACGTGCACAATTGTTTTGTGGCTGCTACTTTCTTCTTCTATGTGGATATATTACTTAGTTAAAATATAAAGATGGTGGGAGAAACAAATATATATATATATATATTGAAAATTGTTTTCCTCTAGTAGTCATGCACAAAACCACTCCTCGAATGCACAACAATGCACACTTGAACTACACATAGCTCCTACACATAAGTTTGATGCTTAGGCCATTTTTTCCACTTGCTTGTCCATACAGGACCCATCCATACGTAGGAGATCTCCTATTCGACACTACACCTTGGTTCACTAACATATATTTATTCGCATCATGGCCTTTAGCCGAATGAAAAAGAAACCTTATTATCATTCCTATCACCAGTTAACACACGCACACACAAAGCCTACAAGGATTCATTTCTTATATTAATATTTGAACCCAACATACTAATACACGGCAGAGAAGAATATTTCAATTTTCCAATTAACATATAGAAGAGGGATTGTACCATAGATGGAATGAAGCCACTCGGTAGCTGAAGGGGTCGACCCCTGCGGTGGTCGCGCTCGTCGCATGACCGGAACATCATCTGTACTGGCGCTCTAAAGCCGTGCGGAGGGAATGTCGGCCGGAACAACGACTCGGCGAGGAGGCTGGAAAGGGAGCCGCGTGTCGGAGTTGTGCCGCCCGCATGCCGGTCGACGTCGGAGCGGTTGATGCCGAGACGAAGGGTTCTCGATGGAAACTCCCATGTAGGAGGCGGCTAGGGTTTCATTTATATCTTTATATGCTACAGAAGCTTTTATAAGGACAATAATGGGCTGGGTTAAGGAAATGGCCCAAATTAGGTTGTTGGAAAGTATAAGAGAAGGTTGGAGTCTAAGGTTATCTATAAGAAACTTTTATATAATGCATGAAAGTCCATATAATATATTTCAAAAGCTTATATATAAATTCCAGACCAGTAATATATAATATATAGGAGGCTTGAAAGCTCAATCTAGATGTAGTCGGGTTGAGGCTTTGTTATGGATTTTCTAAAGGATGATAATACTAACTCCTTTCTTATTATTAAAAAAAAAATATCAAGTTAGAAATCCTAAACTTGTAAATTGTTTGTCTAGGATTTAAGGAAATCCTCATTAAATTATCGACGATACTAAATACATAAGATTAGTGTTTTCATAGTTTAAAATAATAATAAAGCTACTATTACCCATATAAATTATATAAAGAATTACTTTAAAAAATGTTTTTAATTGGTACAAAAGCTTGTCATACTAATAAGGATCAAAATTAGCAAAAATATTCAGAAAAAATAAAATAAAATAAAATAATAATAATAAACAATTACAAGTAAATCGGGAAGGGGGTTTACAAGGAGCTGGCCTATAGTTCCTACTATGGACCCGACTTGAGTTCCAAGGAGTTAGCTAAACCAGGACAGAGGAACCAAGAGTCCAAGTTGCACCTTTATATTTAGTTCCTTTCCTTTCTAGGAGTTGTAATAAATAAACAAGTTGTAACAACTGGATGTTTGTTCTGTTTATGTTTGTTTTAATTAGACCCTAGTTTCATTTCAAATGTTCAATAAAGTTCTATTCCGTGTTTAGAATGTTGTTGCTGCGTTGCTACTGATTGACACAACTTACTACCGTCGTCTCACAATGGTGCAGGCTGGACATGATCCGACTGGACCCAATATATTGGGATCGGGTCGTGACAACATGAAAGCATAAAGAAGTACTTGCCTTGGTTAAATTGGAATCGATGTGCGCGATATGATCTTATTTGCACAGAATAGTCTCAAATGTCAAAACTAGCAAGATAATCTCAAATGAAGGGACAGACTGTTCCATTGGGTCCAGAACAGTTCAATTAGCTATGGTTGAATTAAGGAAGTTCGAATTCGCAAGAAGATAAAAAATATTGGATTAGCCACGGACAAGAATTGATTCGAAGGAATTCGTATAAATAAATATATATGACTATTTTAAGTAATATTTATAATACTAGGAAAATATATTTTATTGGTTAAAATAAACTTACATAAATACTTTAAAAATTAGTTTAGGTCAAAACCATAATTTTTATTGGATAGAAAATAATACGATAATATTTTTAGGTCAAAAAACTTTATTTAAAATACCATAAAATAATATAATAATATATTTTATATTTCAAAATCCAATTTAAAATCAATATAGGGCCCTAGCCCATTTATTAAAAATAACTATAATAATATTAATGATAACAATAATAATAGTAATAATAATAATTAGTAACAAAATAATATTAATAATAATAATGTATAGTTAATATAATAATATATATGTATATGCATATGCAATAATACAATAGTATAATACATATACTTATACAGAGTTTATTTATAAAATATGAATTAAATAAAATACAAAACTACTTCATTGATTTCTCAAAAATTTATATGTTGTAGATCTTCATGTCAGATTACCGAAACATCAAACGTATCGTGAAACCGAGTTCGAGATCTCCCGGATCTCGAAAACAGTACGACGTGTCAATTTTCGGACAACTGACACTGAATAAATTTTACCGAAAAATATATTACAAATTTGCTAAAATAAATTATATATTATCGAATCTAACCTCAATACGGTTCAAACAAAAAAATGGTGGTCAAAGGGAGTCCGCAGTTAGGAGATATAACCTTTCGAAGTTGCTATAGCCTTTGTAAAACGATACTGAATTAATGACGAATTTTGGGCTATTTCTGACGAAAAAGGGAAAATTTTGAGAATAGAAAAGATGGAAGATGTTTATAAGTTCAATATGTATATATAATGGGTAGTAATTACTTAATTAGAATTAGGATGGAAGGGTTTTGGTGTGGGAGAAAAACAAGAAAAAAGGATCTCCTTAAAAATATGGAGATTGATATGTAGTTTCCTAATTTGGTAAGGAATAGAATCAAATGCATAAATCTTTCCATTAATTTAATTCAAATAAATCTCAAAACTAGATTAACCAAATCTCAATCCAATAATTTATCATAATAATAATTTAAATAAATCCAATATTATCAACTAAAATTTAAGGTATATTTGCATAAATCTAAATCTTATAAAATTAATTTAGCAAATCTTTTTATTGGTCAAAGATAATGTTCATTAATTCCAAAACTAAATCAATTAAATCTAATCCAATATTTGATTACAACAATAATTTAGATTATTATTTAATGTCATCAAAATAATTTAAATAATATTTTTATAAACCTTGAAACTAATTTTGAAATATAATTTGGCAAAACTTTTTTGTATCACTATTTTTTTTCATGATTTCCTTTATAGAAATTCAAATAAAAATTTCTAACTCAAAATATTGAAAATAGTATAAATAATTTAAAATAAAAATAAAAATAGGGGTTATACCAGTCAAGAACAAGGGATGGCACACCCATCCGTGATAAGACAGTATCACGTGATATGGTCCGGTATGGTTATGGAAACTAACCATTATATGTGAATGCATGTTGAAGACGACTTGGAAATGTATGGTTAGGTAAATAATGATATGGCATCGGAGCACGAGCCGGCATCGAATAGTCTCTAACCTATTGATAGTCTTCCCCTCCATGACTCAATGTAAGTCTCTAACCTAAACACCATCTAACTATATGTACCGATACACGAACCGCTTGCACAGATGATCAGTCGAATGCGTAAGCTCGTGCCAACACAATGAATCCTCACTCACAGTGTTGTGTAATGTCTCGTGATAAGTCATAGAAGTTATGTGGGATAACTTCATAGTTCCGAGTACGTCTGCTATCTCTAAGTGACACACCTCCATAACATCGATACAATCATCGATAGCACCCAAGTCATCCTTGAACGCACACTACCAGTGTCACCAATAATAACACAAGAACATGTATAAATAATTTAAACAGAACAAGTATGGCAAGGTATCTTGCCTGGAGGTAATGCGATGATCTGTTGATGTTCTGCAGGCAAAATTATCAAGCCAAAAAAACCCACCAATAATGGGACTTCCACAAACGTCTCCAGATGCTAAAACAAACATCACCAATGTTCCCGAAATAATTAAATAGCAAAGATAGACTATCCATAAGTCCAATTCTGGACATAGGGACAAAAAGGTAATTTTGGGTCAAAATGCGGTCCTTAGTTGGGCCCACTTTGCATAAGAAAATACACCAGGATAAAAGTCCTCTAAAATGTCCAAGTCCATAATGATGATACGAATCCAACGGTATATCCAGAATTGGATTTCGAAGAACCGATCTCAAAATAATCCGTTGCGTCGACCATAGTACCCGAGTTACTCCAAATTCAGCAAATTATATATTATTTCTAGGTAGAACGATGCCACGAGTACACTTATGGATTCAGAACTGTAATCTGGAGTCCCGGGTCCAAAATTATAATTTTACAAGTAAAAAATTATGAATTCAGATGGCCAACTTTGGCGTCAAATTCAACCAATCAAACGACCTCTTAATGCAATAAAATTTCTATCACAAGAAGAGGGTCATAACAGCTGTGCACAGGAACTGGTGTCTCATCAAATGGAGCTTTGATAGGGGAGGAACAAATTCGTGAAGTTGGCTCCACGAAACTATCAAAAATAAATATAATTTAATCAAGCAACTTGGTGGCCAATTTCGACCTATCAAATGATCGAATTAACGGCCGAAAATTTAGGTATAGGTATAGCTAATACGTGATGGAAGAAATATTTTGACGATCCAGGGGTCGGATCGGCCCAAAAATGTACACAAAGTTGCTATCACAAGATGCAAATTTTGACTCCACAATTTGCGCGTCTCGACGAAAACTTGATTCCGAAGTCGAAATCTACTTCCTGGTCGCACAGGGTGGCCGCTGGATGGCTTAGGGATGTTGGTAGGGCACGGTGGTGCAACGTCGCGGTTGTGCGGCCGGGGGTGGCCGGCGACGAGCCACCATCGTTACTACATCGTTGACAGTAGCTGCGGCAACAGCAACTTTAGCGCCGCACACGAGGAAGCTGCGTGGTGCTATACGTATAGGACCACCAGAGACTTGCCAGGTGGCGCGCTAGGGTGGCATGCGGCTCACGCAGAGGTGGGAGACTTGAGCACCACTGGAAAGCTCGAGCAACAACAACAGCTGCAACAACAGTGATTGGCTGTTGCCTCCCTAGTAGGGCGGTGCACGGCTGCCGTATAGTGGGGCACTACTAGGGGATCATCAAGATTTCCAGAAAGCCACAGACAGCAACAGTAACCCCAGTAGTAGCCGGCAAGGGGAGAAGATGAAGGAAAAGTTGAAGAAGAAGATGAACTAGTAGGAGGGAGGTGGAGTGAATGAGTATAAGCTCTTCTAGGGTTTAGGTGATGAAAGTAGGAGGGGAAGGAGTTGTGTGTGAGTGTGGAGAGAGAGTCAGATTGTAGTTAAATGGGTTAGGGTGTGTGGTCGGTTAAGTGAGGAGAGTGCATGTGGATATAGAGTGAGGGGAAGGGTTGTAGTGTCCCGCTCCTCGCGATCCACTATGTAATACCTACGACTTGCTAACTCAGTCTCGAATTGACTATTTAGGGAAACCTTTGCCGGTATCGATTGATCACGGATGAAATGCATTGAACCTTTCCAATTGATGGATCGACTTCTATTGAAATGAGTCCAATAGTTTTCATTGGATGTTTTCTTTTGCTGCTTGGTTTTGATGAAGGCGTTTTCGTGTTGGTTTTCGATGATTGGTTTTCATTGTTCACTTTCATCGCATATCACATTCATTCTAAATTTTGAGAGAAAGAGACCGAAGTATGATAATCAAATGTTGGTGCCTATGCAGGAGGACGTATAGATATACACAAAACATGAACGGCACATGAAGTCCCTCCTTCTCTCAACTAAGATTCATCTTGGTGAGTTGCTCTAACCGAGCTTGCATATATTTGTACGCCCTAATAAAAATATCTCTAGTCCACTTTGTTGCCTCGTCCCTACGATCAACGATACCACAATAACAAAAGATAAAGAGAAGATAATGAATTGAATCATATGCTGGATTATAAGTTGCTGCTTTATCTGTTTCCATATGAATAATATATGTTGCCTATGAATATGCTTCAAATGTTCAGATGTGTACAGACGGACTTGTACACGTTGCCACAACAAAGAGAATTGTCCCAAAGCTAGGAGCTATAGCTCTGTTATAAACCAAAATAAAGCATAAATACATGTGTTGCTTAACAGTCGCCTTACAGAGTATGCATAGGTCCTGGATAACTTATGCACAAGGAAACTATATCTCTCGGGCGATTTTGGGGGCACCTTGAATCGCTCGGCCTGGGGGAGGTTGTCTAGACATTTTGAGGTACAAGAAATCTCGGATGTTGCATCAATATCCAAATAGCGACGAACTGAACCCATGTGTCACAGCGGCTAATCACGGGAAACGACCCGTGGATCGACATATAGTTAGGTGCATTTATGAAATTAGAGTGCATTGCAACCTAACAAGGGATGCAGAGTTAAATAATATACCTTTATATCATATGCAAATTGTGCTAACCTGTCTTGTGCAGGGATGACTGTCGGCGATGGGTAAGTTGGTTATGAAATATTCTTCTGTCATGTTTCTTATGAATTAGTGCAGATATTTATGAGTTTCGGCGAAAAGTCGCTCGCCAGTACATGATGTGTGCTGACCCACGTTGTGGGCATCCTTTTCAGATAACAACGGAGATAGGGGGATTTCAAGTGAGGCACTAAAGCTCGTCTATCCCAATAGAGCTGTGGATTGCCTCGAAGCTATCTTATATTTCCAGTCCAGTCGCAAGTTTTTTTTTATTTGAAGGTGTCTTTCATTTCAAGCATGTAATAAAGGGATATGATGTATGGGCATTGTTGCTATTTACAAAGAGAGTTTTCAAAGAGAATTATATAGCCAAGATAAGGCACTCTGAGTTTACAAAGCTTTGTACTTGTATTTTCTATCAAGTTTATCAATAAAAGAACTATTTCAATTTCAAAGCTCTCTCTCCAATGTTGGCTTATATATGCTGTATGAGTGTGTTTTGCGTTGTCTAGTTGTTTGTATAGGTACTGGCCATGTGCAAGCACAAATTAGACTTGTACGGCATCACGCCTTAGCGAGGACGAACGATGTCACGCCCCGACTCGCCGAATCGGTCGCCATCGCCTTGACTCGATATAAATCGATCCCCACGGGTCGGGACGTGATGCCGTACAAGTCTTTGATAGACTTGCACAAGGCAAGGATGTGCGCTTGGAAATTTCTTTTAGGCTCGACGCGTTGAAATTAAACAGTGCAGAGAGTTGAAAACATAGCATAGGAAGAAACTTAGCTTTTCATTCATAAACTTGCAAAATATGTGCAAGGTCATATTTACATTACATATGCCGTTGCGGCTACATCTTTGAAATACAAAAGAAAGCTATCGACAGCTACGCCTTAAAATAATCTTCGGCGTTCCATACATTCATGCCCCTTTATACATTTGAACAAAAGCCTTCGGTCTGAATTGGGCATCAAAATACTTCAAATAGGAGAGCTTCGTGCCGCCTCCCGTTCTTCAGCTCCAGCTTAGTCTCGAGCTCCCGCAGCACGCTCGTTACCTGGGGAGTTGGGGGTTAGCACACTTGCTAGTGGATGGGACGAACCCACTCGTCTAAACCGACACTGCTTATTAAGGATTCAGGCATACGAAGTGATCTTTCTATTTAGAACTATATGAGTTGCAGTTCATATCGAAGGCACATTTTAAACGATAGCAACATAACCCATTTAAAGGCATTCTTACCACGGCCGTGCTCCTTTCCTGCACAAAATATACATGATACTTACCACCTGCACAAGACAATAGGTGAGCATGCAATCTATCCTATATGCGGTCATTGGTGATATCGACACCAAGAAGGACGATTACGTAGCCTTGCGACGCGCCCTCCAGTCCAGGTAGCGAGCCTAACTGGAGGTCTCGCAATGCCTCGCGCCGAAGCACGATTTCCATAATTTCCTCCTAGGCCGATTCGGTCCCAGGGCCCCGGGTACCGTCTCGAGGAAAGCTCACCTTGTGCACAAGTCGTCCTTGACCATGCGAATGCATGAACAGTTATATATGTATGAAGTAAATTGCATAGCGTAACCATTATCAAAATCACATAATCATTCCTACTCGCGCAAGGGTCCTTTCCCCCGAAACCGTACGTTCTGATTTAGCATCCCGTAGGCACCAAATTCTCCGAGGCATGATGTACCGCCACCAAGGTTTTCATAGTTGTGTTTTGCATGGCATGAAATATAGTCTATCTCCTTCTTAGTGTGAACCTATCGATTAAGAGTTTACTTTTCTAGGTTGATATATTATCCCGAGCTCTCGATCTTAGTGGCAAGCATACATCCCGTTAGCATCATCGATTTGAACGTTGAACTTTAAGAATTTAGTTGGCGGGAAGGAGTAGAAAAGAAGGGGCCGAAGAACCACCCACCTAAGGAGATTGCGCCGAGAGTAGGAGAACGCTTCGCGACGGTCAAGCGTCAGTTACACGAACTCCTGCAATGGCACGAGCATCGAATTAGAACCCTTCCTTCAATCCTTCCTTCGAAATTCCCAAAGACGCATTCAGAAATCGACGCGAAAGCACACTATCAAATCCACGCAACAATTCGTTCAGAAAGCCAAGAAAACCAATAAAACCAACGGCGGACGGGTTGCGTCGCTCCCTTTAGAGTTCCTTCGCCAAGACGCCGCCTACCGCATCTAGGACTTATTCCAACAGTAGTCGATCCATTAGTTGGAACGGTACTCATATCACTCGTCCAAATCGATTTTATTGATGCCATGGTTTTTGTATACAAACTCGTCGCCGAGTCAGACTAGCCATCTATGTTCCCGACCATGTCTGACTTGGCACGAGCCTATTACATAGTGCTTCGCCCCAACGGGAGCGGGGCACTACAAACGATCCCCCCGGGATCAAAGTGAGGACGAACGTCCCTAGCGGGATCGAGGCGTGACAGAGTGGTATCAGAGCACGGTTTTACGTCCTTGGCCTCTTGTAAATATCATTTTCGAAAGGTATATGTATAAGTATTTTGATGGCTTTCAAAAGTCCCGATTTTGAGTTATGAAAACTAATGTCCCATACAATAAGTCCATAATATTTTATGTAACTGACAGAAGTTATACTCATTTGTAGAGAAATGGCTCCTCCTCGTCCATCTGGCTCCACTACCAGAATAAGTCATATTAGCGACGCCCAAAAATATCGCTAAAACTGTTTACCGACGTATTTAGCGACGTTTTCCTGTGGTCGCGAAAAGCCATGTCGCTAACAGACAAAACGTCAGTAATCGTCGCTCTTACCGGCGCTTACCGACGTAAGAAAATGTCGGTAATTCTTGAACATTTATCGACGGCGCACCGTCGGAAATATGGCGACGTTTGAAACGTCGGCCAACATCGATAAATTCTGCAACATTTAGCAACGTATATCTAGTACTTACCGACGTTCACCGACTCTGTAGACGAGGGAAATCCTGGGACGTTTACCGACGCTTACCAACGCGACTATACGTCGGCAAGCGTCGGTATACCTGGTGACTTACCAACGTTTACCGACATTCAGCTGCATCGCTAAACGTCGGTAAACGTCGCTATGTTTCAAAAAAAATAACAAAATGTCCACAGGATCACATTTTTTACCTGTAGTTTAATAAATAACAAAAAAACCACAAGCACATTTTCTTCCTGGGCTCGCCGACCCCTTCGGTGGAACACTCAACACCGGTACATCACAATAGTATAACAATCAACACAAACAAGAGTAAAAGTCTACAACCAACATATAATAGGAACAAACACTACAACCAATACTGAAAGTCTACATTGGTACATCACAATAGTATATCCACATGAATCCACAACCAATACAGAAAGTCTACACAAACAAATAATCAACATAAACAAACACTAAAGAAATACTACAATCTCATAAAATAATCCTAACTCGAACTACTGCGGATCTAGAGGAGGAGGGGCACCGCCGCGCCTCAAGGATAGGAACATCTCGTACTCCTTCCGTAAAATTGTCACCGATAAAGAAGGTAGTGACGTCCGTGGAGTCGGAGGTAGTGACACCCGCGGAGTTAACGACGATGAAGGCGCACCCAGAGGACAATAACGCTCCAATGCTGCTAGTCGCTGGTGGTAGGAATCCATGGTAGATAACAGCCTCATACTACTATCAACTATCGAATCCTGCATCAACATCAGCCTCTCGCCCATGGACAGTTGTAATGCCTGTAGATCTATCATGATGCGCTCTGTCGACGCTCTAAGATCAGTGACGCCCCGCTCTGTCCTCTCAGTCATATCCCTGAGCTCCATAATGCTGCGATCGAGCGTATCCAATCGTACTATGAGCGCAGCATCGTCCATCTGGTGCTGCTCCTGGATCCATCGTAGCAGCTCGTCACGGACAGACTCCACCATCTGCTGGACTCGGGGCAGACTCCTGGGAGGGCTGTGGGCTATGTACACTAGCAGGAGAGATCCTAGAGGACTGTGTCGCAACTAGGGCGCCATAGGATCCCGTACCGTAGTACGTACTCCTGTGGAGACCACCAGCGGTGGTCACCCATAGCTCGTCCTCCGACGGAGCTGGTGCGGGCTGCGAGGAAGTACCGACGTCTCCCGCAGCAGGTGCACTAGCAGCCAACTGCTCCTTAAGTCGTTGAAACTCGGCCTAGAAAGCATGGATACTCTATAACTTCTAATGTCTAATGTACTTATTTTTACTAAATACATGAATATTTATTTGCACGCATATTTACTAAGTTATATCAAAACTAACACAAAGTATTAAAATTAATAAATAGAATTGTAATACTTACATAGGCCTGCTCCGCCCTCTCGTCAATAAGCATCCCGCCCTTCCGATGTGTGGCCAAGATGACAGTCACCATATTGGCGTCACCACCTCTCTTTATTTGTAATTAAATATATCAGGTTTTACTAATTTATCGGACTTGTATTAAAATAATATTTCTGAAATAAAAAGACATACCAAACGACGAAAATGTTCCGTCATCGGAATCGACCCACCGTACCACTTCGATCCCTACTTCCTAGCCGCCTTAGCCTTCTCAGACTTTTCCTTATACCTTGGCTCGTCGAATCGAGCCTTCATTGCAGTCCACTGATCAGGGGTGATCCAACCTTGGATCGGCTTTCCGGCACGATCATATTTCTTCTGATCATTAATAGAGTCATGGATCAGCTAAGCAGCGACGGAAGAAAACATCCCCTCAATCATCTCGGCCCGGTGCGGTGGATAGAAAAATACATCCTAGAAGAGTGCAAACAAAATATTTATCAGTTATATATAATATGCAAAAATTATATGATTCATGTTAAAATCAAATATATTTTAACCTAGAAGCGCACAAACCAGTGGGCCTTCCTCTCGTCCGGGGCAGCAGAGTAGTTTATCCAAGGACCACCATAATCAGTCCTCAATAACTGGCCTAGGTGTCTTTGTACCGATGGGGGACGATATCTATACAGACATATTATATTCATGAGATAAGTTAATTTATGATAAACACAGGAAAAAAATAATAAACCAAAACACTTACTTTGTTCCGTCGGCCCAGATCTCCGTCCTCGTCTCCTCTGGAGGTACGCACGCATCATCTACCTGATACTGGCCAGCCGTCGGCTCAGCCTCCTACATCTTCTCATCTGTCTCTATCGTCGTATCAGTAGGAGAAATGCTACACTCGGGAGCAGTCTCAGACCTAGAACTATTCGTTCCAGGAGATATGCCACGTAGCGTCCTGGCAGGCGAAGGTACTGTCCGATATAAAGGAGTACTGGGCAACGAGGATCCAGAGCCGGTACCAGTAGGAGGTACCGAAGGAGAACCCCGTCCTCTGCCAGTACCAGTAGGAGATACCGAAGGAGAACCCCGTGCCCCACGTCGGAACAATTCGCGATGACCTGTCATACCTGATAACAACATATAATGAGATACAACAAATAATAGAGATTAGAAATATAAAAGTACAACAAAGATGAGATAATAACCAAGACAACATATGATGATACATTTTACAAGAAACATCTAAGTCCAGATAGTATATTCTATAAGAAACATCTAAGTTCAGATAGTATATTCTACAAGAAACATCTAAGTTCATATAGTACATTCTACAAGAAACATCTAAGTCCAGATAGTATATTTTACAAGAAACGTCTAAGTTCAGATAGTAACCAAAACTAGATAATAACCAACTCTACATAATAAGAAAATGAAAGTACATCTCTCTTAATCATCATCAGAATATTCATCTTGTTCGTCTTCCTCGACCTCATCTTCATCTTCCTCCTCCTCCTCCTTATCTTCACTTTCATCTTCGCCTTCGTCGGCTTCGCCTTCCTCTTCGGATAATTCTACATCTTCTTCATTAGTTGTGTAATATGTAACTTCCGTGGAGTCCACATCAACAATATTGGTTACAAGAGGTAGCTCGTCCTCCAGATAAGCCTTTTCGTCAACATCAAAAGTATCTCTAGCTTTAGTCTTGCATACTGCCCACCAGTCAGACTTCGTTGCTCCCTGTCTCGGATAAGCTGTAAAGTACATGAGCTGAGCCTGCCTTGATATCTGCGCTTGTAGTTTATATCCACAAGACCATGCTTGTCAATTTTCCAACCTTGATTTTCAATCGGATCGAACCATTCACACTTGAACAACACGATCTTTACTGGTTCTCTGCCATAAATATATGTCAACTCCATAATCTCTCATAAGATGTCAAAGAAATCATTTCCTGGATCGACGTCTTTGTAGTTCGAAGATTTGATACACAAACAACTATTTTTCGTGGAATCAAGATCCAGGAAGTTGTCTTTGATCAGAGCATTTGTCGACTTGAACCTAAAGTCATTCACACAGTAACTTGGCCATATTTTAACGACAATAATTGGTCCCTTGGCAAGAGTTCTAATTAATTCAATCTCGGGTGAAATTAGACGATCGACCTGAATACCAAAGAAGAGATAGTAAGTTATTTATTGTTGTGTTGCATTATAAGAGACAAGTAATTACTTAGTTGCTTACATATTCGCTCAACCAAGAAGGAAAATGACGTCTCATTTTTTGTTCTAATTCATCGTTTGTTAGGTAGGGTCTAACCGACCTCAACTCATCATTATACGTGCCGAAAAACAACAACAAATAAACTGCTGATTAGTAGTATAATATTAGCTTACACTATTATATTGAGATGACGTAAACCATCTCATCATTAATTACTTACCCCTCTAGCATCTCCACTTTATCATCGTCGCAATTGAGTAATATATACAACTGAGCAGCCCTTAGCTCTTCGTCATTCAAATATCTCTTCTTCATTTTTTCCGAAGGCTTTTCGGACACATTGAATACTTTCAGTATTCAATCATTAGATTCTTGATATCCATCGTCATTTCTCGGAGCCCTCATTTTATTCGTAGCAACATAAGGTTTGAAATACGTCGAGCAGAAGTTTGTAATCTCTTCGAGAATATAGGCTTTACAAATAGAACCCTCGACCCGAGCCTTGTTTTTCACCTTCCTCTTCAGGTGGTTCAAATACCGCTCAAACGGGTACATCCACCGATAACCGACGGGCCCACCAACACGTGCCTCATGGAAAAGATGAATTGGCAAATGCTCCATGGAGTCGAAGAATCCAGGAGGAAATACCTTCTCGAGCTTGCACAGTATTACCACAATATCGTTCTCCTGCTTTTCTGGACGATCGACGAGCAACTTAGTAGAACAAAGATCTATGAAGAATATGCTAAGCTCGGTCAATGGATCCCAAACAACCTGGGGTAAGAATTCCTAAAATGCAATCAGAATTAACCTCTCCATGAATACGTGACAATCATGGCTCTTCATACCTGCCAGTTTGTTCTCCTTGAGGTCGACGCATCTTCTCAAGTTCGAAACATACCCGTCTAGAAATTTCAGACCTTGAATCCACCTACAAAGTCTCACTTTATCCTCCTTCTCCAGTGAGAAAATTGCCTTAGGCTGCTTCAACTTCCCATTCTCCTCATCTATCAAATGCAATGCAGGACGTCTACATATTTATTCCAAGTCCAATCTAGCCTTTGGATTGTCTTTCGTCTTCCCCTTTACGTCCATTACAGTATTAATTATGTTGTCAAACACATTCTTCTCGATATGCATGACATCAAGGTTATGTCTAATCAGATTGGTGCTCCAATATGGCAGATCCTAGAATATACTTCTCTTCGTCCAGTTATGAGTGAGACCAAATCCGTCACACTTGTAGCCCTTAGCAGGCTCTTCAATAGCTTTCGATAAATCTTTTACCTATTTCAATATCGTGTATCCGGGCCACCTTGGCGGTGGATTAGCCTTCCCTATAACGCCAGCACGAAAAGCATTCTTGTTCCTCCGGTATGGATCATCCTTCGGCAGGAATTGTCGATGACAATCGAAGAAGCAAGGTTTGCCTCTGTGTTTCAAACGGAAAGCCTTAGTGCGGTCCATACAATATGGACATAAAAGACGACCATGTGTGCTCCATCCAGATAACATTACATAGGCTGGAAAGCCGTTGATGGTACCTATATGCAAATACCCACATATTGATACTTGTAGACCAAGATGGCCCCTCTCTAACACCAGGTTAGCTAGTATACTACTTAATATTTAACTAATTCACAAGGATATCAATGTATAGGCACACATAGATACATTAACTCCTCCCTATTTTTAACCTTTAACAGAGCTAACTGCTCTCAAGTCCCCTCTCAATATGAACAGTAGGACAACTTATAGGATATTCTAAGAACTGGACAGAACCACAAGGTACTTCCCAAATCCCTAACCTGAACATATAAGCTCCTTCTTATTATAATTAGACTGCTACTTGCTATTGCTTAATCTCGAGTCCCCTCCTCCAATACAAACTGATACAATGTATAAAAAGGCTCGAGTCCCCTCCTCCAAAATTATATTTTTATAAATTCTCAACATTCATCAACCTTAAAATCATTCCATCCAAAAGTTTCTATTGTGGCTGTACTTAGTCTAAAAGCAAGTAAATAAGAAAAACATATCTTTTATGGGTGAAGGATTCAACAATGTTGAATATTTTCCATCCAAAAGTAACGATAAAGAACAAATAGTATATAAATTTATGCCTAAATGTATTCGAATTTTTCTAGTTTTTAAACAGGCTCTCATTATTATTTAGCTTTCCGAAACGAAACAAAGAACTCCAAGCACTAATCTGAAAGTCAAAATCGCTGATACCGATACTAATAGAAGTGTCCAAAATCGATTTCGATATCGATACTACAAACCTTGATATAAACAAGACTTGAACTATTATTTGCACTATTTGAATACTTGAACTTTATCGGAACATAATCTCAAGATAAGTAACAACTTCTACTGCTACTCTTTGAGAATCAGGATTAGATTAAAAAATGTACTCAACCTTAAACTACTATTTAAATTATAAAGTTTTTAAACACAAATACATCCAAAACCTAATTACCACATCACTTTGTTCAGCAAACACCATCCGCATATTTAGCCCAACTCATTACACAAATCTAGAATTTCTACTGTTACAAGTTCTTTTATGAATTATTTTTCTTGTACATAATTTCTCTATTTTATTTTTTTATTCAAGTGATGCTGATGGGATTGCTCAACTATCAAAGTATAATCTGCACGTGATATGTCAATATGATCAGAACTTAAATGTTCTTAATTGTCTTAATTTTAGACTTTTTACATAGAAGAGAGCTTTATCCCCACAATCTTAAGTTTGAGCTCTTCTGCCAAGCGATTATGGGTGATCATGGGTGCATTGAACTTGCCCAGTCCTGGTTCCTCTCAGCTACTGACTCGTATCAGAGTCGTTTCCAATCTTATATGTGTTCGTGTGAATGTGTCCGTCTGTGTCTGTGTGTATGTGTGTCCGATTAGGGTTATGGTTCACCTGATCAACGAGGGGGGGTGGCAGGAGGGGAGGGCGTTGACCGACGAGGGGTGGCCGGAGAGAAGAAGGAGCCTAGTGGAGAGGGAGTGGTCGGTGAATGGTTGTCGGGCTCCGACGATGGCGAGGGGGAGCGGCGATGGCTAGAGGTGGTGGAGGTGGCCGGAGGTGGTAGACGTCGGGCTCCGGCGATAGGCAAGGCGCGTGGTGGTCGAACGAGCGAAGGGGGTTTGAAATTTTTGGGGAACGAGTGGGGGGAAAGAAATGAAGTCGAAACCCTACATTAAGAACATTAGCGACGTCACTAAAGACGTCGGTAAACGTCACTATTATTTGATATTAGCGACGTAAAGACACTTACGTCGGTAAACGTCGTTATTACTAGTCAAATTAGCGACGTTCACCGACTTATCAACAACTTTATTTTTTTAACTTAAAAGACGTCGCAGTAACATCACTGATCGTCGCTGATAGAGACGATCAGTGACATTTTATTTATGCGTCTCTAATTCCTTAACGGTAGCAACATTTTCAATAAACGCCGCTAATTTCGTCGGTTATATGACTTATTTTGGTAGTACTCGACCGATCCGATAGAGCGGATTATGACCATGATGGAACTAAAGAGATAGGATGCCGAGGAGCGTAACCAGATACAACAGGCTCGAATGGAGGCCCAACAGAAGCAGTTGGATGCCTTGACCCAACTTGTAATTGCGCTAGCGGAAAATCGAGATACCTTCGTAGCGACAAACCAACGGGAACACCTGAGATTGAGCCCGTGGATGGTGACGAACCCCAGCCGGTGCACAGGCGCACTTCCTTTAGGCCAAAGGACTTCTTAGATGCAAAACCTCGAAAATTTGAAGGCAGGACATCACCAAATAAGGTGATGGATTGGATTAATAAAATGGAGAGTCTGTTCGCGTTCGTAGGAGTTTCGAGTAGCAAGAAGGTAGTTTGTGCCGCTTTGCAACTACGACTATGAGAAAAAGATTGGTGGAAAGCAAAAAAACCAGACCTGCTCATAAATGCTAGGGGTAGAAATATTTCTTGGGCCTCATTCAAGAAAACATTTTTAGAGCAGTATCTCCCTTCTGTTAACAATTAAAAGATGGAGAATAATTTTATATCATTAAAGCAAGGGAGCATGTCCGTACAAGACTATGAATCTGAATTTGCCAAGTTGGCCACGTTTGCTAGTGTAATAGTACCAACTGAGCAGGCTCGTATAAATCGTTTCGTTCAAGGTCTAAACGATGACATCCAGTTGAGTGTACTGAACCGAGAATGTGAGTCATATCCCCAGGCCTTTGAGACGGTGCTATAGGTGAAACAATTTAGCCTGAGGAAGGCATCAGCTAAAGTTCAGTACAGTCGCAATCAGCCTACAAAAAGATACTACGATAGAGAGAAGAAAACCGAGGGAGATAATCGAAACAGAGTAGAGTGCTGATTCTACGGCCGTCAGGGCCACACCATAGATAATTGTCTTACAAAAACTTTAGAATGCATCTACTGCGTCATAAAGGGTCACATAAAGGAAACCTGTCGTTCCTTGAGCAAAGCTTGCTTTGGTTGTGGCCAGCCGGATTACGCCGTCAGAAATTATCCAAAGAGAAATCAAAATTATACAGAGGAGCGTAGGCCGTTGAGGGACCCACCGCAAATCTTAGACAACCCACATAATCAGCAGTTACGGAATGCTGCTGCTAATGCTCGTGTCTTCAATCTCTCAACCTTACTTGATATAGATGGCGATTCTAGTGGAGGTAAGTTTATTTCTTAAGTTTTGAGGACAAAACTTTTTTTCAGTGGGTTATTATGTAGTGCCCCGCTCCTCGTGATCCACTATATAATACCTACTGCTTGCTAACTCAGTCTCGAACTGAGTATTTGGAGAAACCTTTGCCAGTATCGATTGATCACGGATGAAATGCAATAAACCTTTCCAATTGATGGATTGGCTTCTATTGAAATGAGTCCAATAGTTTTCGTTGGATGTTTTCATTCGCTGCTTGGTTTTGATGAATGCATTTTCGTGTTGGTTTTCGATGATTTGTTTTCATTGTTCGCTTCCATCGCATATAGCATTCATTCCGAATCTTGAGAGAAAGAGACCGAAGTATGCTAATCAAATATTGGTGCCTATGCAGGAGGACGCATAGACATACACAGAACGTGAATGACGCAAGAAGTCCCTCATTTTCTCAACTAAGATTCATCTTGGTGAGTTGCTCTAACCGGGCTTGCATTTATTTGTATGCCCTAATAAAAATGATCTCTAGTCCACTCTGTTACCTCGTCCCTACGATCAACGATACCACAATAACAAAAGATAAAAAGAAGATAATGAATTGAATCATATGCTGGATTATAAGTTGCCGCTTTATCTGTTTCCATATGAATAATATATGTTGCCTATGAATATGCTTTAAATGTTCAGATGTGTACAGACGGACTTGTACATATTGCCACAGCAGAAAGAATTGTCCCAAAGATAGGAGCTATAGCTCTGTTATAAACCAAAGCAAAGCATAAATACATGTGTTGCATAACAGTCGCCTTACAAAGTATGCATAGGTCCTAGACAACTTGTTCACAAGGAAACTAGAATTCTCAGGTGATTCTGGGGCGCCTTGAATCGCTCGGTCTGGGAGAGATTGTCTAGACATTTTGAGGTACAAGAAACCTCGGGTGTTGCATCAATGTCCAAATAGCGATGAGCTGAACCCATGTATCACAGCGGCTAATCACGGAAAACGACCCATGGACCAACATATAGTTAGGTGCATTTATAAAATCAGAGTGTATTACAACCTAACAAGAGATGTAGAGTTAAACATGTAAACCCCCATAATTTATATTTGATTTTTTTTATAATTTAATTAATTTATGTTAGGCATTTCATTATTTATGGATTTATTTACTAGTAGTTTATTAGTATAATTAATGTATGTGTGTGTGTATATATATATATATAAATATATATATATATATATATATATATATATATATATATATATATATATATATATATTATTATATGTGTGCATGTTTGTATTTCTATTAAATAAGGAATATAATAAAATCTAGGATTTTAGGAATTTATTTGTAAGTTTTTGAGAAATTTTGCTAGCTTAAAATATATATATATATATATATATATATATATATATATATATATATATTAAAAAAATAAAAATATATATATATATATATTTATCTATAAATATATATATATACTTAATTTTTCGGTAATAAAGAAAACGAAAAGAAAAAGAAAAGAAAAAAAAAGAAAACTGCAGCCGCCCACTTAAGTGGGCGGGCCCACCCCTGCGTCAGCAGCAAACCCCCCCCCCCCCCCCCCGCGCGCGAGTGCAGTAGAATTGTGGGAATTTGGGAAATCCGAAACCCATTAGTATTAGGTTTGGCTGCAACTTGTTATATATATAACTTTTTCCACAAACCTCAAAACCCTAAACTTCCAAAACAAAAGTTGCGGCTGATCATACCCTCTTCGCCTACGAGTTTGTTTCACCAGCGATGGAGTTTTATGTGCGATGAACGGAGTATCAGAAGTCAGCCCCTCATCACCCAAGGAGCAGTTTTCCCACTCAAGGTACCCTACTTCCCTACGACGTAACTTTTTACTCGTAGCCCCGATTTTCGATCCGTAAGATTTTCTGGAAGTAGACTTGACCCTCTTCGAGATCCTCCAGGTAGATTTCGAAACAACCCCTCAACTTGCTCGAAAAATCGAGACAGAGTTGAAGAAAACCCTGTTTTCTGTAATACTAAAAACAACTGTAAAACGATAACTTGTTGGCCAATTTTCTTGTTGTGCAGTAAAGAATTGTAGAAACTAATTAAAAACAGTAAAAGACAACATAACCGAGATCGTAACGCATCTTCTGGATCGTCGTTTCGATTAACGCGTAAAAAGTAAATTGATGTTGAAGTTGAGGAAAAACCTGTGTTAATTTATATAAAATTTCTAAATTTTTCTCGATACGGCATACGCCCCGACAAACCGGGTGACGTGGTCGTGCGCTATACGCATCGAAAGGCGCGTATGGACGTTGCCGACGTGTGGGAACTGACAGAACTCAATTTCGTCGTGTGTGCGCGACGAAATCAGTCCGTATCCGTCGAGATACCCCTGTATCGCCAATTTGCAAACTTTGCCCTAACTTCGTGTACAGTCGTCGATTCAAAACAAAACTTGCACCAATAGGTCCGAATTAAAATTTTGGTCATGTGTGCCAAGTTTGGTTTGATTCTGAGAAGGTCGAATCGGAACCCTTTTTGGCGGGCCCGCGACCCACTCAAACGGGCAATTTTGTACACGGCTCATCGTAATCCAAAACTGGACATACCGTTGAGTTCCTCTCCTCAAAATGAATTCGTAGACATGTAGTTTGACAATTTTAGAGACCATAGACTTTGGCACACGTTTCGGTGCAAAGCGGGTCCAACGACGGACATCGTTTTGACCCAAAATTATGATTTTGCCCCTATTCCAGAATTAGACTTTTGGACAGGTGTTTCCTAGATATATCTTTTACACCGAGTGCATTTTTTATGTTTATTTCAGCGTTCGGAGTTGTTTGGAGATTGTGACGTTTCTTGGCTGACATTGTGATTACGTGGACTTGCCACTTTGCACCATCAGGCAAAATACCTTGCCACCCTACTCTATGATTATTATATTCTTATTTTTAGTTGTTATTTTCAGCATTTCTATTTCTTGATATTTAAACTGTGTGTCCAAGTCACACTTGGGTGCAAGCGACTCTATCGGTCGTTTTTCAAGCTTTTTATTTATTTCTCTTGTATTGACTTAGTCTAGTGACCTCCCATTGATGATGAGGTATTGGTATATCTCATATGGCCTTGACACTTGCTTTACCATATGTTGTGAGTCACATGTAGGACACGTACCCGCGTAGTCGGCTAGCCACCGATACGTACGGAGCGTGTGACGGATAGGAGTGACTGCCAATAAAATTGCATGTTAGAAGACTTGGCGGTTACTAGAGATTCATATCATTCATGGAGATGATGATACTAGGCATTGGGTGGGGAGAACAATACCTGACGTATGGGCTTCTTTTCACTTCCCTGATTACCTGTGCGCTTCTCCGGAGACGCGGGCTCCAGGCGCCCTCTGACGTTTCCCAGAGCGTTATAGACGTAGCCCCTTGCACATGGTGCCCTCTGACGCTTCCAGAGCGTTATGGACGTAGGCCCCTGGTGCCCTTTACGGGAACTATGCCGATCCCATTTACAACCAGGGCTCATGCGTCGAAGGATTGTATCTCAACTGCATATTCACAGTAGAATGGTCAGGAGCCCGATTGCATGCATACCTTTTTCTCTTATTATATTATCATAGTTTATATGGCATGGTATTTTCTTGTATCTTGCTACGTCCCTCTGAGGACCTGGTTATCTCTCCAGGGTTAGACGATTTTCCACAGGAGTACGGAGCAGCGTTGGAGCTATCCTACCTTGATGACGAGGCAGTCCCTACTGATTTCTAGTCTATTCTTTATTTGGGACATTAGTGGACATTATTTTACATCTCTTTTCTTTCTATTTTACGGAGGTTGGACTCCGATCTTGTGAGACTATTTTTCATAGCTGTTTGGAGTGAGCATGTTCACCCGGCTATCTTTTGATACTCTTATTTATTTATTTGGACTCTATTATCTTCTGTGTTGAGCTGTGATGAGATTAGATTATGTTATTCTAGCCTGTGATTATTTTATTCACAGCATATGTGCATATATGAGGATTCCATATATTGGAGTATTCTTCGTATATGTGCAGCTGGTATGTTCACGTACTTGGTCCTACGTATTTTAGGACTGTGGCGTTACATGTTTTTGTGGTGGCCCATGCAGGTCTACATTAATATTGTTGGGTTACATGACTGTGCCCAACAAGCCTGCATAAAGGAATAGGAATATCTCATCCAGAACTACTACTATCTCTTGACTTCCAATCTTTTCGAAACTTCCTTGATTATTTAATATACCTCATATCTAATCTTTCTTAATATCAACTTATCTTCCTCGTGCCAATAGTATACATTTAAGAAGCGGACGTACTTCTGCCTTGGCCCTCACATCTGGTGAGGAGGCTACTCCAGAGGGACAGAATCCTCCCATGACTCCAGCGACACCATACCAGCCAGGACAGTCGCAGCCTACTACGATACCGACGATGGAGTACCCATAGATTGTAGCACCCCCAGGTAGCCAGGCTGGGCAGACTACTACCATGCCACCAGAAGGGAATGTACCACTGCCTCCACCACCACTATTCCCTCAGCAGTTTCCCCCACAGTCGGGACCTCAGATGCCTCCACCACCGACTGATGGGAGCCCTACTTCTCAGTTTATGTACGCCATGATGCAGGCTCAGTGGCAGCAGACTGAGCTGATGAGACAGACGATGATGGCAGCATTAGCTAGACATCCACCACCACCTCTAGTACCAGTACCAGCACCAGCTCTGCATCCTTATGAAGGCTCTATCAAGAATTTCACAGATATGAACCCCAAGGCCTTTAGAGGAACGGAGAAGCCATTAGAGGTGTCACAGTGGCTTATTAGTACAGAGAAGCTACTAAAGGCATCCCAGTTGCCAGTTCGAGATTGGATGACAGCAGTGGACCTACTGTTAGAAGATAATGCTCACCACTGGTAGAAGGCGGAAGAGGGACGATTAGGCACTGGGATCACCTGGAAGCAGTTCTATGATGCATTTAATGAGAGATTCTTCCCTATTCATGTTCGAGATGGCCTCTATGACCAGTTCCTTCATCTGAAGCAAGGGAATATGATAGTTGATGGGTATGACTCAGAGTTCAATTGCCTGAGTCGCTTTGGTACGGGATTAATTCCGATGGAGTTAGGAAAGGCGAGTAGATTTCACCAGGGGCTTGTACCAGAGCTCAAGTCTTATACGACTACCCAGTCTCGAGTCTCCCATTCAGCTGTCCTGGAAGAAGCTCGTGCTCAGGAGATTCTTCGTAAGGAGCAGCAGCAAACATCGAGACGTCATATACCAGTAGTTACACCAGCCCAAGCTACTCAGAGTGGACCTATTAGGAGGGCCACAGGACAGTTCCAGCAGAGGCCCTCACCTTACCAGAAGCCCGTTTGCCATTACTGCAGAAAGTAAGGACATCTCCAGAACGACTGCAGGACTCGCCTTGGATTGTGCTTGAGATGTGGATCCAATCAGCACATGCTCAAGGACTATCCAGAGCAACAGGCGATAGTACATGCTCGGCAGAACCCGAGGCCTACAGCCCCAGCTCTTCAAGCACCACGGCCTGTAGCAGGAGCACCTCGTCCACCATTTCCTCCTCAAGGCGTACAGTACAACAAGGCCAGAGCTCAGGGCCCAGGACAGAATTATGGGCAGGTATACTCACTTGCTGTTGAGGATATAGAGACAGAGGCAGAGGTTATAGCAGGTATGGTTTTAGTTACATCTTTCCCAACTATTACATTATTTGATACTGGAGCCGTGCATTCATTTATAGCCACTAGCTTTGTCACTAGATACAGCATTCCTATCACATCCTTAGCTAAGAATGTTAAAATCCTCACTAGAGGAGGAGTTGTACCTGTTAGTGGTGTTTGTAGACTTTGCCCTATAGTGATAAGTGGCAGAGAGATGATGGCACGGCTTCTTGTATTCCCTATGTCGACATTTAATGTGGTTCTTGGAATGGACTGGTTGAGCCAGTATTTAGCTCTCATAGACTGCCATAGGAGCAGTATTATCTTTAGACCACCGAATACGGCAGAGTTTGTGTTCACCAAAAAAGATGGAGAGAGTTGTGATGCACCCGCATCGGGGACTCATATGATGATGCATGACACCCCTCAGCACCCTATTATCACCGAGTTCGAGGATGTATTCCCTGAGGAATTGCCAGGACTGGCACCTGACTGAGACATTGAGTTTTCTATTGAGCTTATTCTGGGAGCCGAGCCTATTTCATCTCGAGTATATCGTCTGGGACCCAAGGAGTTGGTAGAGATGAAGACGCAGATTGATGACTTATTGGAGAAGGTCTTTATTCGTGCTAGTGCATCACTGTGGGGAGCACCCGTTCTTTTTGTGCCTAAGAAAGACGGGACAGTGTGCATGTGCATCGACTACAGAGCATTGAATGTAGTGACGGTGAAGAACAAGTATCCCTTGCCGTGTATAGATGATCTATTCGATTAACTGAGTGGAGCAAAAGTATTCTCCAAGATTGACTTACGATCAGGCTATCACCAATTGAAGGTTCGGAAGGAAGATATTGCAAAGATAGCTTTTCGATCGAGGTATGGACACTACGAGTTCTTGGTCATGCCTTTCGGTTTGACCAATGCTCCCGCAGTCTTCATGAATTTAATGAATAAGATCTTTCACCAGTACTTGGACAAATTTGTAGTAGTCTTTATAGATGATATCTTAATTTACTCCAAGAATCAAGAGGAGCATGAGCAGCATCTATGGATAGTTTTGGAAACGTTGAGGAATGAGCGACTTTTTGCGAAGCTTAGCAAGTGTGATTTCTTTCTCAAGGAGGTATCATTTCTTGGTCATATTGTTACGGGTGATGGTATATCTGTGGACCCTGAGAAGATCACAGCAGTCGAATTGTAACATCCACTTTTCCAAAATGAGGGTAAATTTGAACTTTTGTATTTTAAATCATTAAAATAATTGATTTTAGTCATGACATGATTTTTGGTGATTTTTAGTTATTTTAAAACTATTTAATTGAGTGAAATATGAATTGGTGTTTTGCTAGTGTAACATTAGTCATACATGACCTAGAAGACTAATCATGACCAATGAGACCTAATCATGTGTTTAGGATTTCAAATCTCTACTTTTAAGCGTAGGGGTATTTTAGTCATTTTGACACTTTTGTGATTTTGTGAATTATATTAACTAAATATGTGTTAGCTAGATTGTTGAGACTTGACCTAGAAGTTAGCCTAATCTAGATTGTTAATCATGACCCTAGAGACTAAGTTAGATGGTTTCATTAAAGAAACTACATTAGTGAAATATCTAGATATTTTGTAGAAAGATATTTTGGACTAAAAGTTAAAGGATGCTACTTTAATTGTGAACCATTGATTTAGCTAGAAATTGTTGGAGGAACCATAGCCCCTCATCCTAAACCCTAACCCTAACCTAATGGCAGCCATCATACCCTTTTCCCCACTATAAAACCCCTCTCAAACTTAGGGCTAGCCTCCCTCCTTAGAAAATTTGAATCCAAGAAGAAAGAGGTGAGTTCTTGCCCTAGTAAATTCACTATAAATCCATTTTAATTCCTAAAATCCTCAAACCAGTTGCAAACACTTATAATACCAGTATTCTTGCTGTTATGATGTTTTGGTCCAGCTTGCTAATGATTTAAGGTGTTTGGGACATCAAGCAAAGTGTAGAGAAAGGCCATTTCCTATTGAAAGTTCACACTAAGGTAACTTCTCCAAATCTTCATGAAATCCCTGTCAATCTCCATGAATAGGAAGCCCTAAGGGTCCCCCTAGGGTTTGGATTAGATTCGAGCTTGGTGTCGGAGGTTTCGTGTCCTTTCTGGACACGTATCAGTGCCAATGGCACTGTGTTCGACGAAATGCCTCAAAGGGCATTTCGATCGATTTAATTAGTTCTTTTTGAATAGGAAAATTAGTTTTGTTGTGGTATTTTGATTCATGTGTTGGTGTCTTGATTTCGTGTCATGTTTGTGTCGTTTTCGTGCTTGGACACGCGCGTGCACGTGGCCGCGCGCAGCCACAGTTTTTCCCCTGCTACTCGGGGGTGATAACTCAGTGGACACGGCTCCCTGACACGTGAAACTTGGCATGTGTCACGAGGCTGACACTGACACGGTGCTCCCCAAGTTTCAGAGCCCCACGTGTCGTGTAGGACACGCACGAGCTCCTGCACCGTTTTTGCACTGCACTGTTGGCTGTCAGTTTTGGCCACTGATACGCGTGTCTTGTGTCGCGTACACGCGACTTGGACACGGGACAAGGTGTCCTATCCCTAGACCTAGTCTAGGTCGACACGTGGACACAACCTCATGGGTTGTGTCATGTCGTGTCGTGCACACGAGTGATGAGAACACGTGCACGATGTTTATTTTCTATGTTGCACAGTTTACACTGTTTGGTATTTTCATTTGTTGGACACTTTTGTGTCCACTTTTGTGGACACAAACATATCATTTAGCATGTACACGTTATGTTTATTTGTTACCAACCTCTGTAATTGTATTTTAATTCAAATTTCATTATAAATTTCTCATTTCCTTTTTTTTACTGAAACCATGTATCAGCTCTTAATTCTATTTTTTCAGTTTTTGCAAAAATGAATTTTAGCAACCTTTTAAACTCATTTAACACTGTTAATTACTTGTTATCAAGACCCTAGCATGTTCTCCTATGTGTATCCTAACTGTGTGTCGAAATTAGGTTTATTTTGAAGTTGTTTGAGGCTTAAAATATGAGATTTCAGTTTTGGGCTATTTTGAACTGTTGTGTTTAGTTTTATGTGATTGCTTGAGTAATTAAACTGTTCTTAACTGAGATTGGTTCAAAACTGAGAATGGGAACTCATTCAGAAAACTGAGAACTGATTTGTACTCTTGGGTTGTTTGTTAAGAAAACCAGAACTGAGATTTCAAAAGGGAAGAAAAACCTGAGAATTTCCTTATGGGTACAAAACTGAGAATTCTTTCACATTGTAAAAACCTGAGTACACCCTACCAATTACCTGTCAAGAAAAACCTGAGACACACCCCTATCTAGCTCACACAGTCCCTATACACACATACACAGTTCACTTGTTCACATTTCCCTCACATACACACACATTCAATCACATACACATGCCACCATTGCCTAACACACACAACACACACACCCTTCTCTATTCACACACATACATATCACAAACTGGAAAACTGAGATTTCAAGGTTTATAAAAACTGAGATTAAGTTTGAATATGGTTGAATGATAGCTTGAAATGTAAAAATCTGAGACTTATACATATTAGACACACACAGCCCTTGCAATACCTGGGAATAAGTCCCTGTTTATTGTTTTTATTTCACTAAACTGATTTCCTCTCCTTCTTGCCATAGTTTCAGTTCCCTCTTTTATTTAATGCCTGAATTGATTCCTTAAAAATTCCTGTCATATGTGAATGCTTGACACAAGTGTTTTCCTGCCACTTGGCACCTGATACATCACACACACACATTTGAACTCTTACACATGCCTACATATCCATTCACACAGCTTGATACACACACACAGCCACCATGTATCTTTCCCTCTACACACATACAACATGCATATGCTTTAGTTTTTCCCTAACTTCTACAAGTATAATTATATATATGTAATATATAAATTAATGTGATAAAGTGATGTAGTATAGATATTGCCTATTGGCATAAACATAATGTATTATAGATATATGCATATTGCCTATATAATTAACATGTATGAATATATGAAATTGATATGTGTGTGTTGCCTATACTAATGAATATGACATATGGCATGGGTGGTATAGTCTAGGGTATATGGAGTGTATATACATGAGTGTTGGTTTGTGTTAGATTGGTGACTTGTGTATGGTGTTTGATAGCTTGTGTTAGCTTGGGGATTGTAAGTGAGTGCTAGCCTAGACGTGGTTGACCTAGTTTGACTTCTAGGGTTGACCAAAGTTGACCAAGAGTTGACTTTGGCCTAGATTGACTTAGAATCATGTAGAATGCATAGTAGGACTTCCTTTTACTATTCTGGACTTGTTGTGACTTGTGTTGCTCTGATTAGGAGCCAGACACCACTCCTCGGGCAGTACTTTTCATATTGGACATTCAGATACAGGCGAGTACATTCTCTGATTGTTTCATACTTGTCACGATTTATATTCTCGCTCTAGATTACTGTTACTTGATGCTGTCACGTTATCATCACGGATTGGTACTATATGGATCTCTTCTTGGGATGTTATCCCCCTTAGCGGGAGCATCGGATACTTTATGACATGTGTTTCATGTACATCATGTATTCTTCGCTTCTGCGTTATTCATGTACACTCATGTTCTCTCATGTTCTTACTTGTATGTTCATGTACTTTCATGTTCTTTTATGTACGCTCATGTTTCCTCATGTGTTTCCTGTATAACCAAAACATCATGTACGTAACGTAACTTGAATAGATCCTTGTGTATTAATTGTGGGTAGGGGTGAGTATAAATGGTCATATGATTTACCCATCATGTTCACTCTGTTACTTTTCATGTTTTATCATGTACGCATCAGCCTTATTGGCTGATGTCCCACATGTTCACTCATGTACATCATGTTCAACCTAAGCCAATTACATGCCATCTCGTACTCTAAATCACTAGTCACTTACTGTTCTTACTTATCATGTATATATTTCCAGTTATCAAATATCTCTCCTGTTTCATGTACATCTTCTTACAGCGTTTCATGTATCTTACTCTATTGCCTGCTTTATATTTCCTACCTTGATATGAACTGCATGAGATGTACTGTGCTCGCTCCTGTCCTGATTGGATTTGTTGAAAATATTACAGAGGATGAGGATGAGGCCCTTTACACCACCTATTACGGAGCAGGCTTAGACGACACCTGCGACCTGGCTCCTCTGGAGGACCCAGCTGCAGTTCAGGATGTTACTCCCATAGTCTAGGCTAGTCAGCTGGCTTTATCTTTCTTTTCAGCATTGTTTTTGGCTTTCAGTTGTTGTTTTGAGATGTATATATTCTTTCATATTCTGTAGTTGAGACTTGTACTTGGGATGTTTTCTGAGATGTTATCTTAGACACTAGACTCTTCTGATTATCTGTACTTCATCTTTTGAGTTCTATATCATATCGTACTTTTCTTCCTTAGTTGTGATTGAGTATACATTCTGCTATGTCATCCCATTCGGGGAGTATAAACTGTCTGGTATTATATATTGCTAGATGTTGTGACCTAGGACAGCGTTCTACCGCCGATACTGCGGCGTAGGCTGGACGTACCCACTTCTCGTGCCCTTACTCTAGGGTGCGGGTCGTGACACGTTTTTAGTGGTGGCCCATGCAGGTCGAGTTTATGTAGTGGTATTCGAACTAGAGTATCTCTACAGCCTGCAGTAGGAGTAGGATATTTTGAGATACTCAATCACATTTGGAAAAAAAACTCTTAACTGATTCTTGTTATCAAATTCTTGCTACTTGAATACTTTCTTTTGAAAATAAACTGTCCTCCCTTGAATTATCGTTCTTTCTCAGCAATTGATATCCTTGCTTGACCTGTCTTCGGGATGGTGGAGACGCGGTTACAGCGTGCCATTCAGGGAGATACTGTAGAGGGGACTGCTACCTCTCAGCCAGTTCGGCAGGGACGGGAGGCTACAGCTCCTGCCCTCTCTGCCCATATTGGGACTTCAGCAGCAGCTGAGGGTATGCCTCCACGAGATCGGAGGCAGGACCCAGTCACCCCAGAGATGTCTTTCCAGCCACCACCGCCTCCAGGACATGTGGACGCAGCTCAAATGTTTGCCTACTTCCAGCAGTTCATGGATAGACAGCAGATCCGACAGGATAGAGGTATGGAGTTGGCCGTCACGACAGCCGCGGCTTGACCAGTGGTGCAGCCGCCGAAGACACCTGGGATCGAGCAATTCCAGAAGATGAGCCCCAGAGACTTCTTAGGGACAGAGGGGATTATATATGCTGACGAGTGGATCGAGCATCTGGAGGAGATCTTCCGCTTGGCCAGGATTCCAGCAGATCTCCAGATAGAGGCTGCAGCTAGCCGGATGCGAGATCTTGCTCGCACCTGGTATCAGTCGGACCCCAGGGTGGGGGTACCAGGGCAGACTTGGGAGCAGTTCAGGGGCTTCTTCAAGAAGAAGTTCTTCCCAGATTCTGCAGTCAGAGCCTTAGAGACGCAGTTTAAGAGCTTGGTCCAGGGGAACCTCTCAGTAGAGGAGTATGCGGGAGAATTTGGCCGTCTCGGCAGGTTTGTTGAGGGATTGAGCGAGACAGCGAAGGCCCAGAGGTTCCGGAAGGGTCTGGTCAGGGAGGTCAAGTCCTTGACCAAGGGCAACAGGGATGCCACGTTCAAGGAGATTCTGACAGGAGCCTTATTGGCAGAGGATGATCTTGAGCTTAGGCTCAAGAGGGGACGAGACCCAGTTGGGGGCAGCAGTAGCGGAGGCCAGGCCAAGAGGCCTCACGTTCAGCACCAGCAGTCGAGGCAGTTCCAGCCGCAGCCGTTCCAGCAGAGACAGCAGCAGGCCCCTAGACAGCAGCAGGTTACCTTTTGCCCTTTCTGTAAGAAGCCAGGGCACGATTGGGGTGAGTGCAGGATGAGGCTAGGCAAGTGCCTACTCTGTGGATCATCAGATCATCAGTTGAGAGAGTGTCCCAAGTCTACGGGACGGACAGCTCAGGGAGCTGGAGCCAGGGCTCCAGTAGGCCAGCAGCAGGCTAGAGGAGGCCAGCAGGGGCGAGCTTACGCCATGACGTTTGAGGATGCTCAGGCAGTAGGAGAGGCACTTGCAGGTTCTGTTCTTTTCGATTCCATTCCTACCTTGCATCGTTGTTTCCATCTTGAAATTCAACTCCATCTGTTCCTATCTTTCCAAATTGTTAATAATTTAGAATCTGTATGTTTTGTTGTTGATTTAACCTTTTACCGAATCATATAGGCTAGGTCGCCTAAATTATGAAATCTAGAGTCTCCTATAGTTATATTAGTTGGTACGGCGAGGGCATAGTCTGTGCTGCAGACTCCATGGGTGCCGTAGCCTTACTTACTAATATGGCGAGGAAATTTTGATTATCATGATTCTGGGTAGACGCATATGGTTATCTAATTATACTAGAATAATTTCAAAAACCTACTATTTCCATCTTTCATTTCAGTCTTTCAAAATATATAAATAAATAGATTGGTAAAATGTTTTGATACTGTTCTAAGACTTTGAATTGATTAAGGGTATTTGACCTAGGAGGAGTACGACCATTTTAATTTCGAGGACGAAATTCTTTTAAGGGGGGGTAGACTTGTAACATCCACTTTTCCAAAATGAGGGTAAATTTGAACTTTTGTATTTTAAATCATTAAAATAATTGATTTTAGTCATGACATGATTTTTGGTAATTTTTAGTTATTTTAAAACTATTTAATTGAGTGAAATGTGAATTGGTGTTTTGCTAGTGTAACATTAGTCATACATGACCTAGAAGACTAATCATGACCAATGAGACCTAATCATGTGTTTAGGATTTCAAATCTCTACTTTTAAGCGTAGGGGTATTTTAGTCATTTTGACACTTTTGTGATTTTGTGAATTATATTAACTAAATATGTGTTAGCTAGATTGTTGAGACTTGACCTAGAAGTTAGCCTAATCTAGATTGTTAATCATGACCCTAGAGACTAAGTTAGATGGTTTCATTAAAGAAACTACATTAGTGAAATATCTAGATATTTTGTAGAAAGATATTTTGGACTAAAAGTTAAAGGATGCTACTTTAATTGTGAACCATTAATTTAGCTAGAAATTGTTGGAGGAACCATAGCCCCTCATCCTAAACCCTAACCCTAACCTAATGGCAGCCAACATACCCTTTTCCCCACTATAAAACCCCTCTCAAACTTAGGGCTAGCCTCCCTCCTTAGAAAATTTGAATCCAAGAAGAAAGAGGTGAGTTCTTGCCCTAGTAAATTCACTATAAATCCATTTTAATTCCTAAAATCCTCAAACCAGTTGCAAACACTTATAATACCAGTATTCTTGCTGTTATGATGTTTTGGTCCAGCTTGCTAATGATTTGAAGTGTTTGGGACATCAAGCAAAGTGTAGAGAAAGGCCATTTCCTATTGAAAGTTCACACTAAGGTAACTTCTCCAAATCTTCATGAAATCCCTGTCAATCTCCATGAATAGGAAGCCCTAAGGGTCCCCCTAGGGTTTGGATTAGATTCGAGCTTGGTGTCGGAGGTTTCGTGTCCTTTTTGGACACGTATCAGTGCCAATGGCACTGTGTTCGACGAAATGCCTCAAAGGGCATTTCGATCGATTTAATTAGTTCTTTTTGAATAGGAAAATTAGTTTTGTTGTGGTATTTTGATTCATGTGTTGGTGTCTTGATTTCGTGTCGTGTTTGTGTCGTTTTCGTGCTTGGACACGCGCGTGCACGTGGCCGCGCGCAGCCACAGTTTTTCCCCTGCTACTCGGGGGTGATAACTCAGTGGACACGGCTCCCTGACACGTGAAACTTGGCATGTGTCACGAGGCTGACACTGACACGGTGCTCCCCAAGTTTCAGAGCCCCACGTGTCGTGTAGGACACGCACGAGCTCCTGCACCGTTTTTGCACTGCACTGTTGGCTGTCAGTTTTGGCCACTGATACGCGTGTCTTGTGTCGCGTACACGCGACTTGGACACGGGACAAGGTGTCCTATCCCTAGACCTAGTCTAGGTCGACACGTGGACACAACCTCATGGGTTGTGTCATGTCGTGTCGTGCACACGAGTGATGAGAACACGTGCACGATGTTTATTTTCTATGTTGCACAGTTTACACTGTTTGGTATTTTCATTTGTTGGACACTTTTGTGTCCACTTTTGTGGACACAAACATATCATTTAGCATGTACACGTTATGTTTATTTGTTACCAACCTCTGTAATTGTATTTTAATTCAAATTTCATTATAAATTTCTCATTTCCTTTTTTTTACTGAAACCATGTATCAGCTCTTAATTCTATTTTTTCAGTTTTTGCAAAAATGAATTTTAGCAACCTTTTAAACTCATTTAACACTGTTAATTACTTGTTATCAAGACCCTAGCATGTTCTCCTATGTGTATCCTAACTGTGTGTCGAAATTAGGTTTATTTTGAAGTTGTTTGAGGCTTAAAATATGAGATTTCAGTTTTGGGCTATTTTGAACTGTTGTGTTTAGTTTTATGTGATTGCTTGAGTAATTAAACTGTTCTTAACTGAGATTGGTTCAAAACTGAGAATGGGAACTCATTCAGAAAACTGAGAACTGATTTGTACTCTTGGGTTGTTTGTTAAGAAAACCAGAACTGAGATTTCAAAAGGGAAGAAAAACCTGAGAATTTCCTTATGGGTACAAAACTGAGAATTCTTTCACATTGTAAAAACCTGAGTACACCCTACCAATTACCTGTCAATAAAAACCTGAGACACACCCCTATCTAGCTCACACAGTCCCTATACACACATACACAGTTCACTTGTTCACATTTCCCTCACAAACACACACATTCAATCACATACACATGCCACCATTGCCTAACACACACAACACACACACCCTTCTCTATTCACACACATACATATCACAAACTGGAAAACTGAGATTTGAAGGTTTATAAAAACTGAGATTAAGTTTGAATATGGTTGAATGATAGCTTGAAATGTAAAAATCTGAGACTTATACATATTAGACACACACAGCCCTTGCAATACCTGGGAATAAGTCCCTGTTTATTGTTTTCATTTCACTAAACTGATTTCCTCTCCTTCTTGCCATAGTTTCAGTTCCCTCTTTTATTTAATGCCTGAATTGATTCCTTAAAAATTCCTGTCATATGTGAATGCTTGACACAAGTGTTTTCCTGCCACTTGGCACCTGATACATCACACACACACATTTGAACTCTTACACATGCCTACATATCCATTCACACAGCTTGATACACACACACAGCCACCATGTGTCTTTCCCTCTACACACATACAACATGCATATGCTTTAGTTTTTCCCTAACTTCTACAAGTATAATTATATATATGTAATATATAAATTAATGTGATAAAGTGATGTAGTATAGATATTGCCTATTGGCATAAACATAATGTATTATAGATATATGCATATTGCCTATATAATTAACATGTATGAATATATGAAATTGATATGTGTGTGTTGCCTATACTAATGAATATGACATATGGCATGGGTGGTATAGTCTAGGGTATATGGAGTGTATATACATGAGTGTTGGTTTGTGTTAGATTGGTGACTTGTGTATGGTGTTTGATAGCTTGTGTTAGCTTGGGGATTGTAAGTGAGTGCTAGCCTAGACGTGGTTGACCTAGTTTGACTTCTAGGGTTGACCAAAGTTGACCAAAAGTTGACTTTGGCCTAGATTGACTTAGAATCATGTAGAATGCATAGTAGGACTTCATTTTACTATTCTGGACTTCTTGTGACTTGTGTTGCTCTGATTAGGAGCCAGACACCACTCCTCGGGCAGTACTTTTCATATTGGACATTCAGATACAGGCGAGTACATTCTCTGATCGTTTCATACTTGTCACGATTTATATTCTCGCTCTAGATTACTGTTACTTGATGCTGTCACGTTATCATCACGGATTGGTACTATATGGATCTCTTCTTGGGATGTTATCCCCCTTAGCGGGAGCATCGGATACTTTATGACATGTGTTTCATGTACATCATGTATTCTTCGCTTCTGCGTTATTCATGTACACTCATGTTCTCTCATGTTCTTACTTGTATGTTCATGTACTTTCATGTTCTTTCATGTACGCTCATGTTTCCTCATGTGTTTCCTGTATAACCAAAACATCATGTACGTAACGTAACTTGAATAGATCCTTGTATATTAATTGTGGGTAGGGGTGAGTATAAATGGTCATGTGATTTACCCATCATGTTCACTCTGTTACTTTTCATGTTTTATCATGTACGCATCAGCCTTATTGGCTGATGTCCCACATGTTCACTCATGTACATCATGTTCAACCTAAGCCAATTATATGCCATCTCGTACTCTAAATTACTAGTCACTTACTGTTCTTACTTATCATGTATATATTTCCAGTTATCAAATATCTCTCCTGTTTTATGTACATCTTCTTACAGTGTTTCATGTATCTTACTCTATTGCCTGCTTTATATTTCCTGCCTTGATATGAACTGCATGAGATGTACTGTGCTCGCTCCTGTTCTGACTAGACCTGTTGAAAATATTACAGAGGATGAGGATGAGGCCCTTTACACCACCTATTACAGAGCAGGCTTAGACGACACCTGCGACCTGGCTCCTCTGGAGGACCCAGCTGCAGTTCAGGATGTTACTCCTATAGTCTAGGCTAGTCAGCTAGGCTTTATCTTTCTTTTCAGCATTGTTTTTGGCTTTCAGTTATTGTTTTGAGATGTATATATTCTTTCATATTCTGTAGTTGAGACTTGTACTTGGGATGTTTTCTGAGATGTTATCTTAGACACTAGACTCTTCTGATTATCTGTACTTCATCTTTTGAGTTCTATATCATATCGTACTTTTCTTCCTTAGTTGTGATTGAGTATACATTCTGCTATGTCATCCCCATTCGGAGAGTATAAACTGTCTGGTATTATATATTGCTAGATGTTGTGACCTAGGACAGCGTTCTACCGCCGATACTGCGACGTAGGCTGGACGTACCCACTTCTCGTGCCCTTACTCTAGGGTGCGGGTCGTGACACGAATCATGGCCCGCTCCCATATCAGCTTCTGAGGTGAGAAGTTTCCTCGGACTTGCGGGTTACTACCGACAGTTCGTGGAAGATTTCTCTCGAATAGCGGGGCCTATGACTCGATTAAGTTGCAAGGATCAGGAGTTTGTATGGACAGACGAGTGTCAAACCGCATTTGATGAGTTGAAGAAGCGCTTGACCACAGCACCGATCTTGACACTACCATCGGGCCCAAGAGGATTTGTGATCTACAGCGACGCATCCGGGAAGGGATTAGGATGTGTATTGATGCAGCACGGTCATGTAGTAGCATATGCATCACGACAGTTGAGGGTGCACGAGAAGAATTATCCGACCCACGATCTAGAGCTCGCAGTGGTTATCTTTGCTTTGAAGCTGTGAAGACACTACTTGTACGGCGAGAAGGTTGATATCTACACTGATCATAAGAGCCTCAAGTATGTGTTCACACAAAAAGAGTTGAATATGCGACAGCGACGTTGGTTGGAGTTGATGAAGGATTACGAGATCGAGCTTTATTATCATCCGGGCAAGACTAATGTCGTGGCAGACGCATTAAGCCGCAAGCCCATGGCGCACTTTTTGACTACGCAGAAAGAGTTGATTAGAGACTTAGAGCAGCTTGGTATTGAGGTAGTATTGCCTGGAGCAGACGGCGTATTAGCCAACCTCCAAGTGCAATCATCATTGGTAGAGTGCATCAAGGCAGCATTGCCCAATGATGCTAGATTTCGACGGCTCAAAGAGGGGACTGAAGCAGGAGAGCAGACAGGATTAAGGATCCACCCCGATGGGACATTGCGATGTGGTGATCGTATTTATGTTCCCAATGGAGAGCTATAGCAGGAGCTTATGGCAGAGGTTCACAGTTCGACTTACTCTATCCATCCCGGAGGAACCAAGATGTACCGCGACTTACGACAGTATTATTGGTGGCACGGAATGAAGCGAGAAATAGCTCGTTTCGTTGCCAAGTGCTTGGTATGCCAACAAGTGAAGGCGGAGCACCAGAGGACGGCCGGATTATTGCAGCCGCTACCCATCCCCGAGTGGAAGTGGGAGCACATCACTATGGGTTTTGTCACGGGTTTTCTTCGGAGTCCTAGGGACGTGACGCAGTGTGGGTGATTGTTGATAGACTTACCAAGTCAGCCCATTTCTTACCTTTTAGTGTGGGCCAGTCGACAGAGGTATTGGCAGAGATGTATATGGATCAGATTGTGAGATTACATGGGGTGCCTGTTAGTATTGTGTCGGACCGTGACTCAAGATTTACCTCACATTTTTGGAGGAGTATGCAAGAGAGTTTGGGCACCCGATTGAAGTTTAGCACGGCATACCATCCTCAGACAGACGGCCAGTCAGAGCGTACTATTTATACACTAGAAGATATATTGAGAGCGTGTATGCTTGACTTTGGTGGTTCATGGGAGGACCATCTTCATCTTATCGAGTTTTCCTACAACAATAGCTATCAAGCGAGCATTCAGATGGCTCCATTTGAAGCATTGTATGGTAGGAAGTGTCGGTCTCCTGTTTGTTGGAGCGACATAGGAGAGCGACAGCTATTGGGTCCCGAGTTGGTCATGAGCACAGTGGAGACAGTAAAGAAATTTCAGGGCTGCATGCGAGCAGCACAGGATCGTCAGAAGTAGTGGGCAGATAATCGTCGTCGACCCTTGGAGTTCAAAGAGGGCGACCATGTGTTCTTGAAGATATCCCCCACTAGAGGCATGATTCAATTCGGAGGACGTGGCAAGTTGAGTCCAAGGTACATCGGGCCTTTCGATATCTTGGAACGTGTTAGAGAGGTTGCCTATAGATTAGCCTTGCCACCGTCACTAGAGGGAGTGCATGACGTATTCCATGTATCTCAGCTGAGGAGGTACGTGGTGGACAACAATCATGTGCTTGATCACTCTGAGATCACCGTTGGACCGAGCTTGTCGTACGAATAGCAACCAGTAGGCATTCTTGATCGTCGAGTGAAGGTGTTGCGGAATCAATCTATTCCATTGGTTCGCGTGGCTTGGAAGCATCACTCGCCAGGGGAGTCTACTTGGGAGCGCGAGGACGACATTCGAAATCGTTACCCGCATTTGTTCGACAACCAAGGTATGTCTTGCCTATGTTAGTTCCTTAATAGTTCATTCTTGCAATGCATTCGACCCCTCCTACCTTAGTTTAATTTCGAGGACCAAATTTTCTTTAAGTTGGGTAGGATGTAAACTCTCATAATTTATATTTGATTTTTTTTATAATTTAATTAATTTATGTTTGGCATTCATTATTTATGGATTTATTTACTACTAGTTTATTAGTATAATTAATGTATGTGTGTATATATATTATTATATGTGTGCATGTTCGTATTTCTATTAAATAAGGAATATAATAAAATCTAGGATTTAAGGAATTTATTTGTAATTTTTTGAGAAATTTTGCTAGCTTAAATATATATATATATATATATATATATATATATATATATATATATATATATATATATATATATATACACACTTAACTTTTTAGTAATAAAGAAAAACAAAAGAAAAAGAAAAGAAAAAAAAAGGAAAACTGCAGCCGCCCACTTAAGTGGGCTGGCCCACCCCTGCGTCAGCAGCAAAACAAATCCCCCCCCCCCCCCCGCGCGCGCGCGCGAGTGCAGTAGAATTGTGGGAATTTGGGAAATCCGAGACCCATTAGTATTAGGTTTGGCTGCAACTTGTTATATATATAACTTTTTTCACAAACCTCAAAACCCTAAACTTCCAAAACGAAAGTTGCGGCTGATCATACCCTCTTCGCCTACAAGTTTGTTTCACCAGTGATGGAGTTTTGTGCACGACGAACGGAGCATCGGAAGTCAGCCCCTCGTTACCCACGGAGCAGTTTTTCCACTCAAGGTACCATACTTCCCTACGACGTAACTTTTTACTCGTAGCACGATTTTCGATCCGTAAGATTTTCTGGAAAGTAGACTTGACCCACTTCAAGATCCTCCAGGTGGATTTCGAAACAACCCCTCGACTTGATCGAAAAATCAAGACGAAGTTGAAGAAAAACCTATTTTCTGTAATATTAAAAACTGCTGTAAAACGACAACTTGTCGGCCAAATTTCTTGCTGTGCAGTAAAGAATTATAGAAACTAATTGAAAACAGAAAAAGACAACAAATCCGAGATCGCAACGCATCTTCTGGATCGTCGTTTCGATGAACGTGTAAAAAGTAAATTGATGTTGAAGTTGAGGAAAAACCTGTGTTAATTTATATAAAATTTCTAAATTTTTCTCGATACGGCGTGCGCCCCGACAAACCGGGCAACGTGGTCGTACGCTATATGCATCGAAAGGCACGTATGGACGTTGTCGACGTATGGGAACTGACGAAACTCAATTTTGTCGTGTGTGCGCGACGAAATCACTCCGTATCTATCGAGATACCCCCGTATCGTCAATTTGCAAACTTTGCCCTAACTTCGTGTATTGTCGTCGATTTGAAACGAAACTTGCGCCAACAGGTCCGAATCAAAATTTTGGTCCTGTGTCCCAAGTTTGGTTCGATTCTGAGAAGGTCGAATCGAAACCCTTTTTGGCGGGCCTACGACCCACTCAAACGGGCAATTTTGTACACGGCTCATCGGAATCCAAAACTGGACATACCGTTGAGTTCCTCTCCTCAAAATGAATCTGTAGACATGTAGTTTGATGACTTTAGAGACCATAGACTTTGGCACGCATTTCGGTACAAAGCGGGTCCAACGACGGATATCGTTTTGACCCGAAATTACGATTTTGCCCCTGTTCCAAAATTAGGCTTTTGGACAGGCGTTTCCTAGGTATATCTTTTATACCGAGTGCATTTTTGATGTTTGTTTCAGCATCCGAAGTTGTTTGGAGATTGTGACATTTTTTGGCAGACATTGTGATTACCTGGACTTGCCACTTTGTACCATCTGGCAAGATACCTTGCCACCCTACTCTATGATTATTATATTCTTATTTTTTGTTGTTATTTTTAGCATTTCTATTTCTTGATATTTAAACTGTGCGTCCAAGTCACACTTGGGTGCAAGCAACTCTATCGGTCGTTTTTTACGCTTTTTATTTATTTCTCTTGCATTGACTTAGTCTAGTGACCTTCCATTGATGATGAGGTATTGGTATATCTCATACGGCCTTGACACTTGCTTTACCATGTATTGTGAGTCACATATAGGACACGTACCCGCGTAGTCGACTGGCCACCGATACGTACGGAGCGTACGACGGATAGTAGTGACTGCCAATAGAATTGCATGTTAGAAGACTTGGCGGTTACTAGAGGTTCATATCATTCATAGAGATGATGATACTAGGCATTTGGTGGGGAGAACAATACCTGACGTATGGGCTTCTTTGCACTTCCCTGATTACATGTGTGCTCCTCCGGAGACGCAGGCTTCAGGCGCCCTCTGACGTTTCCCAAAGCGTTATGGACGTAGCCCTTGCACATGGTGCCCTCAGACGCTTCTAGAGCGTTATGGACGTAGGCCCCTGGTGCCCTTTACGGGAACTATGCCGATCCCATTTACAGCCAGGGCTCATGCGTCGAAGGATTGTATCTCAACTGCATATTCACAGTAGAATGGTCAGGAGCTCGATTGCATGCATACCTTTTTCTCTTATTATATTATCACAGTTTATATGGCATGGTGTTTTCTTGTATCTTGCTACGTTCCTCTGAGGACCTGGTTATCTCTCCAGGGTTAGACGATTTTCCACAGGAGTACGGAGCGGCGTTGGAGCTATCCTACCTTGATGACGAAGCAGTCCCTACTAATTTCTATTCTATTCTTTATTTGGGACATTAGTGGACATTATTTTACATCTTTTTTCTTTCTATTCTGCGGAGGTTGGACTCCGTTCTTGTGAGACTATTTTTTATAGCTGTTTGGAGTGAGCATGTTCACCCGGCTATCTTTTGATACTCTTATTTATTTATTTGGACTCTATTATCTTCTGTGTTGAGCTATGATGAGATTAGATTATGTTATTCTGGCCTGTGATTATTTTATTTATAGCTTATGTACATATATAAGGATTCCATATATTGGAGTATTCTTCGTATAATTGCAGCTGACATGTTCACGTACTTGGTCCTACGTATTTTGGGACTGGGGCGTTACAAAATAGTATACCTTTATATCATATGCAAACTGTGCTATCCTGTCTTGTGCAGGGATTACTGTCGGCGATGGATAAGTTAGTTATGAAACATTCTTCTGTCATGTTTCTTATGAATTATTAAAAAGAACCTAGACAAGTAGAAATAGTACTAGTAAATATGTTGCTTCACATGTTGAATTAGTGCAGATATTTGGGTGTTTTGGTGAAAAGCCGCTCGCCAGTACATGATGTGTGCTAACCCACGTTGTAGGCATCCTTTTCAGATAACAAAGGAGACAGGGGAATTTCAAGTGAGGTACTAAAGCTTGTTTAGCCCAGTAGAGCTGTAGATTGCCTCGAAGCTATCTTACATTTCCAGTCCAGTCATAAATTTCTTTTCATTTGAAGGTATCTTTACATTTCAAGCATGTAATAAAGGGATATGATGTATGGGCACTGCGGTTATTTACTAAGAGAGTTTTTAAAGACAATTATGCAAGCAAGATAAAGCACTCTGAGTTTGTAAAGTTTTGTACTTGTATTTCCTATCAAGTTTATCAATAAAAGAACTATTTCGGTCACGACCCGCACCCGCTTTTTCGGATACGAGACATGGCCAAGCCAGCCTACGCCGCAGAGTTTCTAAGTCCATTTTGGTCAAAGTCAACCCTTGGTCAACTCTGGTAAAACCTGGTCAATACTGGTCAAACATTGGTCAACTAGTCCGTTTACTAATTTTTAGGTTATACACAAGTTTCTAGGTCATTCTAAGTTCATTTGAGTTGAATTGGATCAAGTTTGACCCAAAGTTGACTTTTGTCAACTTGGTCAACTTGTCGGCCAATTCGACTAAACTAGGCTCAAAATGACAAACCAAATCTGTCCTAGGACTCCTATGGTTACAACCACAACTATGATCTATTCTAGGATGGGTTATCAAGCATACAAACTATACACACATAGGTATATATATATATATATATATATATATATATATATATATATATATATATATATATATATATTTTATATATATATATATATATATATATATATATATATTTTATATATATATATATACATGTATTCACAACGCATACCTACTCTTAATTCAAACAAATGGTTGTGTGTGTGTGTGTGTGTGTGTGTGTGTGATACCTGTAGGTTACTGAAGTGAATCAAAACTGAGATTAAAAACTCAAAACACAACCATGGTATGCCTCATTAATATATATACTCTTATATACATACAAAACAAATAGGAAAACTATATATATATATCCATACATATGCTCATTTGGAAGAAATGACACATGGTTTGAAATAGTTTTAATAAATCAAAATCTGCGATTAATTCTCCTCGACCCATTCTCAGCATATACTTGCAATGGGCTTCAATGGAGTCTTACTTATATATATATATATATATATATATATATATATATATATATATATATATATATATATATATATATAAATATAATTACATATATACATAGCTACAAAAGAAAAGCACATGTGCTCATAATTGATAGAAAATATGAAATAAATCCCAGAGTTGGTTCTCACAAGTTCAAAACCTCATATACATACTAAAAAATCAGATTTTACAAGTTATATTCCTGGAAAACAAAATATCACATTCAAACTCAAATTTGCATTTAAAGGAAAAACCCATTTTTCACACAACGACCCAAAATAAGATATACACAAAATGAACCTGCGAAACTCGGCATACACGTTGGTCTCAACCTACGTGATGCGCTCGGGTACTCCTGGTCCGAAATCGTGTCCGTATCGTGTCCACAGAATGCGTATCGGAAAACCCGATACCGCGTGTCAACGTGCACGTATACGTGCGTTCTCGCTCGATTGAGCGCCGCACACACAACGAAAAGTCCCGTGCTCGTGCACGTAGCTAGGGGGTCCTGGGGTAAGTCTCAAACACGGCAACATGGTGACACGTCGCGCCGAGGCGACGCACGCAGCCCCGTACACACACACGGCCTGCTACGCGCGCGCACGCCCGCGCGTGCCCTCATGCGCGCGGTTCGGCCTCCGTGGCTCGCTCTTCGGGCCATGCCACGACTCGGGGTTGATCCCTCGGGTAGTCTAGGTATAGGTCGACGCATTCCAGGTTCTGGAACGGGTCCTCATCGCGTCGAGAGCGCGTACGAAGTCCGTTTCAGCGACAAAAATCAGCCCGAGTGCACAGTGTGGCTGAACGATGCACGTCGGATTTCTCCGCGCTCGCTCAACGAGAAGTCGTGAAATTTTAGGAGATAAAAGGGGTTTGCCTACAAAAACTATCTTCAATAGAAATGTTATTCCTGTCCAATCGGTCTATCCAGTAGAGGCATCCATCCAACCCTTCTTACCTAGATAAATCTTCTATTAAAATATTCTATCTACCTTAGTCCTATCTTATGATAATATATAATCAAAATGAATCATCAAGCACGAGGGTTCATCTTTCCGAAATAGGGAAAGGCGAGAATCCATAAATAGGAGTTCAAGAAAGGTATGATTGAGTACAAACACGAAATTAAAGGGTGATAGTAGAAGTCAAAGGAATTCTAATAACAATTATGGATTGAGATCCTAATATACTATCCTAAGGTAGGCTCGTTCGGTACAGTGACGTAACCAAAACAGTATGATCTCGACCTGCATGGGCCTCCACAAAAATATATCATGCTCCAGTTCCAAAATTTACAGGAACTTGAGACGCGAGCATGCCAGCTAATATGATGTAGGATAAGTTTTCAATTTAATGGACATACCCCTAGATGTAATATGTTGTCAGGTTTACTAATATAACTAATTAACTATATCTCAATCCACAATAATAAAACGAATGTAAAGAATAAACATAATATACTAAAGTTGGCCACCCAGCAATATATATGTTCGAACAATCTCAAAAAAGGAATAAGCTTGCAAATAATAGGCTAAATTGTAGCGTGTATCAAATAAAGATAAAATGTGCACAAGGTGGAATAAAATTAAAATACCAGTAATATATATATATATATATATATATATATATATAAATATATATATATATATATATATATATATATATATATATTACCTGAAGTCTCGGTGCAACATTATATATATATATATAAATATATATATATAAAAATATATATATATATATATATATATATATATATATATATATATATATATATATATATATATATATACCTGAAGTCTCGGTGCAACATTCAATACCTGTCCAACTGCTCTGTACTAACTACTCAACAAATACATGAAAAGATCACCAGATCCTTAGAGGGATGTAGCAAGATACATAAATAATATGCCATAATATGAACTGAATAAATATAAATGAGTGATCAAGATCACAACACGGTCCAACATCCTATCATCAAAGCATTGTACCTCGTTCACAACCAGTCAAGAACAAAGGATGACACACCGATCCGTAATAAGACATTGTCCCATGATATGGTCTGATATAGGTACAGAAACTAACCATACTATGTAAATGCCTATTGAAGACGACTTTGGAATGTATCGTGCGATAAATAAGCATATGGCACCGGAGCACGAGCCGACGTCGGATAACGAGCCGATACTCGTACATATACTAGCATACCTCCCAACCGTACCTAGCTCGCAGCTAGTGGCCGCTGTCGGATATATCCAGTAGTATAAGTACATGCCCATAATTGGATAACACTGAGGATGAAATATTTGTCTTTCCCATACGCCTACTGATAGTCTTCCCCACCCATGAACTGTGCAAGTCGTATCCATGACTCAAACAATCTGTATCTCAATGCAAGTCTCTAACCTAAATACCATATAACTCTATATGTACCGACACACGAACCGCACGCACCGATGATCAGGCAAATGCATAAGCTCGAACAAACACAATGAATCCTCACTCACAGTGTAGTATAATGTTTCGTGACAAGGCATAGAAGTTATGTGGGATAACTTCACTGTTTCGGGTATGTCTGCTAACTCTAATTCACATACACCCCCCTATAACATTGATACCATCGATCATCGATAACACCCAAGTCATCCTTCGATACGCACTACTAGTGTCGCCAACAACAACACAAGAACATATATAAATGATTTAAACAGAAAAAGTATGGCAATGTATCTTGCCTGGAGGTAATGTGATTATCTGCTAATGTCCTACAGGCGAAATCGTAAGCCAAATAAAAGCAGCAACAGTGGAACTTCCACAAACATCTTCGGATGCTGAAACAAATATTACCAACATTTTCAAAATAAAGAAAATAGCTAAGATAGACTACACATAAGTCCAATTCTGGACACAAGGGAAAAACGATAATTTCGGGTCAAAATACGGTCCACCGTTAGACCCACTTTGTATCGAAAAATGTGCCAAGATAAAAGTTCTATAAATCTAGCAAAATATATGTTCGTGAGTCCAGAATGATGATACGAATCCAACAGTATATATATCCAAAGTTGGATTATGACGAGCTGATCTCAAAATGACCTGTTGACTCAGATCGTAGGACCCGATTTGCATCAAAATGTGTGTCGGGGCCATGTTGCTCCAAATATAATAAATTATATATCATTTCTGGACAGAACGATGTCATGAGTCCACTGTTAGTGTCACAATTGGAATCCGGAGTTCCGGGACCAAAATTAGAATTTTACAAGTTGAAAATTATGAATTCAGACGACTAACTTTGTCATCGAATTCAACCAATCAAACGACCTCTTAATAAAATTATTTTTTATCACAAGAAGAGGGTCATACTAGCTGTGCACAAAAACTAGTGGCTCATCAAACGGAGCTGCGACGTGGGAGAAACAAATCCGTAAAGTTGGCTCCACAAAACTATCAAAAATAAATATAATTTAATCAAGCAACTTGGTGGCCAATTTTAACCTATCAAATGATCGACTGCGACGGAAAGAAATAGTTTGACGATCCGATGGTTGGATCACCCAAAAATATACGCAAAGTTACTGTGATGAGACACAAATTCTGACTCCATAATACACGTGTCTCGACGGGAACTTGATTTTGAAGTCAAAATCGACTTCCTAGTCGTACGAGGTGTACGTCGAAAAGCTCGAACAACAATAGCAGCTGTAACAACAACGATTGGTTGTTGCCTTCTTGGTTGGGTGGTGCATGACTATCACATGGTGGGGAGCAACTAGTGGGTCGTCGGGTAGTCGTGAAGCAGCGGGTAGCATCAAACCCCAGCAGCAGCATGCAAGGGGATATGATGAAGGAGAAGTTGAAGAAGAAGATAAATAAGGAGGAGGGAGGTAGAGTAAATGAGTAGAAATGGTTCTAGGGTTTAGGTGAGGAAAGAAGGAGGAGGAGGAGTGTATGAGTGTAGGGAGAGAGTCAGAGTGTAGTGAAATGGGTTTGGGTGTGTGGCCAGCCAAGTGAGGAGAGTGCATGTGTATATAGAGTGAGGGAAAGGGTGAGGTTGAGTGTATGTGTGGCTATGTAGGTTTAGTCCCTTTGAATAATGTGTGAGTGACTCTTGACACATTAGTGTGGAAGAGTGATGTATGAGGGGATGGCAGCCACCAATGGTTTTGCCCATCTATGGGTCGGTTTTAATAAGGGGTAGGTAGAGTGTGTCATGAGTTAACCATATTTGAGGGGGGTGTGATCAAGGGAGTTGTCTATTGGGTTTTAGAGTGGGTAGACTAGGTGTTTGGTATTTTGTAGGGAAGAATATGGTGTGGGGTATTTTGTATGCATCATGGGATTGTGCTCGTGAGTTTGGATTGGGTGCTTAGGCTAGGTTGGGTTAGGTTTGCGCTTGATGTGACCATGACTAGAATTTATGTCATTTATGATCATTAGTGTATAAATAGCATGTGGGGTCTCAATTAGATGGGACACAAGTGTCATGTATGTAGTAGGCTTAATTTGGGTCATGATCATGCTTTGGGTTGGAGGATTGGATTAGAATTGTGTCTCCAATTTAAGTTGGAAGTTAACATAGGTTCATGGTATGGGTTAAAATTGGACTTTGATTTAGGAATTTCGTGTGATTGAAATGGAGAACGAGGTGGTGTGTTTGTGTGGGACATGAATGTCATTGGTGTAGAGGGTCGTGTCTAGGTTATGCATATGAAATTTGTTTTAAGAAAATGTCTAGTGTTGTTCTCCTAATATTAAAACCATGGCAAGGTGCACATAATGATCATAAAAGAAAGTGGGATTCTGATCACTAATCATTTATTCCTATTTAAAACCAAAATAGCCCTAATCATCAACAAATCCTAAAAGAAAATGTGTAGTGTGTGTGTGTGTGTGTGTGTGTGTGTGTGTGTGTGTGTGTGTATATATATATATATATATATATATATATATATATATATATATATATGGCACTACTCGTTTGGCCATATTTCTATATATGGCAGTTGGTTGTTATATTACTAATTTGTCGTTGTCTCTATAGCAGAGCTCTAATGTTATTTACTCGTTTGTCCTTGGTCCCACAACACGGTGCCTTTGATATTTGCTTGATGAGGAGCTTGTGAGCCTCAATGACTGAAGCCTGATATCCGAAGAGTGTTCTCACATGCATATCACTTATATGGTTATGGTAGTTACCCTTTAGTAGTTATTTTTTATTTATTGTTACTTTGGCATGTTGTTTGTACCTTGTTATGTCCCCAAAGGACCTATTGATCTCTCCAAGTAGTCGACTGAGCAAAATTAATTTACGGAACATGATGGTGTTGCTATTTCTGATTTAGGTCTTTTTTGCGGTTACATATTTTTTTCATTTAATTGTATTCTGTTTGTTAGCATAGTATTTGTAGGCTCATATTATTTCTTTCGAGTCTATTCAGATAAGTTAGCATGGGATGCACAACATGATATATATATTTTTCATTCTTGTATTCTATATTACTGTGGATTGAGATTTAGAAATATTATTGAGTTATTTAGATAATAGGTCATTATTGTACAGCTTATAAGTATTCAAGCTGGATTGGAGTCCACTTGATACGTAGCTGGCATGTATATGTATTCCTAGTCCTACTTATTTTGGGACTGGGCGCTACACCAAAAGGTAAGAAAGTTTTGAAGGATCGATGGATATTCAGAGTGAACTAGACAGATGATGCTACTCGCCCTCGATACAAAGCAAAGCTGGCAGTTAAAGGCTATGGTCAATGAAAGGGCATTGAGTTTGATGAGATCTTCTCGTCGGTAGTCAAGTTTTCATCTATTTAGTTGGTGCTAGGATTAGCATTCACTCTCAATTTAGAGGTTGAGTAGATGGACGTAAAGACGACATTCCTTTACGATGATTTAAAGGAGTTATACATAGAGCAGCCAGAGGAATTCTATGAAAAGGGCAAGTCACACTTAATCTGCTGGTTGGGAAAGAGTCTCTATAGTCTGAAGCTAGCTTTTGAGGCAGTAGTACAGAAAGTTTGAATCATTTATGAGAGAACATGGTTATACAGGGACGATGTCGGATCACTGTATATTTGTGAGGGACTTTTTGAGGATGCTTTATCATATTACTGCTCTACGTTGATGATACTATTGGTGGGTCAAAATGGCACTAGGATACCAGAGTTGAAGTGCCAACTGGGTGCGGCCTTTTTTTATGAAAGATTTGGATGCGACAAAGACTTTCTTGTAATGGAGATCAGCCAAGAGAGAGTCCAAGCTGCTACACTTGTCCCAAAAGAAGTACATTCATCGTGTACTTCAGCATTTCAGGATGGACGTGTAGAAGAAAGTGAGCAACTCCCTTGCTGGTCATTTTAAGTTTACTGTGGAGCAGTGTCCATCTATCGAGGATAAGAAAGAAGATATGGAGCCGATTCCATATGCTTCAGCTATGGGGAGTCTTATGCATGCTATAGTGTTTATAAGGTTAGAATTCGCTCACGATGTTGGTACGGTTAGCAAGTATCTCTCTATTCCTGGAAGGATACATTAGAGTGGGGTCAAGTAGATTCTACGGTACCATTAGGACATTGTTGATTGGAGACTTTCATTTGGTGTGATGAGTCAAAGTTGGTCGTATATAGTGACGCTGATATAGCTAGAGATGTAGACACGAGACGATCGACTTCAGGCTATGTGATAATTTTTGCTGGTGGAGCGGTATCGTAGAAGTCGCGATTATAGAAGAGTGTTACCTTGTCTAAGACAGAGGCAGAATATATTACAACGATAGAGGCTTGCAAGTATAGCTGCTGTGGATGAAGAAACTGTTGTAGGAAATTGGACTAAAGCAAGAGTAGCACATTTTGCTTTACGATAGTCAAATTGTAATCCACCTTGTGAAGAACCAGATATTTCATAGTCGGTCCAAGCACATTGAGACTCGGTATCATTGGATATGGGATGTTGTTGAGAAGAAGGACACGACGCTTGAGAAGGTCCGTACTGATGGCAATGGAGCGAACATGCTCACGAAGGTTCTACCAAGGGAGAAGTTTGAGTACTGCAGGCAGATCGTCGGGATGACGAGTTCTTCCACCTAGTTGTGACGAGAAAGATTTGTTGAAGTGGGTAGGGTTCCCAATATATATGGAAAATATCTCAAAGTGTGGCAAGCGTCATCTGTATGTCAGGAAAGCATGGGGAGTGCATCAATCGCCGTATATTGGAACATATATGGTAAGTGTTTGCAAAACCAAAAGTTTGATTTCAACAAACTAAGAAAGAGTACAAGAGTACAATTGATTTCTGGGGAAGTACAACTATAGGAATCTGATCAGAAGACGATCATTTTATCCCTTGGACGATGTGATATCGAAGACACGAGCCTCTGGAGGATGCAACAGCACTTTAACAAATATGATCATTTGTGATGATTTGAGACTGACTTGAAACTCTATTTATAGAGTTCTTGAAATAACTGTTTAGCAGTTATTCTGTGTTTCGCGTGCCTCAGGTTGCGTGCCCCTGTTCACTTGCGCGAGCGGTTGCACCAACTGCTGTGGACGCATGGCATCATTTGAGTAAGATGCGCATGGTCGTGGGCAATGTAGTGGACACGTTCTACGAAGTTAGTAGCATGCGCACCACGTCACCCTGCTCTGGATATCAACTCGATCGTATTACGCAAGCTTCATCAGGTTGCACGTGGGCGCAATATAACAACTTTTGCGAGCGGTTGCACCAACTGTTGTGGATGCGTGGCATCATTTGAATGAGATACGCATGGTCGTGAGTAATATAGTGGACACGTTCTACGAAGTTAGTGGCATGTGCGCTACGTTACCCTGCTCTGGACATCAATTCGATCATATTGCGAGAGCTTCATCAGGTTGCGTGGGGGCATAATGTAGCAACTTGCACCTAAGTACAACCTTGCGTACCCTGACACGTTACGCAAACTGCTAGCTGACCAAATCTTCTCGAGAACCGTATTGCGCGGGATTCGAACGAATTTTCCTTGATATACGTGTTGTCAGCTGTCAGGCAAAGATGATGTTGTTATAGTTTTTTGAGGAGACTGCCATGTGGAACTCGCGTAACCTGTCTCGGTTGCAACCTATCCCCATCGTGCAAGTTGATAACTGTGACGCAATCTGATATCTTGCTCCCAAAATAGCAGCGCAACTTGATTTTTAGATTCTACAAGAGCCCCTTCAAAGTTTTTGAAATTTGAAAAAACTTTAAAGTTTTGAAATACTTTGAATTATATAGATTGTGCATGTCTTCAACTAAATCCATTTTCTGAGTGCAAGTTGCGTGATGAGTTTCATTTGCAAAGCTATAAATAGTCGTACCCTTCGGTCTCTTTGATTTTTTACCGAAGTCAAAATTCTTCTCAACCAAGAAAAGTTTATCTCCTCTCTTTCTTCACGAGCTTTCTTCGACAACTGTCAATGGCCCCCAAGCGCTCTGCTGCCGAGAAGGGCAAGAACGTGGCCGAGTCTTCTACGCGCGTACCCCAATATGCTCCGCCTTCATCGTGACGAGAGACGGCCAACTCGGCCCTGGAAGGTGAATATCCGACCGTAAATTGATCATCGACCACCCTCTTTTAGGGTTCGGCTCGATTTTGACAACATGCACCCGCTCTTTTTAGAGTTGGACGCACTCCATAACTTGCACCTCCCTCTTTAGGGCATGGTTGCTATCGATTTGTGTTGTGCGACATTTCGAAAGTTGTGCTCTCTTTTGATTTTATGAAATCAATTTGGGCGCAACTTGACATGCTGTGCAGCGTAATTGTAGCGCAACATGAGGGTCGCACAACCTGACTGCTGCACAATATAAGAGTCGCACAACCTGACTGCTGCGCAACACAAGAGTCGCACAACCTGACTGTTGCGCAATATAAGAATCACGCAACCTGTTGATGTAACATGTTTTGCTTCAAAACATTATTTGAAACTAATTTTTGTTTGTTCATCTTTATGTAGTTGACTTGAGAGAAGATCCCAATGCTGAAAGATTTGCCTCTGCATTTAATGCCCCCGAATACAAAGAGGACCTGTCACACGTGTCATATCCACATTATGAACTTCCTGAAGCCAGGAGAGCTATACTCGCAGCTCAAGAGAACTCCACACTGCTGTATTTGATGAATGGACAGCCTCTAGAAAGTGTGAATAATATAATTCATAAGAAACCGGGCTTCTTGTTTGGTGATGCTTTCAAGAAGACGTCCCAGCCCAAGGCCAAGAAGGAAGGCAGGGTTTATCAGTGTAGTGAGGGCAGGATGATGTACCTCCCAGAAATATCGAGATATCCATCATTGTCTCGATATAAATTTTCGAGTTACCCTCGTCGGATGGCATGGGATATAACTCCGAAGCAGCAAGCAAGAGTGGAGAGGATATGTTATAGACTAGGTCCACAAAGTAGAGACCAATTCTATTGCACCTCAGATAAATACAGCTCCCATCTGAGGGGTCTGATGCCAGGCTGTGTACCTCCCGAGGACTCCTCGCTGTTACTTCGGGTCAGAGTACCAATTTTTGTGAACTATTTTGCCAAAGCTGAAGGAAGATATCTGGACCAGACCATGCGAATGACAGGCATGGTAAATCCAGATAATAAGCACTGGAGCAGCTTGGCTAACTGGGTTATGGACCACTTCAAAGACAAGCTTCTAGAGATAGGTCTTCATGAAGCAGTCTGGGCTACAGTTTATGGGTTCCGCCCGAATGCCCATATATTCCTGGCCCTGGTAGAAAGGTATAATGATAAGACCGATACTTTCATGACTACGCATGGGAAGATTGGCTTTGCTTTTCACGAGATGAAGTTCCTTTCTCACCTGTCTATGGAAAATAACCTGTACGAGGAATACGTACATACCAACGAAGAATTGGACATCCTATTAACAAAAAATTCTAAAATAGTAGAGGCTTTCGATGAGCTCTTGTGTCATTACAAGATATGTTCCCTCTACTACAAGAGTGCCACCATAGGGACCTGCTACACATCCAAGTGCCTGCCTTATTTGTTCTTGGGTCATATTGATGAAGACAAGATATTCGATACTCAGGCTTGTGACCCTTGTTTCTTCAAACCACTCAGCAAAAGCGACATCCAGAAACTGATAGAGAAGTACGATCAGTTTGACAATGAGCTAGATGAAGATTGGTCCCCTTTCAAGGCCGGTAACACGATCGAGAGTTATTTCAGACAAGGTTATAGACCTATGTCTAAAGAAGCACAGTTGGTGGGCTTTCTTTCCATATGGCTGCGACAGTTCATAGTTCCTAGAGGCAGTACTATCGACAGATTTCACCGAGGCGTCCTGTTTGCCGCAGTACGTCTTGTGTTTGGTTGCAAGATGGACCTCCTTTCAACGATGACTTGTCGCTTAAAAATGGGCCTACGCTCCTTTATATACACCATGCTGCATGATAAGAATGCCAGAAATGAATTTTCCCATACTGAGATGCCCTATACATATCTGTACGGGTGGCTGCACATGCATTATCCTGGTTTGATGGACCCAGATATAAGTGTAGTAGGAGGAGACTTCATGAAGCGGTATTCCAACGCCCGTTGGAATATCAGCGCGTTATCAGAATGTCGACGAGCATTGAATAAGGGTTCTGGATGGAGGTTCCAATGTGTCCCTCCCCCTCAAGGGTATGAATATGTTCCTTCCAATCTTATGGATTTGGAAGCCATATCGCTCCATCCGATTACCTTTGAGTGGTTGAAGTCAATTTGGCCATCTCACTTGGTGTTTCGGTTTGAAGAAGAGTGCTTCTTGGAACCATATCTGCCAAGCCGATTTGCCCGACAGTTCGGCTATAATCAACTACATGTGGGGAATATCACTACTTGTCTAAGTGTCAGGGGTATTTGAATGATGGAGCCAGGGTGTGGGGATACTACAACGCTCGGGGCACTAAAGCAATATTCTCCATGCCAAATGTCCCTACTCAGACAGGTCCACGTATGTTGTACACAAACGCAAACTTCTATACTTCGGCGAATACTTTCGCCAAGAACTTCAATCTGTTTCACAGCTTCGCAAGTGACAAACGTACGAAGGCTGGGGTTCGTACAACTTTGTCATTCAGAGATACTGAAGATCAGGATCCGACTGATGATCCGTTAGAAGCTTTCCTTGTGGGATTTGTCGATGAAGCGACTGATCTACTAGACGTGCCATTGAAGGCACAAAAAGACAAATCTTCTGCCAAAGGTCTTGGCAAGAAAAGGAGAGCGGGAGAATCATCAACTCATGATGATCTCCTTTCCTCACTCAGAGCTGCAGAGAAAAAGAAAAGTAGGGCCGCAGTGGCCGTAACTGTACCAGCTACCACCAGGACAACACGATCCCAGTCAAAATAGATGACTACTGGGACGTCTCTTGGAGTAGGTGAAACGACTCCTGCGTCGAATCCGAAGTAAAGCGGAGCCGTTCAAGAAGAAATTTGCGAAGAAGAACCAATATCACCCCTGCATCAAAAGCCTAGAAGGAAGTTGCTAGTAACCATAGGAGATCGTCCAAGAGTTGGCTCTTCATCCACTTTATCTGAACCAGATACACCGCTACCCTCGCAATAAGATTTGCCACTTCAAAAAGGTAGTTTTTAATATTACTTTCATATAATCATGTCTAACTGAAATTTGACATCGTTCTTTTTCATCTGCAGAGGTTCGTGTTCCGGCTCCGATCATTACAGAAGGGATTTCAGAGCCGATTATCACAAAAATGACTATTCCCGTAACTGTGTTAGCTGCAGCAGGAATTATGATGTCATCTCCAACTCTAGGAGTTCCAAAGACTACACTTCCTGAGGAGGAATTGCCTAATCCTAATGTCACTATCCCTTCTGTAGCCCAAACTCCTACTCATTCTCAAGAGGATCGAAAAATGATAGCGGCTCTCGAAGGCTGTGACTACTGCGATGTATTTGAAGATGATTCTATAAGCGCCGTTGAAGGAGACCAAGCTTTAGTGGAAGTCTCGCTAATCAAGAGTTACCAATCGAAGAAGACCAAACTGTTGCTGAGGGTGAAGAGCACCATGTTGTTGAGGAGGGGCATCCAAGCCTAAAAACTGATGAGCCTAAAAATAATGAAGATCAGATTACAGCTCTTGAAGATGCTGGAAATGATGAAAATCCCAACCCTGTTGTTGCAGAGACTCAGAACCCTACTGATCAAGATTTTGAAGTCAGGGATGCAGAAGAAATTGCCCCAGCTGAACTAGTAGAATAGGGGCTGGATGCAGCCGTTTCTTATCAGGCGGTTCCGAAGCTGGAAGTAGTCACGCGGCTGTGTCCGAAACTACCATGGCCAGGCTCCGCTCTGATCTGGATATGCCTCGTGAAACCCCATATGTATTGCCAAGATCAGGTAAAATTATGACTTTTATTTACCTTAATTCCTCTAATAATGTTTTAACAATGGTGTATATTGATTGTAGAAGGACCTGTGGGAACGACTAGCTCGACCATGGCTCCTTTGGACAGAGAAACTCATGCAGGAGAAGGAAGCTCGCCCCAGATGCCCAAATTTGGGTCTCCTGATGCACAATCTAAAGTACTTCCAACTGCTGCAATAATAGAAACTCGGATGGAAGTAGTGGTCACTCCAGGCGCTCTAGCGATAAACAGATTTGTTGTGGCTTCTTTCACCAAAGTCTTTAATACATCTCTGAGGCCTCTGGTTCAAAGGGTATTGGAGAAGGATGATGTTCCTTTTACAACAGTCAGAAGCCCTTCATCTTATTTAATCGGAGGTATCCGCGATATGGGTGATCGGGATCTGGCCACCTATTTAGAGCATGCGTTGGACGAACTTGAGGAATCCATTAAAGCCTACAAGGATCTCAAAAGAGAGAATATTCAAAAACTTATGGACGGAGAATGCGAAGCCATGGCTCGTGAAGCTGAAATAAACAGAGCTAATTTTGAAGCTTTCTTGATGGCTTTCTCCCAACGATCCGCATAGATGGACGTCCAAATTACTGAAGCGGCCTCTACTGTTGAGCATTATAAAACTGCAACTACAGAGAAAAAGAAAGAAGCTTTTGATCTGGAAGTTGAAATTGCTCGGCTCCAGGAATGGCTCAAGATGAATAAGCAACATATAGAAGAAGAAATTCAATTGTATCAAGCTGCTGCAAACCAGTTGGATATTTTGAAATGTCAGAAAGATGATTTTATCAGAATGCAGAATGAAGAATTAGCACGCCGGACATCTACTTTGCACCCTTTCGACCCACAGTCTGGAAGGATCCAAGCTAGACAACGGGTGCTTGATTCTTGTGTAGAAAGAGCCAAAGCTTTGAAGAAACGGATCGAAGACCTCAGCACTCATCCTCCAGAATAAAGCAATCCTAGTTGTTATCTTTTTTTGTTATACCTTCCATATGATGTTCTTTTTTCTTTTCTTTTTTGAATATTTTGAACATCATTAATGAAATTTGTTCTTTTGTGGTTCCGTTACTTGTTGCATATCCTGTTAAAGATATAAGTAATAGAATAGAAAATATATTCAAAGGTACTGGACGTGATATACTTTTTATGGAAAATAACAATATTCATTATATCTGCTCAGAGGTAATGTGGACGTGGAAGAATATAATTCTTGAGATATTATTATTTTAAAAGACGACTTTATCTGACGTAAATATGGATGTGATAAGTCATTTGATATAGAAAATAGAATTCAGAGGTAATGTGGACGTGAACTCATTTTTCTATTAATGATCTTCAAGTCAGCTGGGACTCAAAGACAGGATATCATGTCTAAAAAGACGATATATGTGATAATACAAATTTATCATAAAGATAAGATATCTTTTAAAATAGCTGGGTTTCAAAAGACAGAATTGATGATTCGGATGGACTCTACTAAAAATTTTGAGGATTTATTATCTGTGGTTTTATTTACAAAGAAGAAAATAAAAGATAATAAATGTAGGTTCGTTCACGAGATGAACAGAGGTGATAGGATCGATAAATGAATGATCATGCTTTTCCGAAAAAATGTCGTTTCGGTTCCCGAAACAAACAATAAATGAAGATCTATTCACGAGATGAATAGAGATGAATGAACGGACATACCTTTTCGAGGAAAGGTTGCTTCGGTTCCTGAGACAGATTGTTTGACATTTTTGTCTATAAATAGTGCGGGACCTTTTTTGAGGATGTTATCAACAGTTATTCCTTCATTGCAAATGTCTTTCGAAGATGTGCCCAAGGAGGCTGAGGTCATCCCGAAGACTGAAGTCGTCATCGATGCTCATTCTGACAAGCCTTTGTTGCCTGTTCAGAAAGAGGCGAGGGAAAGCTCAACTGCTCCTGGGCTACAACAAGACATCCTTACCAGACTCGTAGAGCCTGAAAGCACTACCGAGGAAGAAGCTCTAAGGAAGGCTGTCTGTGAACTGCTGGTGTCATCGGACAATAATGTCTTCGAGCTTCTTGTTAATTATATTTTTAATCAGGAAGGCCCTGGTCCTCGTTCCTCTCCTTGATCTGATGTGTCTCTTTTCTGTTGGAACTATGCAATAAAAAAGAATTTTATTTACATTTTTTATCTTTTTGTCTTTATACATAATTATATTTCTTGAGAAATTTGCCATTGATAAGCATCATACCGACTCAGCCATCCATACCAGTCAGTTGATAAGCTCTGTTTGAGAAAACTTTGCTTACAATGTAGTGACCTTCCTACTTTGCTTCGAACTTGTCCTTGCTCATGTGCGTCATAGTCATAGGACGTCTAACGGTTAGAACTAGTTCTCCTTTCTGAAATGCTTGTACTTTAACTTTACGGCTGAAGGCTTTTGATATACGGACTTGGTATAACTCAATATATTGTTGAGCTAAGAGCCATTTCTCGTCCAACGCTTCAAGCTCCTGAAGTCAAAGACGATCATTGTTTTCTGTTGTGAGTTCATTGGCAATTACAATCCTTAAAGAGGGGATTTGAATTTCCAATGATAGGACAGCTTCGCATCCATACACCAAGGAGAAAGGTGTGCAACCGGTTGGAGTACGTATAGTAGTGCGGTAAGCCCATAGACATTCTCCAAGCTTTTTACTCCAGTTTCTTTTATTGGTAGAAATGAATTTCTTGAGAAGCTTGATGATAGTTTTTTTTGAATGCTTCAGCCAAACCGTTTGCTACAGGATTGTAGGCCGTGGAAGCAACATTGTTGATTCTATTATCATCGCAAAACCGAGTAAATTTTTGACTGATGAATTATGGTCCATTATCATGAATGATTCGTCGAAGAATGTCGAATCTGTATATCACATGATGCTTGATGAAGTTGATGACGCTTCTAGTCTTGACTTCAGATAAAGGTATGGCTTCCGCCCATTTCGAGAAGTAATCAGTTATAGCTAGTATAAACTGATGTCCTCTAGATGACGGTGGATTGATAGGACCAATGACATCCATACCCCAAGCTTCAAAGGGCCATGATGTGGCAGTCGGAAGAAGGAACTCTGACGGTTGATGGATGAATTCTGCATGAATTTGACAGGCTTGACATTTCCTTGCATATTCAATGGCATTCGATAACATAGTAGGCCAATAATAGCCCATACGTCGGATATGATCTTGTAATTTAGGACCAAGCTGATGTGCACCATATACCCCTTCGTGGGCTTTCCGTAGTATTTGTTTTGCTTCATCTCCAGCAAGACAACGAAAAAGTAGACCATCAAATTTTTTTCGATAAAGGGTCTTAGAAGTATGATTATAATAAAATTGGAGTGATTGCCTACGGATTGTTATAGCTTCTTTAGAATCTTCAGGTAAAATGTTATATACCACGAAATCAATGAAAGGAGCTCTCCAATCTTCACTAATGACATTGATTTCAGTTGAATTGCTAAACTCAATATTTGAGTTATTCTCAATGCAAAATAACTCTCTGTTAGTGATGACAATCATCTGTTGCCTTTTCATTGGGATTGCTAATACGGCTTCCAGATTAGCCAATGTATCAGCCTCCGTATTGCATGCCCGACGTACATGTTCAATAAAGAAACCCTTGAACGATGTAGCCAGCCTAACTGAGACTTCATGATATGGGACAAGATCCTGGTGTCGAACTTCATACGTGCCTCTAACCTGATTGACAATCAGTTTAGAATCTTCATATACTTTAAGATATTCAATATTTAATTATTTAGCCAATTGGAGACCAATGAGCAGAGCGTTGTATTCAGCCACATTATTGGAACACGACTCGTCTAAAGAATAAGCTCTTTGAATAGCTAATCCTTCTGGTGAGATGAGGACGATTCCAACTCCAGCGATAATGGCACCTTTTGGTCCTATTCTAGATGTACTGTCAAAGAATAGACGCCAGGTAATAATTTTGACTGAAACCATGTTGGATTCCAAAGTTTTATCTAGAATTTCGTCATAGAGTTTAGATATTTCGGGAATTGGATGAGCTGCCAGGAAGTCAACAAGAGCTTGACCCTTAACAGACTTTTGAGGAACATAAACCATATCATATTATGCTAATAATATGGACCATGTAGCAAGCCTGGAATTGAGTGTATTGGGCTTCTTCATCAAGACCTAGAGAGGGTTAACTCTAAAAATAACATGAATAGTTTAGCCGGTGATATAATATCACATCTTTTGAACAGCAAACATCAAAGCTAGACATTCTTTTTCCACTGGAGTATATCGATGTTCAGCTCCGATCATTATACGGCTAAGATAATAGATAGCCTATTCATGACCTTCTTTATTCTTCTGAGCTAATAAAACACCTAATGAATGGTCTATTGCTCGAACATACATCAGGAAGGGTATTCCTGAGAATGGAGGCACTAGAACTGGAGGGTTCATTAAGTACCGCTTTATGTCTTCAAATGCTTGCTGACATTTTTTAGTCCAAATAAAAGACACACCTTCGTTCATGAGTTGAGTGAACGGTCTACAGTGTCCAAAGAGATTTGAGATGAATCTCTTGATATACGTAAGCCATCCCTGGAATCCTCGTAGCTCTTTTAGGTTGCGTGGAGGACGCATCTCTTGAATAGCTTTGATTTTCTCAAGGTCAGCGTGTATACCTTTAGAGGTAATAACGAATCCAAGAAATTTGCCACTAGAGACTACCAGGAATGACTTGGTGGGATTCATCTTGAGTTGATGCTAGCGCATTAGATCGAATATAGTTCTCAAGTCTTGAATGTAGTCTTCCTTTAGACGACAATTGACAGCAATATCATCTACATAGCATTCAACTGTCTTTCATAAATGATCATGGAAGATAGTACTCATGGCCCGTTGATAAGTTGTACCAGCATTTTTGAGACCAAACGATATGACAGTATAGCAATAGACTCCAAGAGGAGTGCGAAAAGATGTATGTTTCTCATCTTCTGGATGTATCTTGATTTGATTATATCCTGAGAATCTATCCATAGAAGACATTCGTTCAAATCCGCAAGTATTGTCGATCATGACATCAGTGATCGGAAGAGAAAATTCGTCCTTGGGACCGTGAGCACCCTGAATTTTGGGTTAATTTTTTATTTTATTTTATTTTTTTGATTGATTTAGTTTCAACGAATAATTATTCTGTTTATTTATCTTTAAGTGTACTTTCCCGTGCCTTTGATATTTGGAGTGTCAGGGATGTTCAACTCTGGAAATTTTCTTCACGAGTTTTGTAATGGAGAGGATTACCTTCATGATGGTATATAGTGTCCCACTCAAACTTGTTCCCTTATACTCTTTCTGCTTCGCACAACTTCGGGTCGATTTAGACCACTTGATTATTAATTATTTTTTCCCACTCTTTTCCATGATCATTTTTAGCACGTTACCATGACTTTTAATTTGAGAGCACAAGACCAGTTATTTTCTTGAAACCAACTCATCATGCATGATCTACTCGAGACACTCTTCACCCTTGACCTTCGTGTCCCACTCAGACACGCCATTTTGTGCTCTAATTTCTTCGTACAACTTTCCTGACACGTGACCCGATTTTATTTCACCCCACGGTGTCACATTCATTTTCCAACTTGATTTGTGGGTACCCTGTCGACCAAAACCTGTCAGCCCCAATTATGGACATGGCCCACATTGAGCCTACTACCCGCACGACACTAGTGTCCCATTTATTGGAATCCCCATGTGCTACTTATTTACTCATGATCATCAACACCTATTTTTATTCAATTTTTGTACAATGTCCGGTTTTGATCCAACCCGGCTCGACCGAACCCAGCCCCAGCTTCATATTATCCTCTCTCATGACATCCTCACTTTTCTCGTCCAAAAATAATATTAAATACCCTATCTACCTATTTTTAATATTCGATGGAATTTTCGTTTATTTAAAATTCTATGGAATGACCAAATTTCCTACATGCTAATCCTATCCATTGGATTCTCTCCTGTAATCCCAACCACCAATTTTCCCTATAGTAGCCAACATCCCTATTTCCCTCACTTGGCCGGCCATAACTTCTAGGGAAGGCTTTTTCTCCCTCCTCCCTCTCTCACAATTATTTCACTCTCTCTCTCTCTCATTAATTAACATCTCACCTCATTCTCTCTCTCCCTTCTAAAATAATTCCTCACACAAAAATACCAACAACAGCAGCCTTCTTCATTTCTCCTTCCCGAGCTCACCAGCCATCTCCCATGTCCGACCCATCCTTCCTCCTTCCGAGCACCAAACTCATCCCCTCCTCCTTCTCCATTCAGCCATCCTCCTCAACTACTCCGACCACCTCCATCATACCAACACCTTAGCAACCACCATCACCATGGCCATCATCATCATCCTCAAACCGCCACCACTTTATCAAACCGAGCTCTTTCCTTCACCACCCTCCTCTCTGTCAGGCGCCGCCGGCCACCACCACCACCGAGCTCCCTTCATTCCTCCTCCTCCTTCACATATCATCACCACCTATATATTAACCACCACCACCACCACCATCGACTCCTTCATTCCTCCTCCTCCACTCGAACCCCCCCGACCACCGTCGGCGTGCCTAGTCAGGCCGAACACCGCCGACGGGCGCCGTCGTGCAGGCTAGCGCGCGCCGCAGCAGGCCGTGCGAGCGCACAGCAGTGACAGCCGCGCCTATGGCCGACAGTGCAAGCGCCGTCGTCGGCGCCGTGGCCGGCGAGGCCGACCTCCCCTATGGCCGGGCACACACCGAGGCAGGCCCCGTGGTCGCCACTTTCCTCTCGGGCGTGATGTATAGACGATTCGTGCGTTTCGCACGAAGTTCCGTCGTGACGCGCACAGAATCAAGTCCATTTTGGCGCTCCGTCGCAGCGACTTCGTATGCGATTTTCGAGAAATCCGACCGTTGGATCGGCGATTTCTTTACTCCGTCACAATCTCGGTATATCCACCTTCACTCCTATCAATTTTTATCCGTTGATTTTATCGTTTGATACATCAAAACCGGCCACCAAGTTGACCGTTTAAATTGTATTAAGTTTGGACAGTTTCGCGGGGTTAACTTCGTCAGCTTGTACCTCCTCCACCGTAGCTCCGTTTGGCATGCTACCAATTCCTGTGCAAAGCTGGTATAACCCTCTTGCTACCCCTCCAGTTTCGTTTCATTGTGAGCTTGTTTGATTGGTTGAATTCGACGCCAAAGTTGGCCGTCCGAATTCGTAATTTCCAACTTGTAAAATTTCATTTTTGAACACGGGACTCCAGATTTCATTTCTGACACCACTAGTAGACTCGTGGTGTCGGTCTGGCATGTTTTCATACAAAATTTGTTAGATTTGGAGAACGTGGGCCCTGGCACATTTTTTGGTACAAAGTGGGTCCCATAGTCCGGGTCAATAGAACTTTTTAACGCCGGCTCATCGGAATCCAATTCTGGAGATACCTTGAGTTCGTATCGTCATTCTGGACTTGTTGACATATAATTTGTTAGGTTTTGGTGGACATTGGATCTGGCACGCATTTCGGTGCAAGTCGGATACCAATATCCGGGTCAACGGGTCATTTTGAGATCGGCTCATCGAAATTCTATTCCGGATATACCGTTGAGTTCGTATCGTCATTTTGGACTCGTTGACATGTAGTTTGCTGAGTTTTGAGAACTTTGGCTCCGGCACGCATTTCCGTGCAAACCGGAATTCTAAGTTCTGGTCAACGGACCAAATTGAGATCGGGTCAACGGAATCCAATTCTGGAGATACCGTTGGATTCGTATCGTCATTCTGGTTTTGTGGTCATATAATTTGTTATATTTTATAGACTTGTTTTCTTGCACATTTTTTGATGCAAAACGGCTTCGACACGGACACCATTTTGACCCGAAATTACCTTTTTGCCCTTGTGTCCAAATTGGACTGAAGGGTAGGCTATCATAGCTAATTTGACCTTTATGGACACGTTGGCGATGTTTATTACATCGTCCGACAATGTTTGTTGGTAGTTTCTCTGAGTTTAACTTTTTTTTATATATCTATTAATAATTAATTCTTATAATGTTCGTATTTTGGGATTAGTACAACGAAACTGAGCTCAGTCAATTCCAGTGATCTCATATCGCTAAAATTGACAAGATGGACACGCGGATCACTATAATAAGATTATCAACTTTACCGTTGATCATCTCATCTCGATTTGCATGTCGTAAGTTTCGACGTACCAATAACGAAGTACACTTTATATCTTTAATAATTAGACTAGAATTGACTCTGTTTGACCAGAGTTGACCAGTTGACCCAAAGTCAACTGTAAGTCAACACTTGACCTAGTTTGACTAAATTATTGGCCGGAGTTGACCTAGAGTTGTTTTGACTTAGAAGAACCTAGGATAATATAGATTGCTTGTAGGGATTTATTTATTACAACTTAAACACCTTGTAACCTGTGTTACTTTAAATAGGACTCTGTGGCTTCAGTTGGACCCCTATACTTATCAGCTGTTCAGGTTATCAGGCGAGTACATTCTCTGATTATTTCATATCCTGCTTAGAATTATTTCCTGTATTAAATTACTTTACTTGTTACTGTCACGTTGGTCACACGGATTGGTACTATATGGATCCCTTCTTGAGATGTTATCTTTAGGAAGCATCGGGTACTACATGTTCTGTGCGTTTCACTTACATGGCGTATCACTATGCTTCATTGATTCTTTGATCACTTGTGACATATACTCTTATGATCACAGAGTCTCCTAGAATCCTTATCCCATTTACTGGGTATCCTAGAATCTCCTAGAATCCCCATTTATAGGACATCCATATATCACCCTTCGGGGGCCTTTGCATGGAATCATAGCATAACCTGGTTGGATCCTTGTGTATTTATTAGGGTACGGGAGAGTAGAAGTGGACATGTGAATAATACCCAAGTAGTGTAGCATCAGAATCATTCCATAGTGTAGCATCAGAATCATCCCATGCCATTTACATGTCTATGTTGTACTCTGACTCACTAGCCACATGTTAGTTCTCTATTATAGTAGATATTTCTATTACAGTTCTCTCTCTGTTTACATACCGCATTTCTTCAGTACTTGTATCTTACTTTACTGCATGATTATATTTTCTAACCTGCTATGAACTGTTGAGATGTATTGTGCTCGCTCCTGTCCTGACTGGACCTGTTGATAAATTTTACAGATAGCCTGGAGGTTTGCCTGCTAGCCTAGAGGAGACACAGTAGAGCTGTATAGATAGCTAGGATTTTGCTCATAGTTTATTTTCAGTTGTCTTGAGTTGTATTTATGGATTACTGTATTTGAGCTTTGAGATGTATTTCTGGGTTGTGTATCTTAGATACTTAGACTTCTATCTGCTGTATCTCTTTTAGATTTCGTGTTTTATCTGTCTTCCATTATGCTCTACCTTAGATGTGATTGAGTTTACATTTTGCTATGTCACCCCCATTCAGGGAGTATAAACTGCTTAGCCTTATACTGCTAGATGTATGTGACCTAGGACAGCGTTCTACCGCCGACACTGCGGCGTAGGCTGGGCGTAGTTACGTTCTCGTACCCTAACAGTGGGTGCGGGTCGTGACACGTTTTTAGTGGTGGCCCATGCAGGTCGAGTTTGTGTAGTGGTATTCGAACTAGAGTACCACTACAGCCTGTAATAGGATTAGGATATATTTTGAAGGTACTCAATCACAGTTAGGATCCCTTGAGAGATTCCTGGGACGACCCTTGAGAATCTTATTTTAACTTCGATTTGAAAACTCTTTTTTCCTTGATTTGACTTATCTTTACTTTCTGTTGTTGGGTTTGATTTTGATAGATTATTGTTGAATTTGAGTTTGTATTTATTGATTTTGATGGAAGATTGTTGAATTTTGAATCTTGATGTTAGTTGCAGCATCCGAGTAGTATTTATGTGATTTGAAGGATTTTTGTTCATTTTTTTTTGAATCTTGATGTTCGTTGATAAATTTGATTTTTGGGTATTCATCGTTGATTTAATTTAATTTTTGTCAAGATGAAATTATATGGGCTAGGTCATCTAAGTTTTGGAATCTAGTCTTCTATAGTCATATAGCCAGCATGGTGAGGACATATAGTCTGATTTTTGGATATATTTCTCGGGTGTGAGAATTTAAGGTTTTCGCAGCCAAGCTAGCGGCATTGCAAAAATGTTAAATACCACGATTCTAGAGGTATGTGCCTAAGTCGAGGACTTTGTATTATCGTAGCCTTGCTTACTAGTATGACGAGGATTTAGAGTACCATGATTTTGGATAGACGCATATAATCATCAGATTGTACCTTAAACGTTTTTGAACATTTTTTCTCTACTTTTGTTTCAGTCTTTCAAAAAAAAAAAATTTATTACTTGTTGTTTTGTTTTGCTTCTCATTATTTAACTTAGTAGTAGCTTTAGCTGTTTTTATAAACCCTTGTGTAACTTCTTACAAATTTCTTCTTAATACAATGAATCAATAATTTTGCTAGACTTATTTTGGATTTGATATTTTAGCTCTGGGTTTCAAAATGGTTCCTTCTTTTAAACAGATAAGCAGAACAAATTCTTTTATCATTCTCTTCCTGCCAATAATTTATTTCTATCATTTTTTGTCTTATACAACTGTTATGATTACATCAATTCTCTGTCTCGTATCTAATTCTGTCAGGTAGACTTTAAACCCTTGAATCTTTATATCGTTTTTATTTGAGAAATATTGAGGAAGTGACGTGAATCATCTAGATCAAAAATGACGTAATTGGTTATCATTAGATGATTTTGTAGGAATCAAAATGTTGGATGTCAAACATGAAAAATTTGAGATGGAGATGTGGTAAAGGTTTAGAATGAAATCGAGGGATAAATGTTATTAATTTAGAAACAATCACAGAAAGTTGGGTATGAATAATTCATAGATGTATTTCAAAAACTAATGAGGATATTCGAGGTCAACTTAGTTTTGAGAACTTAGAAAATCTTGGTTATTGATTCGTGGGAACTTCTACTCTAAGGCTATGTAGAGATTTAGTAAATAAAAAGAGAATTTAATTGTATTCGATGATTTTGCGAAATTAAACTAGATATTGTAAGAGGGTGACAAGAGACAGAAAGAACACAAGGATTTTAAGTTATAGGAATTTATTTTTTTGATTGGGAAAAATTATAGAATTCAAAAAGGATTATATTTGAAGTGAATGTCGAAGAAAATGTGAAGGTTGATAAATAAGAATAAATTTTGTATGACATAGTGGTATTAGAATTGAGAGAATACGAGACTTGACTTAAACTTGTTCAAGGATTTCATAAACTGGATTTAGAGGTTTCGGATCTAAATTAAAACGAGGTGAAGGAATTTGGAAATTTGATTAAATGAATAAGTGTTGACTCCTAAATAAGACGGGTATGTTTCGTGGAAAATATTTTAGAAGTTAGAAATTTTGTCTATGGTGATCATGGTAAAGGTTTAGATGACTGAAGGTTGTAAAATTTCGATGATAGTCACATAAAGGTTGATTTTCATATCGTGACTTGTAAAAAAAAATATGATCTGGCAAATGATAAACTGATAGTATTAGAGAGAGATGATTTACTGACTTCGTATGAGATCCTTCTTGTTTTTCTCTAGAAGGATTTTTCAATATCATTGAATCCTAGTTTCCTTAATCATGACCAAATCGACTTCGATTATCTTTTCTTATCATATTAATATCTTGGGTTGTACTCAATTGAATTAAATTTGATTGTGACTTAAATCTCCATCCTTGTATGCTCGTTCTCAGACTTTGTTGAACATGTCCTCCATATTGCCCAAATCTTGATTTCCCCAATTTGATCAACTTAGATCGTATCAAGACTAAATATTCTTAATATATATTGTGATTGGATTTCCATGCAATTGGCTTTCATTCTTTAACTTCTGATTTTGATTTTTGTATAGTACCCCTTTATGGATAATTGGTAGTTATCTTTATTTTTTTTGATGAGTACCAGTTTCATGTAGGATGGTAGAGTGCCTTACAGTTTTGATGATTTATTATTTCTGTATCTTTTCTAGTTTAGCACCCTAGATTGCTTGTGTGTTTTGATATCCTATGACCGTTCCGGTTAGCATGACTAGTATACCTAGATGAGACTTTCACTGCCACCATATGCCATGACCCTGTATGTCATTCTTTTTTTTGATGGTATGATTTGTTTAAGCTCTGGGACTTGATTGTGGGGGTTTGACCTAGAGGAAGTACGAACATTTTAATTTCGAGGACGAAATTTTTATAAGGTGGGTAGGATGTGAGCACCCTGAATTACGAGTTGATTTTTTTATTTTATTTTATTTTTCTAATTGATTTAGTTTCAATAAATAATTATTCTGTTTATTTATCTTTAAGTGTACTTTCCCGTGCCTTTGATATTTGGAGTGTCAGGGATGTTCAACTCTGGAAATCTTCTTCACGAGTTTTGTAATGGACAGGATTACCTTCATGATGGTATATAGTGTCCCACTCAAACTTGTTCTCTTGTACTCTTTCTGCTTCGCACAACTTCGGGTCGATTTAGACCACTTGATTATTAATTATTTTTTCCCACTCTTTTCCTTGATCATTTTTAGCACGTTACCGTGACTTTTAATTTGAGAGCACAAGACCAGTTATTTTCTTGAAACCAACTCATCATGCATGATCTACTCGAGACACTCTTCACCCTTGACCTTCGTGTCCCACTCAGACACGCTATTTTGTGCTCCAATTTCTTCGCACAACTTTCCTGACACGTGACCCAATTTTATTTCACCCCACGGTGTCACATTCATTTTCCAACTTGATTTGTGGGTACCCTGTCGACCAAAACCTGTCAGCCCCAATTATGGACATGGCCCACATTGAGCCTACTACCCGCATGACACTTGTGTCCTATTTATTAGAATCCCCATGTGCTACTTATTTACTCATGATCATCAACACCTATTTTTATTCAATTTTTGCACAATGTCCGGTTTTGATCCAACCCGGCTCGACTGAACCCAGCCCCAGCTTCATATTATCCTCTCTCATGACAGCCTCACTTTTCTCCTCCAAAAATAATATTAAATACCCCATCTACCTATTTTTAATATTCGATGGAATTTCCGTTTATTTAAAATTCCATGGAATGACCAAATTCCCTACATGCTAATCCTATCCATTGGATTCTCTCATGTAATCCTAACCACCAATTTTCCCCATAGCAGCCAACATCCCAATTTCCCTCACTTGGCCGGTCCTAACTTCTAGGGAAGGCTTTTTCTCTCTCCTCCCTCTCTCATAATTATTTCACTCTCTCTCTCTCATTAATTAACATCTCACCTCATTCTCTCTCTCCCTTCTAAAATAATTCCTCACACAAAAATACCAACCACAGCAGCCTTCTTCCTTTCTCCTTCCCGAGCTCACCAGCCATCTCCCATGGCCGACCCATCCTTCCTCCTTCCAAGCACCAAACTCATCCCCTCCTCCTTCTCCATTCAGCCATCCTCCTCAAGTACTCCGACCACCTCCATCATCCCAACACCTTAGCAACCACCATCACCATGGCCATCATCATCATCCTCAAACCGCCACCACTTCATCAAACCGAGCTCTTTCCTTCACCACCCTCCTCCCTGTCAGGCACCGCCGGCCACCACCACCACCGAGCTCCCTTCATTCCTCCTCCTTCTTCACATATCATCACCATCTATATATTAACCACCACCACCACCATCGACTCCTTCATTCCTCCTCCTCCACTCGAACCCCCCCCCCCGACCACCGTCGGTGTGCCTAGTCAGGCCGAGCGCTGCCGACGGGCGCCGTCGTGCAGGCCAGCGTGCGCCGCAGCAGGCCGTACGAGCGCACAGCAGTGACAGCCGCGCCCATGGCCGACAGTGCAGGCGCTGCCGCCGATGCCGTGGCCGCCGTGGCCGGCGAGGCCGACCTCCCCCATGGCCGGGCGCACACCCAGGCAGGCCACGTGGTCGCCACTTTCCTCTTCGGCGCGATGTATAGACGATTCATGCGTTTCGTACGAAGTTCCGTCGTGACGCGCGCGGAATCAAGTCCATTTTGGTGCTCCGTCGCAGCGACTTCGCGCACGATTTTTGAAAGATTCGACCGTTAAATCGGCGATTTCTTCGCTCCGTAACAATCTCGGTATATCCACCTTCACTCCTGTCCATTTTCATCCGTTGATTTTATCGTTTGATACATCAAAACCGGCCACCAAGTTGACCGTTTAAATTGTATTAATTTTGGACAGTTTCGTGGGGTCAACTTCGTCAGCATGTACCTCCTCCATCGCAGCTCCGTTTGGTGTGCTACCAGTTCCTGTGCGAAGCTGGTATAACCCTCTTGCTACCCCTCCAGTTTCGTTTCATTGTGAGCTTGTTTGATTGGTTGAATTCGACGCCAAAGTTGGCCGTTCGAATTCGTAATTTTCAACTTGTAAAATTTTATTTTTGAACACGGGACTCCAGATTTCATTTCTGACACCACTAGTAGATTCGTGGCGTCGGTCTGGCATGTTTTCATATAAAATTTGTTAGATTTGGAGGACGTGGGCCCTGGCACGTTTTTCGGTGCAAAGTGGATCCCACAGTCCGGGTCAACGGGACTTTTTGACGCCGGCTCATCGGAATTCAATTCTGGAGATACCTTGAGTTCGTATCGTCATTCTGGACTCGTTGACATATAATTTGCTAGGTTTTGGTGGACATTGGATCTGGCACGCATTTCGGTGCAAGTCGGATACCAATATCCGGGTCAACGGGTTATTTTGAGATCGGCTCATCGGAATTCAATTCCGGATATACCGTTGAGTTCGTATCGTCATTCTGGACTCGTTGACATGTAGTTTGCTGAGTTTTGAGAACTTTGGCTCCAGCACGCATTTTCGTGCAAACCGAAATTCCAAGTTCTGGTCAACGGACCAAATTGAGAACGGGTCAACGGAATCCAATTCTGGAGATACCGTTGGGTTCGTATCGTCATTCTGGTTTCGTGGACATATAATTTGTTATATTTTATAGACTTATTTTTTGCACGTTTTTCGGTGCAAAACGGCTTCGACACGGACACCGTTTTGACCCGAAATTATATTTTCGCCCTTGTGTCCAAATTGGACCGATGGGTAGACTATCCTAGCTAATTTGACCATTCTTGACACGTTGGCGATATTTATTACATCGTTCGACAATGTTTGTTGGTAGTTTCTCTGAGTTTAACTTTTTTTTATATATTTATTAATAATTAATTCTTATAATATTCGTATTTCGGGATTAGTACAACGAAACTGAGCTCAGTCAATTCCAGTGATCTCACATCGCTGAAATTGACAAGATGGACACGCGGATCACTATAATAAGATTATCAACTTTACCGTTGATCATCTCATCTCGATTTGTGTGTCGTAAGTTTCGACGTACCAATAACGAAGTACACTTTATATCTTTAATAATTAGACTAGAATTGACCCTGTTAGACCAGAGTTGACCAGTTGATCCAAAGTCAACTGTAAGTCAACACTTGACCTAGTTTGACTAAATTATTGGCCGAAGTTGACCTAGAGTTGTTTTGACTTAGAAGAACCTAGGATAATATAGATTGCTTGTAGGGATTTATTTATTACAACTTGAACACCTTGTAACCTGTGTTGCTTTAAATAGGACTCTGTGGCTTCAGTTGGACCCCTATACTTATCAGCTGTTCAGGTTATCAAGCGAGTACATTCTCTGATCATTTCATATCCTGCTTAAAATTATTTCCTGCATTAAATTACTTTAATTGTTACTGTCACGTTGGTCACATGGATTGGTACTATATGGATCCCTTCTTGAGATGTTATCCTTAGGGAGCATCGGGTACTACATGTTCTGTACATTTCACTTACATGGCGTATTATTATGCTTCATTAGTTCTTTGATCACTTGTGACATATACTCTTATGATCACAGAGTCTTCTAGAATCCTTATCCCAATTACTGAGTATCCTAGAATCTCCTAGAATCCCCATTTATGGGACATCCATGTATCACCCTTCGGGGGCCTTTGCATGGAATTATAACATAACCTGGTTGGATCCTTGTGTATTGATTGGGGGTACAGGGGAGTAGAAGTGGACATGTGAATAATACCCAAGTAGTGTAGCATCAGAATCATTCCATAGTGTAGCATCAGAATCATCCCATGCCATTTACATGTCTATGTTGTACTCTGACTCACTAGCCACATGTTAGTTCTCTATTTATAGTAGATATTTCTATTACAGTTCTCTCTCTGTTTACATACCGCATTTCTTCAGTACTTGTATCTTACTTTACTGTATGATTATATTTTCTAACTTGCTATGAACTGTTGAGATGTATTGTGCTCGCTCTTGTCCTGACTGAACCTGTTGATAAATTTTATAGATAGCCTGGAGGTTTGCCTGCTAGCCTAGAGGAGACACAGTGGAGGTGTATAGATAGCTAGGATTTTGCTCATAGTTTATTTTCAGTTGTCTTGAGTTGTATTTATGGATTACTGTATTTGAGCTTTGAGATGTATTTCTGGGTTGTGTATCTTAGACACTTAGACTTCTATCTGCTGTATCTCTTTTGGATTTCGTGTTTTATCTATCTTCTATTATGCTCTACCTTAGATGTAATTGAGTTTACATTTTGCTATGTCACCCCCATTCGGGGAGTATAAACTGCTTAGCCTTATACTGTTAGATGTATGTGACCTAGGACAGCGTTCTACCGTCGACACTGCGGCGTAGGCTGGGCGTAGTTACGTTCTCGTACCCTAACAGTGGGTGCGGGTCGTGACAGGGACAAGCTTCATTAATGTCTCTAAAGTCAATGCAGACTCGGACCTTTCCTATTTTCTTCAAAACTAGGACAACATTAGCCACCCAGTACGGATGTTGTTCTTCTCTGACGAAGCCACAGGCGATGAGCTTTTTGACTTCAGCTTCTATGGCGTCCATCATGTCAGGTCGAAATCGATGTTGTTTTTGCTTAACTGGCCTTGCAATCGACAGAATGTAGAGTTTATGGGTAGCAATTTGGGGATCTAATCCCAGCATGTCTTCATAGATCTAAGTGAATACATTAATGTATTCCCTAATATGATGAATCAGTTCTTGTTTATCTATTTCAGGGAGGCTTTTGCTGACGAATATTGGTTTTGGGGAGGTTTCGTTTCCAACATCGACTTAAACCAACTGATCTTCGGTAGGTGGCTCACGTTGCTCGAAGTGAAGCTCCCATTGAGTATCCATCCTTTGTGCCCAAGGATCAGATTCAGAGGCATTGGTAAAGTTTTTGTCGTCTTTCGAGAACTCTATAGTTAACATATTAGAAGATAGAGTCACTCGATGGACTTGCCCTACACGGGTGTCTGAATTCCATGAAACAAAATCAGAAGAGTTAGATCGTTCTTCTTCATCGGATTCCCAGGCTTCTGGAGTCGGAATTGGCGAGGTATAACCCAATTCCTGCTTTTTTTTGTTGTAATATTATTGTGACTTTTCTTTTGGAGTGGAAATACGAATAGGAGTTCGCCTTCCTTTACCACCATTGAGACCAGCTTTAAAATTATAGCCCATCTTTTGAGTGATATCTTTTGATTGTTGACTATAACGACGTCGTTAAAGTCTTCCATTATCGTGATTTTCTTCTTCACTATCAGACGTAATCTTCTGTTCTGTTCCTTTACTAAAAAGTATAGGAAGTTCATCTTTCTTCCTGGAAGGAACTAACAAGGAGTCCTACATTGGTTCGAGCAATACTTCGTCTTGGATAGGTTGAACTGCTCCTATGGTAAGTGGTTCGAAGTTATCTAGCATTTCTAAATAACATCGAGTATAATAAAAAACATCAGTATACTGTAAAGGAGATGCTACTTTATTAATTTGTACATCATTATTTACAACAGGATTCTTAGCCTTAACAGAAGGCTTAGTAAGGTTGATAACCAGAGGAGGAGAAGGAGGATTCTTGGCCTTAACAGAAGTCTTAGTAAGGTTGATAACCAGAGGAGGAGAAGGAGAAGGTTTGTTACGACGAAGGTCGATAACAAGAGCTCAGAAGAGGTGAGCTCCCTTTGTTCACTTTCTACAGCAGGAGGATGTTTGTTATGAGAGAAAAGATAGATAGTTAACGTCTGAGAAGAAGAGGGACAAGTAGTACGTCCTTTGACGAGGATTATGAAAACATCTTTTGAAGTATCTTTCTTATCTTTCTCACTATCCATCGCAAATACAACCTTCATGAACTCTTCCTTGTATATCCAAAAATTAGTACAATATGCTTCAATGCCCCTGAAAGGATTTAGGTTAGCTACTTCCTTCTAGACCTCTCCATTGACGTCTACATATTTGAAGCATTAGTGTAGAGTGGATGGTACAATGTTATGTTCATGCAGAAAGGGTCTTCCCAGCAAGGCATTATAAGAGCCATGATTATCGATCACATAAAAAGTAACCTTTGTACGAAGATTGCCTATTTGAACTTTCAGGCGGATCTTTTCCAAAGGTTCACTTCTTCCAGAATTAAATCCCATGATTGTCGTGATGGTTGTTGAAAGATTATATACTGGAATCTTTAAAGCATCTAGTAAAGTCTTTAGCATGATGCTGAGCGCAGACCCAGGGTCGATCAAGATGTAATCAACCCTCATAGTATCGACATATCCTGTGAAATAGAAAGGTCGGTCATGACGATTATCTTCCAACAGCATATCATCTTGTGTAAAGGTGATGTTGGGCATTAGCTCCATCACACTATGACAATGAAAGCAAGTTATAGGCTCCTCCTCTAGCTTCTTGAGGAGTGCTAGAAAAGTATCATCTTGCATCAAGGCTTCACTGAATGTCTCTCGAGTTTCTCTTGAGAGACGCAGTATTTCAAAAATTGATAACCTTGCTAGGGTATTAGCCAGTTGAGCCAGTATATCAAAGTTATACGGCTTCTCGAGTCCTAGAACTGGAGTCTTCTTCAATACTTAGTCAAAGCGGACAGGCTGCTTTCCTTTGCCAGCTGTCGTTGGTTTGGGAAGAGTTGATTCCACTGGAGGTGATAAAACCGGTGGAACATTGACAGCAAGAGAAGGTGATGTTGGAGGAGCCTCTAGAGCTAGAGCAGGGTTCTCCTGGCCTTCTGAATAGTCTCTCAGATAAATCTTCCAGACCTAGTACCAGTTAAGGCCTCTTCTTCGGATACAGGTTCGAAGGACACCACATTGCAACTTTTTGCTTGAATTTTGCTTCTGGAAGGTTTTTTTTTTGACAAGATGAAGAGTTCGTCCAGTAACCCAAACCAACCCGAGATTGGTTATGTAAAAGGCATAGAGAAAGAGGTACAGGAGATCATTTTCCATGATTCAAGCTGTGAGCCTTTTGTAGGTATTCCATCTTTGTCATTAATTTATGAGACTGTGGACTATACAGATGGAAAGCTGGTTGATATTTGGCTTTTGGCTTTGACAGTGTTGTCTCAGAAGGGGAGAAAGAAGAAGGATCTATAGCAGAAGTGAAAGTAGCAGTTAAAGGTGGAGGACAATGTTCACCCAATGAAGTCATATGACATGACTTATATTTGGTTGCTTTCTTAGACTTTAAAGTAGGTGCTTCAAAATTAGCCACTAAATCAGGATGAATCCACATGATTTCTCCTTTATCAGTAGACAGAGGAACAAGACCATCAGTTCGTGTAGGTGAGAGATTAACAATCTCCAAAGTAGTTCTCGGGATAGGAATGACACCGTCCTGCACAAGTTGAGCAGGAAAATTGCCAAACTGTAAAGAGACGATGTTAGCAGTTACAGTCTTTTCATCTTGTTGGAGAGTAATTGCACCTAATTAACTATCTCCTAGATCTTGCCTTTAAGCACATAGCATGCTCGAGTCGGATGTCGGATAAATCTGTGATAAACACAATATTTGGGGTGGTCAGTTTTACCTACTTCATCTGACCGTTTTGTCTATGGCATTTGATGTTTATTTCTCTTGATCAGATAATCAAAGATATTCATGACATCATATTCATCAAAAAAGTATTCTTCTTTCGGACGTGGTGCCCTCTGTGGTGTTGTTGTTGGAGTAGGTGTTGGTTGACCTATGTTTACGGCTAGAGTTTCTTTACCTTTGACATTGATAGCCAAAGTCTCTTTATCCTTGCGGTTGTTCTGACGGCCACCGTTATTTGGTGTAGCATGTTCATCTTTGTCAAGATTAGGCATCTGAATACCTAATTGTTTGAACTTGTCAGCACGTTCTTCTGCCGCTTTAGCATTCACTATGAATGAAGGCCAATCCTGGAACTATTTTGATCCGATCCACATGATGATTATAGGCAACAGGTTTGACTTGCAAGTGTCTATAGTCAAAGAATCTGGAGTTCTAAGAGACATTTTGAGTACCTCACGGCGGAATCGTTCAATGAACCTTTCAGTTGTTTCATTGTGTCGCTGTTTAATTTTAATGAGAGCAGATATAGTCATGTCATTTGTTTCAATTGTTTGAATCCAAAGAAAGAGGTTATACCATCATCTGGCAAACTACGGTACCAGTTGTAAGCTGTACCTGTTAAACATTCGACGAACACTCTAGTGAGTAGAGCGTCATTTTGCTGGAGTTGATCAGTCATTACCTCAAAGTGATTGAGGCACTGACTTGGAGATGTGCTGCCATTAAACAGCATAATAGTAGGGGGTTTGTACTTGGGGGGAAATTGGACTTCCTTCCATTCTTTGGGATAAGGCTGCTTGATCCCAATCTTCTGTAAGCCGTCTTTTTGTTTAAAAGTCTCAAATTGAGTACGTAAAAGTTTTATAGCCTCATTGGTATCTCTCGATGATTGTGGAGCAGTGGATTGATTTGATATATTTAGAGGGGGTACTACATGATAGGTACTACCCCGAGTACCAGATTGACTTGGAATAGCCTGCACTCGCCATTTTATTTGCAAAAACAAAAGTTTGATTTCTATAAACTAAGAAAGAGTATAAGAGTACAATTGATTTCTGGAGAAGTACAACTATAAGAATCTGATCAGAAGACGATCACTTTATCCCTTGGATGATGTGATATCGAAGACACAAGCCTTTGGAGGATGCAACAGCATTTTAGCAGGAGATTATGATCATTCATCATTATTTGAGACTGATTTGAACTTATAGAGTTCTTGACATAACTGTTTAGCAGTTATTCTAGGTTGCGCGCGCCTCAGGTTGCGCGCCCCTGTTCACTTGCGCGAGCGGTTGCACCAACTGCTGTGGACACATGGCATCATTTGAGTAAAATGTGCATGGTCATGGACAATGTAGTGGACACGTTCTACAAAATTAGTGGCATGCGCGCCGCGTCACCTTGCTCTGGACATCAATTCGATCACATTGCGCGAGCTTCATCAGGTTGCACGGGGGCGCAAAAAAGCAACTTGTACGAGCGGTTGCACTAACTGTTATGGACGCATGGCATCATTTGAGTGAGATGCGCGTGGTCTTGAGCATTGTAGTAGACACGTTATACGAAGTTAGTGGCATGCGCGCCACGTCACCCTGCTCTAGACATCAATTCGATCACATTGCGTGAGCTTCATCAGGTTGCGCGGGACCGCAATGTAGCAACTTGCGCCTAAATACAACCACGCGCACCCTGATACGTTGCGTAAACTGCTAGCTGACCAAATCTTCTCGAGCGCCGTGTTGCGCGGGATTCGAACAAATTTTTCTTGATATACGTGTTGTCAGCTGTCAGGCAATGATGATGTTGTTATAGTTTTTCGAGGAGACTGCCACGTGGCACTCGCGCAACATGTCTCGTACGCAACCTATCCCCCTCGCGCAAGTTGATAACTGTGGCGCAATCTGAGATCTAGCTCCCAAAATAGTAGCGCAACTTGATTTTTAGCTTCTACAGTAAGCAAATATATGATTGGATTTTTATCTTTGACTTTGATCATATATTAATGATTGGATCTTTCATATATTGACTTTCCATATAATTGAACTTCCAATTTATGGCAAACCAATGATGATTGGATTTTCATTAAGTATTGAAAGATATATATATATATAATAGACTTTTCATTATATATATTGAGCTTCTATATTTTCAATATATGGTAACCCTAATTCATGCAAGGGTTTATAAAAGGTTGATGCATGCAAGTTGATAAATAAGAGTGAAACAAATGATGGTAAGAGTGCTTTGCAACATTGGGAGGAGAAAGGAGAGATCTACGGCGTTTTTGAAGAGAGATTTGTTTCGGGTATTTCGATTTCTCATTATCTTCGTTCTGGTGTGTCCGTGATTGTTTTTATATTCCAAAGTGTTGTGGTGATCCATGTTAGATTGGGGAGGAGTTTTTAGATGGTGTAATCTTCTATTCCATTAGTAGAGACTTTTCAGGGTTGGACTCCGATCGTCTCGTGATTTTTTTGCAAGGTTTTCCTTAAAAAAAAATTATGTGTCTGCAATTTGGTTCTTTGTGATTTTGGCGTTTGATTTTGTACGTTGTTATTGCTCGGTTCTCTCACAGACTTCTTGGTTTGATGGAACGGTTTGCTATTGTTATAGTATATTTGCTCACGAACGTAGTTCAATGTTTTTTTCCCCTTTTTTCGTGAGTTGAGAGTTCTTTGCATGAGTGATGGGCTTCTAACTTTTCAGTTCGGTCGTTATGGAATGGAAGGGTAATTTTTGATTTTTTGATTTTTTTTTTTTGTTTTTGAAACAGCGGGTAATTTTTGAATCAGTAACACTTCCTGAACTTATTCATTGATTCCTAGATAAATAGTTTGTTTTAGATGTTATTATTTATTGCTTATAAATTCTACAAGAAAAGAGGGTTGTCACAGTAGAATTCAGTAGAATTCAGTGGCTGCAAAAGTTGTCAAATTTAAGGTTTGGTTAGGTGCGGGAGATAGTGGAGGGAAATAAAAATAATTTGTGAACGTTGAGTGTCTCAAAATACCATGAGGACTTGTCACATAAATGTTTTTGCGACAGATGTTATATATGAAAGACATGGGTGGTCGACACAAATATGTCTATAGATGTCTAATTTGAGCGATTTTTGTGGTTACCGGAAAGAGAGATAAAATTATGTCTGGGTGACAGAAGATCAGTGAATTGAGCTAAGGGAACGTATTATTCTTTCCATTTAAAATGATGAAAGTACGGGACAGTGGACCAAAAAAAGTGTGCAATATAGCGTACACAAAGTTTCGTACGTAACGCTGGACAACAATAAGTACTTTAACATAAATTCCAATTATATATTCTTCATCTTCTTCTTCTTCTTCTTCAATATTACATCGAATCAATAAGAAGCATTGATTGATCATTAGTCAAATCTGTAGTAGTTCACCTATAGAGATATCCTCTGTATGTTGGAGTCCAGTAATCCGGTCCAGTATTTTCGCGATAAATTTGAGGAGTGCAAGATATAGGAACCAGACAGAGCCCCCTACTCTCCAGATCGAGCTTCAAGTCTGTCTTGTCCTTCCTCTCTAAAGCTCCCCATGGGTTGTGATCCTGAACAAATTAAACCAGCAAAACGCACATCTCAAGTGCCCCAATATTGCAATATGCATCAATAAGTGCCATGGACAAATTAAGTTAACATAGATACCTTGTTTGAGCTTGACTTCATGTAAGGATCACTGAGCAACTGCAAGTATGTAAAATGTGAAATAGTTAGATGTATATATTGACTAACTTAAACCATAGCTTTGTAGTATTGGCCGATACCGATCAAGTAGGGATGATATCAATATGATTTTGCATATCCCAATCTGATACCGACCGATATCGATATTGGACGATACAAACATCGGGGGTCTTTTTTCCCATCATTTTAGCAAAGAAAAATTAAACGAATAGACCAATGTATAAAAGTATAATAAGGTTGTAAAGCATATAAAAAAGAAAAGAAAAAAAAATTATATATCGCAGGTAAACAAATCGGCAACGGTGAATACTATTTTATTTAATTACAAAATTATTTAGAAACAACACATTAAATATATACTTAAAATTATGTCTAAATATATAAAATATTTTTTCAATTTTTTAATAATTATTTGTTTTTGGATACCAAAAAGTACTCTACTCTGATCTGAAAGTGTCAATACTGCCGATCCCGATACTCCTAGGAAGTGTCCGATACCGATTTCGTTATCGATACTGAGAACATTGTCTTATGTTGGGAACACGGTGTGACCCGAACCAGATTTGGCCCATGAGGTGTGATATTGAATTGGGCCCATATACCTTAAAAGAGAATTCTCCCGTAATGCCTCAACCAAGTACAATTATTTACACCTCATGATCCCATCGCCTACCCGATGTGGGACTGAATTACCAACTCCATTGTTACCTCGACCACAGAACCAAACTTGTTACCTCTTACCAACTCCACTGTTACCTCGACCACAGAACCAAACCTGACACGTTAATCCATGCGCATTGCATATGCTTCTAACTCCACCCTGAGAAGAGAGCCCGTATATCCGTGTATACGCATGAACTTTCAGCACCATCTGTCTCGAACCAATTAGAGTCGTCCAAACCCGTTCCGTAACCATGGGCTCTGATATCACCTGTTGGGAACACGGTGTGACCCGAACCATAGTTGGCCCATGAGGTGCGATATTGAATTGGGCCCATATGCCTTAAAAGATAATTCTCCTGTAAGGGATGGAACAATTCCAATTATCTACACCTCATGATCCCTTCGTCTACCCGATATGGGACTAAATTACCAACTCCATTGTCACCTTATTTTTGAACGCTCAACCAAAAACGAGATACAATACAACATCTTAAACATATAACGTTTCACATTAATGTGCCAAATATTATTTGTACTTATTGTTTTTATACTATAGTTAAGTCTATAATGATCAGAAAGTTCTTAGTTGACGGTACCGAAATTGAAATTTAGAAGTTTAATCATGGATACCTGTACTTGTTCTTGTAAGGATCTGATGCAGTTGATTGCTTCCAGTAGTACGGATGCGGTGTCGGTCTGAATTCGAATTTCAGACACATTAGACTATATATATTACAGTTTGGAAATAAAGGGTGTTTAATTCTTGCAATTACATGCTAACCTTTCCAAAAGGTGACACAATTTGTTGGAGTGCAGTAATTCTATCGGCCAACTTGACTTTAGGGGCCTGTAACTGTAATATGAGAAAGATATCATGGCATTGCTCTAATATTATTCCAATAAAATTACTTAGTTTCGTTGGATGTTACATTCCTATGAAGCAAGAGGAAATTGATCAAGAATAGTGTATATTCTTTGTTTAAATTCTTAAGCATATGTACACCTTGAGTGGTGATGCATTTGAGCTTTCGTGCTTCGACTTCTTGAACAGCGTCTCTGAACTGTCTTCAGATCTCTTCTTCTTCCCTTCACTTGTTCCGCTATTCCTCCCACTTCCTTTTGTCTACAAAGCATACCGAATATATTTGAGCAATCAGTCTATGTTGCATGGACACGGATACGATACGACATGGCATGAACACCACAATAATGACACAAATATTTGTTTTGACGTGTCCTAGCTAATGTATTTGGAGTATCCATACAGTGTCAAATACGTGCCTAATTAACACGGATAGTAACCGCACACATATTTCTTGAGTTACTAACTTACTACAATCAAAGATGAATGAAAAATAGAGTGAAGCTAATTATTCTTAGGCTGCTTACAGATGAAGAAGTCTCGTATGCTTGCTTCTTAGAGCCGGATGATTCCGATGATATTCCTTTAACAGAAGGCCTGGTAGCCCTAAACTCCATGGCTGGCTTACTCAAGCTGCTGCCAAAAGATATCAAGTCTGACAAATTCCTCGCATTACTAGACCATGGAGCATCTGTCATGCCACCGCAGTACTTGTTCGGTCCCATAAACGAGTCATTTAGACCGCCCACTTGGTACCCGATATGGTCGCTGCGTATCGGTTTCAACAGTGAAGGCTCTGACACCGACACCGACACTAGCGGATCTTGATAGCAGCCCATGTCCGGATACGACTGCATGTTACTAGGGATCTCGTGTTTGATTTGCGAGATATTCGACATAGAATATGGATGAGCCATCGAAGGGTTAAGCGAGACGCTGCTGCACGCAGGGTTCGGCGGTGCTATCGACCAGTTGCTGACGAGATCGGACAGGTTGGTCATCCTCTCCGGCTCGATAATGGTGCCGCTGCTGTAGCCGCTCAGCTGCTTCTCCAGGCTGTTGAGTACCGGAAGATGGTTGGTGAACTCCCAGCTGCTGTCCAGTTTCTTCAAATAGTCGCAGGCCGGATCGAACATCTCCGCGGCCTGCAGGGATTTCGATGACAGCCCTTCGAGGAAGCTCCCACCACCGTCATGACCACCGTGCAAGTCGCCTCCGCTTCTTCCGGCGCTGTCGGAAAATTTGCAAATGCAAATCTAGCTAGTTAGTAGTACTCAACAAGGTTCCAATAGTTTCATGTATGTTTCTTTGTTTAGTTTTTTTAGTATTGTTAGATGATTGCACCATGAAATCAAGGCCTTCTATTAATATTCCTCCAGAACTCAATAAAATATATGGAAAAGAATTGTAGGTTGGGTGTTCTATGATCATAAAGGGACTAGAGGGATCATGGAAGCAAATAACTGTAGCCATCCATTGTAGGACTAAAGCAACAGCACCAGCAACAAAACCTAGTAGACTCTCCACTTATTTCTACTACTTTTAGGTCAAGAATCTCCATCTTTATTGCATGAACATGATGAATTGCTATTATTCTCCTCCTTACAATTGTTAGATTCTTCCTCCACTAACCTTAATTCTTCTATATAGGCACATATGTAGACCCAACATGCATGACCCAACGCAAATATATACGCATACGATATAGATTTATATATGTATGTACTTACAATAGGACCTGATTCCACAGGTGGTTCTCCGGGGGCTCTCCTGACAGGTCGGCCGAGGACGAGTCCATGCTGAGCCCGGAGTTGGCAGCGGAGATGGAGATGTCCTGCTCGTTGCAGTCGGACGAGACGACCACGTTCGACTGGGGCTGCTGCCACCGGTTGATCGCGTTCCAGGACGAGATGGGGTTCGCGTGCATCTCCCACCAGTTGGGCACCGGGGAGGAGCTGGCGACGGAGGCCTCGGATCCTTCCTGGGCCATGGCAGCAGCAAGGTGCAATCACTCTGGATGGAGGTGGGGAGGGGGAAGGGATTTATGGAGGGAAAAAGGGAAAATTTTGTGCTTTGGTTCTGTTGGCATGACGTATGGGAAGTATGTGCATCTGTGGGGTGCTCTTTGCAAATATTTTAATTTATGGGGAGGAAACAGCAAAGCATGCAGAGAGCCTTGTGTTCTTTCCACTTAGGTTTGTGGAAAATTATTGTAGGGTTGGTGTTCTTTTCCATTATTGCAGTCCTATAGTTTCTTAACGACAATTATTTCATGATAGGTGAAAATATGGGGATAAGAGAGGCTCCACTTCTTTTGTATATGCTAAAGTTGATTATAAGTTTTCTTTTATACATTGTGATGCATATACTGAGATAGAGAGGTCATATAATTGTGCAAATTTAAACATTTAGCTTTCCAGTTATTATTTTGCAGATCTACAGATGGAATGTCACACTAAGAGAGATGAGTGCAGATCATGGTTTTCTAATATTTCTCTTGGAAACGATATTTTGTCTTGCGGTCTGTGACAGCGGACATGACCGCCCTACCCCACGGCAACAAACTCGACCGTCACCAAAAATTACTCCAATGAAATGGAGACTGATTGCGGACTGACCAAAACTCTGGGTCAAGGCGTCCTATTCCTCTACACTCTCTACTCTAAGGAACAACTGATGTGTTAGATTAACTACATTATGATATTGTTAGGACATATATACACTATTTGTAAGATTGTCATTAGGCTCAAAAGTCAAACCCCTATTGGAAGAATTACATGGTAACATTATAGCTATTCTAGTTGATGCGATAGAAACTAAAGAGCAAAATGATATACAGAAACATGACAATACATAAATGTTGGTTGTGTTAGTCCCGGGGCATAATTTTTCATAAAAAACTGAGAAAATAAAACGATTGTAAAAACAACGTTTCTAGCAACACTTCAAAGAAGGTGCTTGACAGAGATCCTTGGAGGATTATGGATTACGAAAATCTAAAAAGATTTCGTAACAGCAGCAAACGATAATAGTACTTCTAAAAAGAAGGTACAAATCGAATTGCCAGGAGCAGCAGCGAAGTGGATGACAGGCGAAAAATGGAAGAACAACATGCTGGGGTGAATAATCACAGTTGCTCAAAGCTTAATTCACCCCACACGAACAAATTCCAGGAGCCAGCAAGTTCGACGGAGAACTTTGGAACACTCTGCTCTTCTGACTCCTCGGAAGGCGCACGGACTCCTGCGCTAAATGGCGCTGGTGCACTGCTTCTCTTCTCTCTCAAACTCTGTGAAAAAACGTAAGGAATTGTGCTAAAAAATACTTCTGCCTTATGTGAATTCTGAACTTGTATTTTTGAGAGAGAGAGAGCAGAGAAGCTTATATAGCCTCGCTCTGTAACCGCCCAGTTAGCAACATGTTCGGGATATGGGAAGAAACCGTCCCGAACATGCTGTAACTGCTCAATCGTGCACAGACACGATCTGAGCCAAAGCACGCATAGCACGCGCCATCTGTGCCACTTGCGCAACGTGCGTACAGCCGCTCCAGCGGGCACTAGCGCACTGTGCACACTACGCGCACCCTGGACAACCTGCGCCACATGCATAACTTGCGGACTGCACGCACTCCGCGCAACCTGCGCCAACCGCGCGCCAACAGGCAGCGCCTGTAAGCCCCCTGAATTTCCTTGATTTATTTTTTTAATTTTCTAAATGAATTATTATCGATAATTTATTTTTATTTAATCAATTTTGATCATTAAATGCTCTTTACCGTGACTTTGATTTCTAGAGCATCAGGGAGGCCAGTCTCTGAAAACTTTCTTCTCTAAGTTTGTATTAGACGAGATTATCTTCAATTTGATATATCATGTCCCACTCGAACTTGTTTCCTTGTACTCCATTTGCTTCGTACAACTTTCGGGTCAATTTAGACCAATTTATCGTTTGTCGTAATTCGTGATTTAACTTCCAACTTAATTTTCGGGCTTGACATCGGTCCAATCCAGTCGACCCAATATATGGCCCTGGCCTGTTTTGAGTCTACTATGCACGTGCCACTTGCGTGCCACCAAATTGATCTCCCTTGTGCTCTCATTTCATCTATGATTTTAATTGGTTTAAATTTGTTATTTTAATTAAATCTTGGCCCCAAGCTTGTCCAACTTGACCCAACACCCAATCCAAATTTGTGTGACCCTACCATGTCTACCTATACACCCCACTGATATTTTCTCATTTTTCCTCTACTCAAAAATATCTCTATTTATATACAAATATCTATTTCTCTCCCTCTCTCTCTATTTCAAATATATACATAATATATATATAACTCACTCCCTCTCTCACCTCACATCACACTCTCTCTCCCATTATCACATACAACCCCCCTCTTGTACACGAGCAGCCCACCCCCTCTCTCTATTCTCTCTCTAATATTTCTCTCTCACTCTCTCTCTTTCTATATATTATATACACACATATATACTAATCTATCTCTCTCTCTCCTTAGTCACACAACCCTCACCCACTCTTTCACCAGCACACATTACCCCCTACAGCCGACTGCCCCCTCCCTCTCTCTATTACTCGTAACTCTCTCTCCTTCTCTTCTTCTTCACCCTAACCATTATCATCATCACCATCACCCCCACCACCACAACTACACCACCACCAACATCATTCCCACCACCACAAACACCATCTCACCACCGCCGCCGCCACGGGCCCCGTCGTCGCCGCCCCGCCACGTGCAGACTTGCCGCCCCGCCGCGCGCCACCGCGGGTGGCAGCAGCAGCAGCGAGGCAGCAGCGCAGCAGCAGCCAGCAATATATGGCAGTAGCAGCGAGCATATGGCAACAGCATATGGAAGTCGCACGCCGTCGTGACCGCCGCCGCCTCCGGCGAGCCCCCTCCTCGGCCGGGCGTACCCCCTGTAGAAGCATGAAAAAGAAGGGATCTTGCTTTTAATCCCACATCGGAAAGGAGAAGAAGGGAGGTCTCATTCCACTCTATATATAGAGCCCTCTTGCCTCCTTTGAAAAGGGCACCAAAAAAATAAATAAATAAAAGGGAGCCCGTTATCCAGGGAGCCCGTTCGAGCCACAAAAAGTTGTAGTTGTTCTTCTCTTCTTCTGGGTTGGCTGCAAGTTCTTCACTTGCTGTCATGGCGAGGATAATTTGGACTCTGAGTACTATGCGCCCCACGGGCTGGTATGAAGAAGTCCAAGGCAGCACGGGCCATGCGCCTCAAACGTGCTATGCCAGCAGTAAACCAGATGCATGCGCTCACAATCATGCGCGCTGCTGATGGTAAGCTGTACAAGGTCGACTCAGGTGTTTCTGCGCCAGAAACGAGCTGACCTTCAATGTCCTTGTCTCACTTGGGAGCATATATTGCGTTCACAACCAAGTCGAGCAAGGCAAACCCAGTGGTCTTGAACTCCCGTGCCTCCTCTGATTGTGCGTCTGAGGTCCGTTCAAGTCACTTTAAATGTTGTTCCCCCACTACTGATCGGGACGCCTGTTTGGTGTTAGATCAGGGGGCGCAGCATTCACTTGACCACCCCGGCGCTTGGCCTTGCCATGCTCCTGAAGAGGGTGCGAAGGTGGCACTCTCCTCCAACGATCTGCGCAACGTGATCACTCACAAGCGCCGATCAGGAGAGTCGACTGACAAGCACGATGCGCCCCTCACAGGGCACACTTGTGCTATGGTCGCCATCAACTGCTGCTATCGCAAGACAGTGGCTCCACCACCAAGACAGTCTGTGTTCCAACAGTTGCAACATGCTGTACCTGTCTTCCAGTGCATTACTTCGCCCCGTCAGAGTGAATCACATCCTCGTTAACGCACAGGCGCATCTACCAGCCTGGGGCTCTTATCTTCTGAAGGAGTTCACCGTTAAAGCTTCTTCGAACAAGGAGAACCATCATCCACAGTACAACATCTTGCCAAGGAGGAGGATCAGTCGAATCCATCTTCGTCGAGAAGTCAAGGGAGAGACAACAAAACTCTCTCAAACTGTTGCTATTCATAGGCCAGGGCAAATCAAACCCATGCGCCAAAGGGCAACCTTCCCGAAGTCAGTGCAATGAACTTATATTTATGATGAATTAACTCGCCTCTTCAAAATCAGCTAAGTCAGAGAGCCACTAATGCTCTGAAGAACTCAACAGAGGGACCAATGAAGATGTGCCATGCAAACAGATGCGCCCATCAGCACCAAGCGCCCCTCAGCACCAAGCACTTCACAAGCATGCGTCCCCATGTGTCCCCATACACCTAGTGGAACGCCGATCGATGCGCCCACTCAACTGTCCATCGAATGTCAAAAACATTAAATGCTGAACTGGCAGAGTTGGCGGCACGCCTTCCGAAGTCTGAACAGTTGACAGTTTTTTTCAGAACACGAAGCGTCGCCAACGTCAGCATCATCATTACTTTCCTCCGACGGCTACTGCCACGTGGCCACCCAATCATTCGCATGCGCCTCAAAAGCCATACATCTTAAACTTTTTACTGATCCCTGAAGACAGAAGGAAAGTCTCCATTGAAGCTCTGCATGCGCCTCAAAAGCCATGCGCCCAGAACGGTTCGTGACTCCTAAAGATTACGAGCCAAAGTCTCCTCATGCGTCCAGTCCTAGGCGCATCTTACCAGATCATTCTTCCATCAAATTCGAGATCTTCGAGCCATGGGTCGACGACACGTGTCCTTTGACTCAACTCATCCAAGATTTCAGCAACAGAAAGATCCTCTTCTCTGCTGCGTGCCGGCTCACAACAACAGTATGAAGAATTCAACCCCTCGATCAGGGCGCATCGTCCATACGCCTCCATCAGCAATCAATACGTGGCGTTCCCGCGTACAGGCGCATCCTACATGCGTGCATGAGCAGCCAGCCTACAAAGCTATAAATAGAGGGATCATTTCCTTCTCACACACACAACGAACACACAAAAAACGAACGAACCACCAGAGAGGCAGATACAGACACTCAACGTCTTCCTCCTCTCAGCAAGCTCCAGCACCCAGAGCAATCCAAACCTGCAGAGAACCGATAACCGTCGTCAGATCGTCAATGGAGTCAACGTATTACCACTCACTCCATCGGCACCAGGGACCCAGATAAACAAAAGTGTACTCCTAGGACTATATCTAAGTCCTATATTGTAACACTGTTCTGTTTGTATTAAAATTTGCAATAAAAAAATTTTAATGGCAAATAAGTTGGCGACTCTGCTGGGGACCTCTTTCTCCTCCACCGAGAAAGCTGTGTCGCAATCCGACGATGTGAAGGTAGGCTCCTCCCACAAGACGCTAGTCGTACGCCTCAATCAACAGGCGTATGAGGAGTTTATCTCTGAAGGTAGTGCGAGTCCTTCGAAGCGGCTGCCGAAGCCGAAGAAGACCCGCCGAGTCTGGGTGCGCAAGGTCGACGCCGCTGGCACCACCACCGAAGGGGATGCGTCAATCCAACCTTCCCTTCCTGCTGACGTCCTCAGCAACCAAGATGCGCCCACCGGTGCAGTGCATCTTTCGGGGAAACGTGCGGCTGACCACATTCCCTAGCCATCTCCCTCTCAAGCGAGGAAGATGCGTCGACGGAGCAGGGGCACAGCCAATGCCCCGTGCATCACCTCTGATGCACCACAGAAAGTCTCTGTCTTTGACAGACTCACTCGTTGTAATGGCGAGAAGAATTTGGATTCTGAGTACTATGCGCCCCAGCGGGCTGGTACGAAGAAATCCAAGACGGCACGGGCCATGCACCCCAAACGTGCTATGCCAGCAGCAAGCCAGAAGTATGCGCTTACAATCATGCGCGCTGCTGATGGTAAGCTGTACAAGGTCGACTCAGGTGCTTCTACGCCAGAAACGAGCCGACCTTCAAAGTCCTCGTCTCACTTGGGCGCATCTATTGCGAGCACAACCAAGTCGAGTGAGGCAAATTCAGTGGTCTTGAACTCCCGCGCCTCCACTGGTTGTGCGTCTGAGGTCCGTTCAAGTCACTTCAAATGTTGTGGTTCCCCCACTACTGATCGGGATGCCTGTTTGGTATTAGATCAGGGGGCGCAGTACTCACTTGACCACCCCGGCGCTTGGCCTTGCCACGCGCCTGAAAGGGGTATGAAGGTGGCACTCTCCTCCAACGATCTGCGTAACGTGATCACTCACAAGCGCCGATCTGGAGAGATGACTGACAAGCACGATGCGCCTCTCACGGGGCATACTTGTGCTGTGGGCACCATCAACTGCTGTTGCAAGGCGACAGTTCCACCAAGGCAGTCAGTGTTCCAGCGGCTGCAATTATCGATACCTCTCCGACGTCGTATCGGAAAGAAGGTGTCAACAAAAGAAGAGCCAAGGGTTGCTTCATGCAACATGATCTCCAACTCCTCGTCAGTCCGAAAGGCGACTGGCAATTCTAAAAGCCAGCCGAGGAGAACCAAGACAGCTGTCTCGTCCTCCGGAGTGTTCGAAGGCACTCGGGAGAGGAAGAAGATCTTGGAGGAAGCTGGGGGTAGTCAGACCCTTGTCGAGCCTCCTTCCGAAGACGAGGGTGTCCAAAGCACAGCTGAGGCGGATCTCCATCCTCGAAGCGAATACAGCCTCCCAGAAGCCCCTCAAGATGAGGATATTCCCCAGAACATAGCTGGGGGTAGTCTAGCATCTGCGGATCCGAGTTCCGGAGACGAAAAGGCCCTTCAAGACGGAGCTGAGGGTAATCAGGCCCTTGCAGATGCGCCCGTGGTGAATGTTCTCCCGAACATAGCCGGGGGTGGCCAAGGCAAAGCTCCAGGAGAGGCAACTCCCCTACAAGAGAGTGAGGCCGAGAGTGAAGCCTCAACCGATCCATCCACTCCCGGCCGTGTCATGACAGTATACATGGCTCGGGGTGATTCCAAGTCTGATACGCCGCCACCGGACCTCGTCCACCGCATGGACACATTAGAGGGAGGACACAAAACCCTCTCTGCCTCTATGCAAATACTGACTCAAGCAGTGTTTGAGATACGATCAGCTTTGGCCAGGACACCTTCTACCGGTCCCGACCCAGGGGCCAATAGAGAATCGAGTGTACCCCTTCAACGGGTATCCTCGGACACAGATCGCCGAGAAGCACCTCGGACGTCGGAGCCCTCAAATGCTCAACATCAGGTGGTACCACCTTCTCCGACTCCCAGCTCCATGGAAGACGTGGTCGAGATGATCAGGGACTTGCGCGAGCACTTTGAGTCCAAGACGAGACAAGAGGAGCGCCAAAAGATGGGCATCCCCCAGCCTTATCCCCTCGAGTGGAACAAGGTAGTTTATCCTCCAAAGTATAAACCACAAATACTGATGTCGTACGACGGGAAGGACTCTCCGCGTCGCTACCTGACGTACTTCCAGTCTCAGACGGGATATCTTCCGAAGGAGGACGCGCTACTTACTAGCATATTTGTCGGGGCACTGAAGGGAGTGGCATACGACTGGTACTGCAGCCTCCCCGACAATTCCATATCTTCCTTCGACGACCTCACGCGCCTTTTTCTCGACCGTTTCTACGACGGCGGGAAGGACATGACAATGGCGTCCCTCATAGAGATACGCCAGAAGGAGAAGGAAATAGTTCGAGTGTTCATCGAACGCTTCCGACAGGCCTACTTCAGACTGCCCCCGGGTATGTCAGAACATGCACTCCTCTCCTCCTACAGCATGAACATGTTGCCTGCAGTCAAACTCTGGCTCAACTCCACTCCTCATCCCGACTGGAGTTCCTTGATCATTGAAGCAGAAGCCGCCGAGAAGAAGGCGGCCAATGCTCGTCTTCTGGGAGTCAGTTTCCCTGTCTTTGAGGACAAGGGGAAACGGCCTCCAGCCAACAACCCCGGACGAGAGACAAAGGGGAAACATGCATTGACTGTCAATGCCTCAAAAAGTGCGTCAGCACCTACTCAGAAGCCTCCACTCGCACCAAGGCCAAAGGAGGTTTATTCGTTCAACGACGAAGACACCCTACAACTCTTTGAGATACTGAAGTAGGGTGACAAAATCAAGCTTTCGAACCCGAAGCGTCCCGATGAGGTTGGGAAAGTGGACAACCCGAGGTACTGTCACTACCATCGGTTTGTCGGACACCCAACCAAGGACTGCTATGTCCTCAAGAATTACATCCAGCGCATGATCAATGCCGATGTAATCTCCGTCGACTACGAGGAGAAGACGGTGTCGGCCAACGTGGTGTCACTCCAGTTCGGCACCCTGCTACCAACTACAACGCATGATGGCGTCGTCCCCATCCCTAAGGCGACAATGGAGGTGGTTAACTTGCCACCTACCCGTGACAACGTGAGTGGACATCCCACTCACCACATCTCGGGGAGAGATCCTATGGGTTCACCCCGATCTTGTCTCCGAAGTGACTCAACCGGAGGTACGTCCTACCTCCAGATCCAAAGGCAGGAAGATCAAGTCTTGCCGCACGGTCTCTTCTTCAATGGAAGAGGCACTTCCTGTGCAGACGCGTTCACAACAGAACGTCCAACCTGACGAAGCTGCCGCCGAGGTGGTGCCTCATTGCACCGTCCCTGCTGCCCAGGAGGAGGGTCCATCTAAGCCCTCAGCAGCCAATAAGCAGAAGCATGTGGAGGCTCGTTTCGACAGACCTCTACGAAAAAAGAATGCTGCGGGGCTAGCCAAGCCCCACAACTTCGACATACTGGCACAACTGGCCAGTACTCCTGCCCATCTATCTCTGTTCGAGCTCCTTCGTCTGTCCAAAGACTCCCGGGAAGCTCTCTGTGAAGCTCTGAAGGATGCTGAATCCTTTTTCAGTCAGGTCAAGCAGCCTGAAGATCTTCCAACTACATGTGCGCACTGTCATTGTGCGGATGAAGTTATCCCGAACATAACTTTCACCCAACAAGACATGCTGCTCAAGCACAACCGACATAACCGGCCGCTGTATTATACCGGGTATATTGGTTCAGTCAAGGTAAAGCGAATTCAGATCGATCCGGGGTCTTCCCTCAGCATCATCCCAAAGACGCTGCTCTTAACACTAGGGATCCCAATGTACCGACTGGCACCCTCCAACACAACAATCAGTGGCTTCAACGCCAGCAAAAGCGAACCACTGGACAAGATACGACTAAAGTGCCACATCGGTAACCTCAGAACCGAGGTCACTTGTTATGTCGTAGACGCCGAAGTCAACTACAACCTTCTGTTGGGTCGCCCATGGCTGCATGAATACATGGTGGTGCCATCCACGCTCCACCAATGTATGAAGTACGTGTCCACCAACAACGTCATCCGTACGGAGTTCGCGGACATCGATCCTTTCAAAGGGATTGAAGCCTACTTCACCGATGCCGACTTATACAAGTCACCTGACGAGGAGGAAGCCAATGATGCTGACGACGAAGCAGAAATGGCAGCAGAGCCGGACATAGAGCCTGAGGTCACTCCCGACGCTCCTTTGAAGATCCGACTCAAAGGCAAACCGCCTCAGAAGTTGCCTCCCATGAGCATTAAGCTACCCAGGAAAGCACCAGCTGCTCCTGAAGCTCCCCTGAAGATACGGCTCAAGGGAAAGCCGCCTCAAACGTCGGCTCCCCCTGTGGCAAAACTACAGGGGAAGGCGCCAATCACCGGAGGCACAGCGGAGGCACCTCTGAAGGTGCGCCTTAAAGGCAGGCCTCCGCCATCCCAGCCGCCAGAAAAGGCCCACGTAGTCCTCTCGGACTCCAAGACCAACACTGTGGTGGACTCTCCCGATCCTACTCCAGTGCTTACAGATGAAGAGCTGGATGGCTATATCTCGGCTGATGTAGATGCCCCCTCTCTCGACAATGTAATCCCGCGGGATAAAATCTCGTATTTCATCAATAATAGAGTGTCTTTTAATTATTCTTGTCTTCCACATTGGAATGCCATGTATACATTAGATAACGCTCTATGGTCGTTGCAAACACAAATAACGATCGTCCATCATGTAAATCGAGTAGTTCCGTCTCAAGGAGTCTGTTACATAGTCCTGCCACGCAGTCGAGACGAAGAATCCATCATCTTTGGCAAAGTTGAGCGTCATCAAGACCTCCCGCCAATCGAGCCAGAACCAGATGTCGGCAGAATGCAACTCTATCGGTACACAGACGTCGCAAAGTACCTCATCCAGAAGATGGGTTACGACCTAAAAAGCAACAAAGGCCTGAACTACGGCAAAGGTCGACGTCTCCCTCTCCGGCTTCCGACTCCTAAAGGAAAGTCGCAGGACTACTACAATAGAACTCGACGGGGGATAGGCTATGTCACGCCAACGTCAACTCCAGAGAGTTCAGACGCAGAAGAGGTAGAACATTCTCACTCGTCTGAAGCATCAACATGGGATTCCGATACCAGTATCGGCTCAGTCTTCAAGAGAGTGCTGTCAGCCAACATGACGTCTGCACAATCTCAAAAAGAAGAAGGCGAAGACCAAGCGCCGCAATTCTTCGAAGAAGAACCTTGGGCTCAGCGCCTGGAAGAACAGTAGGAGTCTCGTTTTGAATTACGTGAACCTCCCACCGAGGACGAAGTCGAGCAGATCGACCTTGGGGATGGATCTTCTTCCAAACCCATCTTCGTCAGCAAAAGCCTAAAAGGAGAAGACCGAGAATCTTTAATCCAGCTGGCTAAAGAATATATCGATGTCTTCGCTTGGAGCTACGAAGATATGTCGGGACTTGACCCCCAGATCGTGATGCATAGGCTGAACATCTTACCTGATGCCAAGCCTATCAAACAACAACAGCGACGCTTTCATCCGGATATCATGAATGCCATCGATCAGGAGGTGGACAAACTCTTGGCCAGCGGCTTCATCCGTGAAGAACAACACCCAGATTGGGTAGCCAATGTCGTCCCCGTCACCAAAAAGAATGGGAAGATACGAGTTTGTATCGACTTCAGGGATCTCAACTCTGCTTGCCCGAAGGACGAATTCTCGCTTCCAATCACCGACGTGATGATCGACAACACATGTGGCTTCGAGCGCATGTCTTTCATGGACGGGTATTCGGGCTACAACCAGATCAAGATGTTCCCCGATGACGCAAAACACACGTCATTTAGGACTCCAAAAGGGGTTTTCTGCTACACAGTGATGCCCTTCGGCTTGAAGAACGCTGGTGTGACATACCAACAAGATATGAGCACCATCTTCCGTCAGTATCTTCGCAAGACAGTCGAATGCTACGTTGACGACATCGCAGTCAAGAGTCGCCTCAAAGGGGATCATCTACAAGACCTCAAGACGGTCTTCGATCTCATGCGAGCACATCAACTCAAGATGAACCCCGCTAAATCCTTCCTGGGGGTCTCCAGCAGAAAGTTTTTGGGCTTCATTATCACGGCGAAAGGCATTCATGTCGATCCCGAGAAGACCAAAGCCATCCTCGACATGGACCCTCCGAAGAACCTTCGAGAACTTCGAGGCCTACAGGGGCGTCTGGCATACATCCGGAGGTTCATAGCAAACCTTTTCGGCAAATATCAACCCTTCACTCAGCTCATGTAAAAGGGAGTCTCTTACGTTTGGACAGAGGAATGCCAAAAGGCTTTCGACGACATCAAGGCTTATCTGACGAGCCCGCCAGTCCTGGTGGCACCAGTCGCCGGCAAGCCATTCCTCCTCTACGTCCGTGCCATGGATTATTCCTTCGGCACTCTGCTAGCTCAGAACAGCGATACAGGCTATGAGCAAGTAATCTACTACCTCAGTCGAACACTCATCGGGGCCGAACACCGGTACAACCCCGTTGAAAAGGAGTGCTTGGCTTTAGTATTTGCCATCCAGAAGACTCGTCATTATGTCTCGAGCCAGACAATTCATGTCATTTCCCGAGTCAATCCGCTCAGAGTCCTCATGACGAAGCCAGGATCATTGAACTCCCGGCTAGCCACATGGGCGATCTTGCTAACACCGTACAACATGGTGTTTGTTCCGCAAAAAGCTGTTAAGGGTCAAGCTCTGGCCAACTTTTTAGCTGCACACCCCATCCCAGAGTTCTCAAAACTCTATGAAGACATCCCGGATGAGGTCCAAGAATCAAATGTCATCGAAGAAGGCTCCGTCTAGAGAATGTTTTTCGATGGTGCTTCAAGAACAGGCCCCAAAGGCCAAATCGTCGCAGGAGTGGGGGTAGTATTAGTCTCCCCCGATCAACTGGTCATCCAGCGTGCTTACTCCCTTTCGAAGCCGTGCTCCAACAATGTTGCTGAGTACAACGCGCTCATTATGGGACTCCAGCTGGCGCAACAGCTGGGGGTGAATCATCTGGAAGCCTACGGCGACTCAAAACTCGTCGTAAACCAGATCAGAGGGCAATACGAAGTTCGCCATAAAGATCTGATCCCTTACCACGAAGTTGTATTAAAGATCATTTTAACCTTCACTGGGTTCTTCATCGAACATGTACCCCGTCTACAAAACTTGGAGGCCGACGCTCTGGCTGGCCTCGCGGCCTCATTGGCAGCGCCCCTCGGGACTCAACACTATATCACGGTAGTCGGGAGAGACTTGGTCTGTCCTAAAAATAACCTATGCTCACACATGGCCCATGCCATGCCGACAAATACTGGTGTTAATGTCCGAGACTGGAGGTTCCCGTTCATCGACTTCGCTGTCTACGGAATTCTCCTAGAAGACCCAAAAGAAGCCGTCTCAGTCAGGAGACGCTCTCTTCGATTCTACTACGATACAGCCACTAAAATGCTGTACCGACGCTCCTACGATGGACTTCTCCTTCGATGTTTGTCCAACGAAGAAGCAGCCGAAGCCCTTCGAGAAGCTCACGACGGAACTTGCGGGGCCCATCAACCTGGCCCTAAGTTGCAGGACCGACTGCGACGCATGGGCTACTACTAGCCAACCATGGCCGCTGACGCTGTTGAATATGCTAAGAAGTGCCATACGTGCCAGCTTCACGCAGACTTCATACATACACCGTCAGAACCACTACATCCTACAGTCGCCTCCTGGCCCTTCGAAGCTTGGGGCCTGGACATTGTGGGACCGATTACCCCTCCTTCATCAAGAGGACACCGCTTCATCCTAGCCATCACCGACTACTTCTCCAAATGGGCAGAAGCAGTTCCACTGGCAGAAGTGAAAAGCTCCAAGGTGATCAGCTTCATCAAGCACCACGTCATCTACCATTTCGGGGTACCCCGGAGGATCATCCACGACAATGGACCTCAGTTCATCAGCCATGTTTTCAGCAGATTCTGTGATAAGAATCGCATTCAAAATGTGGCATCAACCGCCTACAATCCGGCAGCAAACGGATTGGCCGAGGCGTTCAACAAAACTATCGTCAGGCTACTCAAAAAGGTCGTGTCATACAACAAACGCGACTGGGACGAAAATCTCGGCGAATGCCTTTGGGCCTACCGCACAACGGTACGGACCCCGACGGGCAACACACCATTCTCCCTGGTCTATGGGAGCGAAGCGGTACTGCCTCTCGAGATCCAGATACCCTCTCTCAGCGTAGCAATCATAAACCAACTCACAGAAGAGGACAATCAACATCGTCGTCTGCGAAAACTTGAGGCACTTGACGAAAAGCGTCTCCTAGCTCAACAACGCATCGAACTCTACCAAGCCCGTATATCACAGGCTTACAACAAGAAGGTCAAGCAAAGGACTTTCCAAGTAGGCGACCTGGTTCTGGCAGTCAGGAGGCCGATGGTGTTGACTCACAAGACACCAGAAAAGTTCGAGCCCAAGTGGGAAGGACCTTTTATCATAGAGACGGTATACTCAAACGGTGCTTACCGCCTCGCCAAACCCAATGGAGACTTGTTCATGATGCCCATCAACGGTAAGTTCCTAAAGAAGTACTACACCTGACATCTTTCAGACATGTGCTTCCACCAGGAGATCTGTTGACCCAATCATCAGGGCTCACAGACAATTTCCTTCCATAAAATTATACGCTGCCGGAACCCAGCTGTTCCGTAGCATTCTCCAGTGGAAGAACAATCATGTCCATATCACCTCTGAGTTATTCCCCTACGCCCTACAAAGCAGAATCTTACACCCCGTAAGACTACGCTATTCTTCATGTTTACCACGTACACATTACCTCTGAGTAAATATCCCGTACAGACAACCCCTGCGTTGTCATACATTGATCGCAGAACTTCCACGTCCACATTACCTCTGAGTAGTTCCGTGCATCCCCCAGGACCATTCCTACCACGTCCATAACACCTCTGAGTAGGAAGATTCTATCACTTGAATCCCATATTTGCCATGTCCACATCACCTCTGAGCAAACATGTGGGTTCTCTCAAACTTATTATCTGTAACTAAAAACTAAGGTGTGCAAAAGATAATAGGTCCACACAAATCATCAAGTTCATGACAGCAAAAATGAACACCACCACAAAAACTTTATATTCTTTATTTTCAAATAGAGAGTAAAAGTTTACACCTCCAACAGAACTTCCATGACCATATTACCTCTGAGTAGTTTCGTGTATCTCTCTCCAGAGTCATTCCTACCACGTCCATATCACCTCTGAGTAGAAAAGCTCTACCATCAATCCCATATTTACCACGTCCATATTACCTCTGAATAAATATGTTGGTTCTCTCTCTCTCTCAACTTATTATTTGTACCTAAAACCAAGGTGCGCCATGGATGATAAGTCCACATAAATTCTCTAGTGGAAGTACCCAAACCTATCACGTCCATACTACCTCTGATAGGATTGTCGTACCTAAACAGCTCTACCATTCATGCTTCTTGTTCAAAGTATTTCAAAACTTGTCCAAAAGTTTTAAAAACTTTGAAGGGGGTCTTGTAGAAGCATAAAAAAAAGGGATCTTGCTTTTAATCCCACATCAAAAAGGAGAAGAAGGGAGGTCGCATTCCACTCTATATATAGAGCCCTCTTGCCTCCTTTGAAAAGGGCACCAAAAAAATAAATAAAGAAAAGGGAGCCCGTTATCCAGGGAGCCCGTTCGAGCCACACAAAGTTGCAGTTGTTCTTCTCTTCTTCTGGGTTGGCTGCAAGTTCTCCACTTGCTGTCATGGCGAGGATAATTTGGACTCTGAGTACTATGCGCCCCACGGGCTAGTACGAAGAAGTCTAAGGCGGCACGGGCCATGCGCCTCAAACGTGCTATGCCAGCAGTAAACCAGAAGCATGTACTCACAATTATGCGCGCTGCTGATGGTAAGCTGTACAAGGTCGACTCAGGTGTTTCTGCGCCAGAAACGAGCCGACCTTCAAAGTCCTTATCTCACTTGGGAGCATATATTGCGTTCACAACCAAGTCGAGCAAGGCAAACCCAGTGGTCTTAAACTCCCGTGCCTCCTCTGGTTGTGCGTCTGAGGTCCGTTCAAGTCACTTTAAATGTTGTTCCCCCACTACTGATCGGGACGCCTGTTTGGTGTTAGATCAGGGGGTGTAGCATTCACTTGACCACCCCGGCGCTTGGCCTTGCCATGCGCCTGAAAGGGGTACGAAGGTGGCACTCTCCTCCAATGATCTGCACAATATGATCACTCACAAGTGCCGATCAGGAGAGTCGACTGACAAGCACGATGTGCCCCTCACAGGGCACACTTGTGCTATGGTCGCCATCAACTGCTGCTACCGCAAGACAGTGGCTCCACCACCAAGGCAGTCTGTGTTCCAACAGTTGCAACATGCTGTACCTGTCTCCCAGCGCATTACTTTGCTCCGTCAGAGTGAATCACTTCCTCGTCAACATACAGGCGCATCTACCAGCCTGGGGCTCTTATCTTCTAAAGGAGTTCACCGTCAAAGCTTCTTCGAACAAGGAGAACCATCATCCACAGTACAACGTCTTGCCAAGGAGGAGGATCAGTCGAATCCATCTTCGTCGAGAAGTCAAGGGAGAGACAACAAAACTCTCTCAAACTGTTGCTATTCATAGGCCAGGGCAAATCAAACCCATGCGCCAAGGGGCAACCTTCCCGAAGTTAGTGCAATGAACTTGTATTTATGATGAATAAACTCGCCTCTTTGAAATCAGCTAAGTCAGAGAGCCACTAATGCTCTGAAGAACTCAACAGAGGGACCAATGAAGATGTGTCATGCAAACAGATGCGCCTATCAGCACCAAGCACTTCATAAGCATGCGTCTCCATGCGTCCCCATACGCCTAGTGGAACGCCGATCGATGCGCCCACTCAACTGTCAATCGAATGTCAAAAACATTAAATACTAAACTAGCAGAGTTGACGACACGCCTTCCGAAGTCTGAATAGTTGACAGCTTTTTTCAGAAGACGAAGCGTCGCCAATGTCAGCATCATCATTACTTTCCTCCGACGGCTACTGCCACGTGGCCACCCAATCATTCGTATGCGCCTCAAAAGCCATGCGTCTCAGACTTTTCACTGATCCCTAAAGACAGAAGGAAAGTCTCCATTAAAGCACTGCATGCGCCTCAAAATCCATGCGCACAGAACGGTTCGTGACTCCTAAAGGTTACGAGCCAAAGTCTCCTCATGCGCCCAGTCCTAGGCGCATCTTACCAGATCATTTCCCTATCAAATCCGAGATCTCCGAGCCATGGGTCGACGACACGTATCCTTTGACTCAACTCACCCAAGATTTTAGCAACAGAAAGATCCTCTTCTCTGCTACGTGCCGGCTCACAACAGCAGTATGAAGAATTCAACCCCTCGATCAGGGCACATCGTCCATGCGCCTCCATCAGTAATCACCACGTGGCGTCCTCGCGTACAGGCGTATCTTACATGCGCGCATGAGCAGCCAGCCTACAAAGTTATAAATAGAGGGATTATTTCCTTCTCACACACACAACGAACACACAGAAAATGAACGAACCACCAGAGAGGCAGATACAGACACTCAACGTCTTCCTCCTCTCAGCAAGCTCCAGCACCCAGAGCAATCCAAACCTTCAGAGAACCGATAACCGTCGTCAGATCGTCAACGGAGTCAACGCATTACCACTCACTCCATCGGCACAAGGGACCTAGATAAACAAAAGTGTACTCCTAGGACTACATCTAAGTCCTATATTGTAATACTGTTCTGTTTGTATTAAAATTTGCAATAAAAGAATTTTAATGGCAAACACCCCCGGGCAAGCCCCCATGGTGCGCCCCCTCATCCCCGGTGCGAGAAACGTCCGATTCGTGTATTTTGCACGGAATCCCGTCGACGCACGCGCGGACAAATTTCAGAAAGTGCGCTTCGTCGCAGCAACTTCGTGCACATTTTTCGAGAAATTCGACCATTGGATCGTCGAACCGTTTCTTCCGTCTTAATCTTGGTATATACCTCTTCACTCCCCTGAAGTTTTATCCGTTAATTTCGTCGTTTGACACATCAAAATCGGCCACTAAGTTGACGCTTTAAATTGTGTTATTTTTGGACAGTTTTGTGGAGCCAACTTCGTCGACTCGTAACTCCGTTATCGCAGCTCCGTCTGGCGTACCACTGGTTCCTATGGACATTTGGTATAACCCTCTTCCTTTCCCTCAAGTTTTGTTTCGTTGTGAGCTCGTTTGGTTGGTTGAATTCGACGCCAAAGTTGGTCGTCCGAATTCTTAATTTTGCACTTGTAAAATTCTAATTTTGAACCCGGGACTCTGGATTTAATTTCTGACACCACCAGTAGACTCGTGGCATCGTTCTGCTATGTTTTCATATAAAGTTTGCTAGATTTGGAGGACGTGGGCCCTGGCATGCATTTCGGTACAAAGCGGGTCCCACAGTCCGGGTCAATGACACTTTTTGACGCCGGCTCATCGGAATCCAATTTCGGATATACCGTTGGGTTCGTATCGTCATTCTGGACTCGTTGACATATAATTTGCTAGGTTTTAGTGGACATTGGTTCCATCACGTATTTTTGTGCAAATTGGATTCTAATATCCGGGTCAACGGGCTATTTTGAGATCGGCTCATCGGAATCCAATTTCGGATATACCGTTGAGTTCGTATCGTCATTCTAGATTCGTGGACATATATTTTTCTAGGTTTTGAGGACTTTTATTCTGGCAAATTTTTTGGTACAAAGTGGGTCCGACACGGACACCATTTTGATCCGAAATTACTTTTTTGCCCTTGTGTCCAAATTGGACTTATGGATAGGCTATCCTAGCTAATTTGACCATTCTGAACACGTTGGTGATGGTTGTTTCACCATCCGACAACATCTATAGGTTTTCATCCTATTATTATAATCTCTCCTTTTGTTGTATTTGAGATCCATCGATTCCAGTAATTTCACAACCACTGAAATTGATATGTTGACCCTGTAGATGTTTATAGAGACTAGCTTTGACCCTATTTGACCATGGTTGACTACTTTGACTGAACGTCGAAGTAGAGTCAACATTTGACCTAGAGTTGACTAGAGTTGACCAGTTGACTAAAAGTCAACTGTAAGTCAACCATTGACTTAGTTTGACCAAGTGTGACTCAGTGTGACCTAGTTTGACTTAGTTGGACTGAGATTGACCTAGATTACATAGCTTATACTATATAATCATGCCTAACACTGTTGAATCCTAATTAGCTTATATATATCTCATCTTTAGGTCTGTGATTTCACTCTGAGCCAGATTACACAGTTGACATATTCTACTAGATCTTAGGCGAGTACATTCTCTGATAATATTTCTGTTTTATGATATCGTCTATGTTTCTTTTATTTAGTGTAGATATTCTTGTTCTCTTGACACATTGTTCACACGGATTGGTATTTCTCTGGATCCCGTCATGAGATGTTATTCCTCATATTCTTTGGTATATCTTGTGCAAGTCTTTCTTGTTCCTTGTGCATTATATAGATATGTGAAGGCTAGCTACCCTCTCAGAGAATCGCATGTCATGATGTGTCATGGTTGGATCCACTATACTAGTCGGGGACGGGGAGTATTAGTGTAGATGTGTGGTCATTATCCGTCTTGTTTATTCTTGTAGACCTTGTTTAATAGCCAATCCTACACTCCACGTATGATTGGCCGGATCATTAGACCTTGTGCAGACCCAAGCCGGCCACATGTTGAAACTAGTACTCACACACTTAGATAGATGATTCTTGATTCTTGTACATGCCATGATCGATTTTACTTGCCTTATTTTAGCTCTAGATTTACAGCTTACCTTGCCATGATACTCACATGTACATTTCGTGATTCCTTGTATATTCTCTCTATTTACTGCTACATTTTTAATATCGTCTAACTAGAACTGTTATTTGAGTTTTGTGCTCGTTCCATCCTGACTGGATATGTTGACAATATTTTAGGAGTTGTTGTGCCCTCAGTATTGGACTACAGGATGTTGCTAGCTGGGGTGGTTCCTGGTATTCTTCTCCGTGAGTTATCTCTTAAGAGTTCTAGGTCTAGTAGTTATTTAGTTTTGTTATAGTGTTCCCTCTATTTTATTCTTGTCTCATATCATCCTTGTAGACTCTAGTTGTTCTAGTGATATTGTTACTATTTCTTGTCTTATCTTCCGTAGTTTTTGTGATGTGATACGAGTACCTTTATAGTTATGGATCTTTAGATGTTGTAGTTAGTATCGGGTACTTGACAGCGCTCTACCGCCGATACTGCGGCGTAGGCCGGGCATGGCCCACGTATTCGTACTCATATATCCGGTTGCGGGTCGTGACACATTTTTGTGGTGGCCCATGCAGGTCTGTCTTTGCAAATTATACGAAGTCGTGGTGGTACTTGAGCTTATCTGTACTACTATGAGCCTGCCAAAGGATTAAGATTTAGTCATGGAATATTTTAGGATTTTGGTACTCAGTCACATATTAGGAACTCTTGGTAGATTCTAGGGATGACCCCTGGAAATCTTATTTCGAAAGCTTTTCAAATCTTTCCCACTTATTTCTATTCGTCTCGATTTTTGAAATATTTGTCCGTATCAAACTTTATTCTTTCTTGGGATGAGTTGTGGATCCCAGAGAGAAGGTATAAGTTGAACTTATATATCCTCTAGGTTGAGAATCGAATATGATTTGCCAATCTTATATCAAGCTTGAGATTATTTAGATTATATTCCAAAACTTTCAATCTTGACCTAGATAGTACCTTTGGAACTTCTCCTGAGAACTTTTTCTAAATCCTGTATCGAAATCTGTTTTTGCTAGTTTTTATTACTTATCCTTGATTCGTTGTTGAATTTTAAATCTTGATGTTCGTTCGTTGTTGACTTCGATTTTGATTTTGTTGAGATCATTTTTATGGATTGAGTTAAGATATCCTGATAAGCATATTTGATGAGGACGATGAGAACAGTAAGTGTCTACTTTATTCATGGAGTTTAGAATTTATCACAGTCATACTAGCTAGCACGACAGAGACATGGAGCCTGATTTTGGATATACTATCCTAGTTATGGAATTTAGATTTTCTAGCAGCCATACCGATTGGCGTGGTAAGGAATCTAGATGACATAATTATAGGGTGTATACCATAGTTATGGACTCCATCGTTTATTGCAGTTATGCTTACTGGCGTGGCAAAAATTCTAGCAACATGATTCTGGATAGACGTGTATGGTTATCAGGTCATATCTTAAATTGATTCACTTCTTTTTACCTATTGATCAAGGACAATTCCTACCATTATTCCTTGTTCTATCATTTTTTTTCTCATCATATGATGATTTTCTCATCTGGTCATTACTCCCTTCATCTTGATTAATTATGTCTTGATTACACCAACCACCTGTCTTTTATCCATTCCTGTCAATTACACTATGAAGTCATTTGAAATTTTGTATCTTTTCACCTTGGAAAGGTTAAGGAAGTATCATAAATCATCCCGTTCGGAAGACGAATTTATTATCAAGTGGTATCTTGGTAGGAATATGAGATGTTGGATCTAGCGTAGAATTTTGAGATAGAAGTATGATTGAGGTTGGAACTGAAACCAATGGGTCGATATAATCAGTTTAGAAATGAGTTACTAGGGTATTTCGAGGATGAATTACTTGGAAGGCAAGTTCAAGGATTTCAAATGAGAAGGACAATAGGATTGACATTAATGGTATAAAAATTTATACTTCGTGGATATAGTTTAGAACCTGACAAGGATATCCGAGATTGAAACATTTTTGAATTTGGAAAATTTTAGGTTATTGGTTCTCAAGGTATTTCACATTGAGGTTTTGATGGAAGTTTGGAATTTAATAATAAAGAATATATTTTAATTATATATGGTGATGGTAAGAAACTAGACAATGCATTGGTAAGAGGATAAAGAACACAAGGATTTTGAGTCAAAAAGGAAGAAGAGGTTTTGTGAATATAATTTATTAATTGAGATGGTTGATATTTGAAAGTGTATGATGAAGGAAATATGAAGGTTGATTTGGTAATGGAAGAATAAGTTTTATAAAGCCTAGTGGTATTAGATTTGAATAACACAATGAGCATAATTTTAACAAGTTCAAGGATTTTACGAACTTGAATTCGAGGTTTCGGATCAATATAGGACAAGGTGGAAGAATTCGAATTTAAGGATGATTAAGTGGATAGTGTGTAGTTCTAGTGAAGGTTGTACTTCTTGATTACGGTTTTGGAATTTGGATCTGGCCTATGGTATCATGACAAGGTCCAATCTTCATGACGGAAGGGTAATTCTGGTAATAGTTGTATAAGATTGGTTTTTATATGGGACTTGTGAGATTAAAGGTGCGATTGGCCAATAATGACCAGATAAACTTGATAGTATCAAAGAGAGATGATTAACTTGGCTTCTTTATGAAACCTTGTCTTTTGATTTTCTACCAAAGAGGAATTTGACTTATTCCATATCTTTGAATCATCACTCAATTTTTAATATCGTTAAATCCTAATATTCCCTTGATCGCGACCAATCGACTTTGGTCATATCTTTGATCATATCCGTATCCTGGGTCGTACTCAATTGAGTTAAATCCAATTCTAACTTGGATTTCCATTCTCGGATGCTCGTGCTTAGGTTTTATTCCTGATCGTGACTAGGTTTGTGATTTTTGTCGCTCTATTCTACATCGTACCTAAGTTTTTAATCATTCCATAAAATTTTAATCACGACCGAACTTGGATCGTATTTCAGGATTTTATTAATCATATTCCTTAATCCTTGATCGGGTCAATAAGTCCTTGACTTCGATTTTGTTGTGTCTAAAATTTCATCTCGACCATGCCAAACCTTGTTTTGTCATGGTTAGCTTTCATCTTGATCGAGCTTGTGCGACTTTCAGGTTGATTTTCCATCAACCTAAGTCCTACGGATCACCCCGTACTTGAACTTTATTTATATCTTCGATTCTCCTAATCGCCTCTTAAATCGTGTCCCAATGACTTGACATATTTCTGAAATCATGCACATATGATTTTGTTCATATCATGATTCTATCGTGCCAAATCCCTCATCGTGTCGGAACAATTTTGAATTGATTATCTTGATCGTGCAAAACTTGTCATTCTTGGATCGTGCCTAAAATATTGCCTGAATCTTCTATCCTGTTTTAACCCCACTACCAACCTTTAGTTTCGAGGACAAAATTTTTATAAGGTGGGTAGGATGTAAGCCCCCTAAATTTCTTGGATTTATTTTTTTTAATTTTCTAAATGAATTATTATCGATAATTTATTTTTATTTAATCAATTTTGATCATTAAAGGCTCTTTACCGTGACTTTGATTTCTAGAGCATCAGGGAGGCCAGTCTCTAGAAACTTTCTTCTCTAAGTTTATAGTAGACGAGATTATCTTCAATTTGATATATCATGTCCCACTCGAACTTGTTCCCTTGTACTCCATTTGCTTCACACAACTTTCGGGTCAATTTAGACCAATTTATCGTCTGTCATAATTCGTGATTTAACTTCCAACTTAATTTTCGGGCTTGACATCGGTCCAATCCAGTTGACCCAATATATGGCCCTGGCCTATTTTGAGTCTACTATGCACGTGCCACTTGCGTGCCACCAAATTGATCTCCCTTGTGCTCCCATTTCATCTATGATTTTAGTTAGTTTAAATTTGTTATTTTAATTAAATCCTGGCCCCAAGCTTTTCCAACTTGACCCAACACCCAACCCAAATTGGTGTGACCCTATCATGTCTACCTATACACCCCACTGATATTTTCTTATTTTTCCTCTACTAAAAAATATCTCTCTTTATATACAAATATCTATTTCTCTCTCTCCATTTTAAATATATACATAATATATATATATATAATATATATATATATATATATATATATATATATATATATATATATATATATATATATATATTAATATATATATATATATATATATATATATATATATATATATATTTTTTTTTTTTTTTATTTTTTTATATATATATATTTTATATATATATATATATATATATATATATATAACTCACTCCCTCTCTCACCTCACATCACTCTCTCTCTCCCATTATCACACACAACCCCCCTCCTGTACATGAGCAGCCCATCCCCTCTCTCTATTCTCTCTCTAATATTTCTCTCTCTCTCTTTCTATATATTATATACACGCACATATATACTAATCTATCTCTCTCTCTCTCTCCTTAGTCACACACCCGTCACCCACTCTTTCACCAGCACACATCACCCCCCTTACAGCCGACTGCCCCCTCCCTCTCTCTATCACTCTCATCTTTCTCTCCTTCTCTTCTTCTTTACCCTCACCATTATCATCATCACCATCACCCTCACCACCAACATCATTCCCACCACCACAAACACCATCTCACCACCGCCACCTCCATGGGCCCCGCCGTCTTCGCCCTACCGCGTGCAGCCACGCCACCCCACCGTACGCCACCACGGGTGGCAGCAGCAGCGAGGCAGCAGCGCAGCAGCAGCGAGCATATGGCAACAGCATATGGCAGCCGCGCGCCGCCGGCAAGCCCCCACTGGCCGGGCGTACCCCCGGGCAGGCCCCCATGGCGTACCCCCGGGCAGGCCCCCATGGCGTGCCCCCTCGTCCCTGGCGCGAGAAAAGCCCGATTCGTGCTTTTTGCATGGAATCCCGTCGACGTGCGCGCGGACAAATGTCAGAAAGTGCTCTTCGTCGGAGTAACTTCGTACGTATTTTTCGGGAAATTTGATCATTGCATCATCGAACTGTTTCTTCCATCTCAATCTTGGTATATACCTCTTCACTCCCCTGAAGTTTCATCCGTTAATTTTGTCGTTTGACACATCAAAATCAGCCACCAAGTTGACGCTTTAAATTGTGTTATTTTTGGACAATTTTGTGGAGCCAACTTCGTCGACTCATAACTCCGTCGTCGCAGCTCTGTCTGGCGTAACACTGGTTCCTATGCGCAGCTGGTATAACCCTCTTCCTTTTCCTTAAGTTTCGTTTCATTGTGAGTACGTTTGGTTGGTTGAATTCGACGCCAAAGTTGGCCGTCCGAATTCTTAAATTTGTACTTGTAAAATTCCAATTTTGAACCCGGGACTCCGGATTCAATTTATGACACCACCAATAGACTCGTGGCATCGTTCTGGCATGTTTTCATATAAAGTTAACTAGATTTGGAGGACGTGGGCCCTGGCATGCATTTCGGTACAAAGCGGGTCACACAGTCCGGGTCAACGGCACTTTTTGACGCCGGCTCATCGGAATCCAATTCCGAATATACCGTTGGGTTCGTATCGTCATTCTGGACTCGTTGACATATAATTTGCTAGATTTTAGTGGACATTGGTTCCGGCACGCTTTTTTGTGCAAATCGGATTCTAATATCCGGGTCAACGGGCCATTTTGAGATCGGCTCATCGGAATCCAATTCCGGATATACCGTTGAGTTCGTATCTTCATTCTGAATTTGTAGAAATATAGTTTGCTAGGTTTTGAGGACTTTTATTCTGGCACATTTTTCGTTACAAAGTGGGTCCGACACGGATACCATTTTGACCCGAAATTACCTTTTTTGCCCCTGTGTCCAAATTAGACTTATGGATAGGCTATCCTAGCTAATTTGACCATTCTGGACACGTTGGTGATGGTTGTTTCACCATCCGACAACATCTATAGGTTTTTATCCTATTATTATAATCTTTCTCCTTTTGTTGTTTTTGAGATCCATCGATTCCAGTGATTTCACAACCACTGAAAGTGATATGTTGACCCTGTAGATGTTTATAGAGACTAGCTTTGACCCTATTTGACCATGGTTGACTGCTTTGACTGAACGTCGAAGTAGAGTCAACATTTGACCTAGAGTTGACTAGAGTTGACAAGTTGACTAAAAGTCAACTGTAAGTCAACCATTGACTTAGTTTGACCTAGTGTGACTCAGTGTGACCTAGTTTGACTTAGTTGGACTGAGATTGACCTAGATTACATAGCTTATACTATATAATCATGTCTAACACTGTTGAACCCTAATTAGCTTATATATATCTCATCTTTAGGTCTGTGATTTCACTCTGAGCCAAATTACACAGTTGACATATTCCACCAGATCTCAGACGAGTACATTCTCTGATAATATTTTTGTTTTATGATATCGTCTATGTTTCTTGTATTTAGTGTAGATATCCTTGTTCTCTTGACACACTGTTCACACGGATTGGTATTTCTCTGGATCCCGTCATGAGATGTTATTCCTTGTATTCTTTGGTATATCTTGTACAAGTCTTTCTTGTTCCTTGTGTATTATATAGACACGATTCATGCGAAGGCTAGCTACCCTCTCAGAGAATCGCGTATCATGATGTGTCATGGTTGGATCCACTATACTAGTCGGGGACGGGGAGTATTAGTGTGGATGTGTGGTCATTATCCGCCTTGTTTATTCTTGTAGACCTTGTTTAATAGCCAATCCTACACTCCACGTATGATTGGCCGGATCATTAGACCTTGTGCAGACCCAAGCCAGCCACATGTTGAAACTAGTACTCACACACTTAGATAGATGATTCTTGATTCTTGTACATGCCATGATCAGTTTTACTTGCCTTGTTTTAGCTCTAGATTTATAGCTTACCTTGCCATGATACTCATATGTACATTTCGTGATTCCTTGTATATTCTCTCTATTTACTGCTATATTTTCAATATCATCTAACTAGAACTGTTATTTGAGTTTTGTGCTCGTTCCATCCTGACTGGATATGTTGACAATATTTTAGGAGTTGTTGTGCCCTCAGTATTGGACTATAGGATGTCGCTAGCTGGGGTGGTTCCCGGTATTCTTCTCCGTGAGTTGTCTCTCAGGAGTTCTAGGTCTGGTAGTTATTTAGTTTTATTATAGTGTTCCCTCTGTTTTATTCTTGTCTTATATGATCCTTGTAGACTCTAGTTGTTCTAGTAATATTGTTATTATTTTGTGTCTTATCTTCCGTAGTTTTTGTGATGTGATACGAGTACCTTTATAGTTATGGATCTTTAGATGTTGTAGTTAGTATCGGATACTTGACAGCGCTATTCCGCCGATACTGCGACATAGGCTCTCCGTGGCCCATATATTCGTACCCGTATATCTGGGTGCGGGTCGTGACAGTGCCCATTGGCGCTTCAATGGGCCACGCAACTGGACGCGGCACTTGGCCGCGCAATCTGGCAGCACGATCAGCTACGCAAGTGGCTCGCGCAATGAGCGCAACTTAAGCGCACTATGCGCTTAGCGACGACGCTGACGTGCTAAGTGCAAAGTGCGCCAATAAAATGCCACATTACGCCTCATGAGCCCGAGCCCGAGTCCGAGTCCGAGTCTCTAAGCCCCTACGGGACTTAGCTCCATTGGAAATTAATTTCCAAGAGCAAAGAGCATGAATGCTTCATTGTTGATTTGGCCTTTTTTCACTAGAAAAATATTCCCACATGGCACACCCATGTGCACCTCCACACCACTTGTGCATCTCTAAACAAGCATAGCTTATATATAGAGATACACTTCCTTTGGCCTAGCTGATGTGGGACTAAATTTCTAATGCAAAGGCCAAAAATCCAACAAACCCCCACATATCTCTATATATGAGTTTGAGTGTTCCCTATGGTAACTGCTCATCATGCATTAGGAGAGATGTCGCTGACGACTTGAATCTTCCCGCATGAGTCAAATAACAGACTATAATATGAATGGACTAAGCCTTGGATTCTGCACCATAGCTGAAATTTTTCCCACTCACATAATGTATACATGTGCTTCTGGCTGTACATTAAAGACCCTGTGCCAGCCTAGTTTCAGTGTATAATTTTGGGCGTCTACAAGTTTACCCTCAAGAGACGATCTACTATCTCTGTCCATACACTATAGGTGAGTTCTTTATTAAAGAGACATGGCTTGAAGCGCTTTGTATTTCCCTTGCGATGCTACGCCACTATGATATGTCCTAAAGCCGAGGCCTTACCCCGTACTAGGAACCTCATCGTAGTGTTATACTACTATAGCATGAGGTCACCGCCTCTTTGTAGTGCCATACTACCCAGCATGAAGCCTTAGGCTCCCTTGCGGTGTTATGCCGCAACAACATGGCTTGCAAGGCCGAGGCTTTACCCCTATCCGGGTACCTCATCGTGGTGTCATGTCACTGTAACATGAGGAATTCCTCCCCTTTGTAGTGCTGACTACACCCTCTTTAATTTTAACATACAGTATTAGACTACCTGCCTATTTGTGGTGCGCACCGCTGTGACTTGGCTCGCAAAGCCGAGGCATTACCCCTTTCGAGAACCTCATGGTGGAGTCACCCCAATGTAGCATAGAGTTTCACTCCTTGTAGTATTGTGCTACCATGCTTCCTATAAAGCACACCAGGCATTCACTCTGCCTGAGAACTCATTAAGGCGTTTAAGCCAACCTTCCCACAGGAACCGTTTTTCTTAGAAAACAATAGTAGACAACAGTGGTTGTAGGTCCACAAGCTCTCCATGCCCTATAGGACATGTACCCACCATTCCAGATATTCTTCCGATTATTGGTCCTCCCTTGAACCAAAAGCTAGATGCCTAGTAGATTTTTTTTGAAATAATAGCTTTAAACTTTATGGTAGGAATGCAATAATACAATATCAGAATGCCTTCAAGCCCATTTTACATGCTGTGCCATCGACCAGGTGGCGCTTGAGGCCCTTAGTGAACGGATCCACCAGGTTCTCTTGACTCCGAACACCAATCACTGCAATAACACCTCTCTTGATGAGATCGTATACTGCCCGGTGCTCCAACCGCACAGTCCTCTTTTTCCTATTAAAGAGGTCATCTGATGCCACCGCCGCAGTCGCCTGGTTGTCGCACTATATCGGTATTGTCGGTATTTGTGCCCCAACCACTGGAAGATCATACATGAGCTCCCAAAGCTATCCTGGTTCCTCCGCTGCAGTATCAAGTGCAAAGAACTCAGATTCCACGGATGACTGCGAGAGCATAGTCTGTTTCTTCGACTTCCACGATAAAGCAGCTCCACCCATTGTAAAAAATGTATCCACCTGTGGACCTCTCGCTCTCCACCTCTGAGCACCAGCTGGCATCACTGAAGCCTTCTACTACTAACGGAACTCCGTTGCAGTACATTTGTCTAAGTCTTCTTGAGATATCTCATAACCCGTTTCACAGCTTTCCAGTGCTCAATGCCTGGGTTGCTCGTGAAACGACTCAGCATTTCTACGGCGAAAGCTATGTCAGGCCTTGTGGCAGTAGTAGCATACATCAAAATCCTGATTACTCTCACGTACTGTCATGCCCCGCTCCCGTAGGAGCGATCGTCCTCGCTAAGGCGTGATGACGCACGGGCCTAGGTTGCGCCCGTGCAAGGCTATGTCCAGAAACGGCCGATTCGAGCTAGGCCACAGAGTCGCACAGAGTGTACCCATTTGCAGTAGAAAGTAAATGAACACAAGTTGAAGCAAATTCAAAATCTTTATTGATATTCAAGAAGTTTACAAGCGGCACTAGACCGAGTTTACAAGTCTCTCAAGCTCTCTCTCTCTCTCTCTGAAACATAAAAGGCGTGCCAAGTGGCTTACAAGATGGAATGATTCATGGAGATGTTTCGATATATTATGTCCTATATATGGTGCTCCAGCTCCTTACAATGCTCCAAGGCTCCAGAGATAGCTCAGCGCCTTAGCACGTTCGAGGAAAGCTCTGCACCCGACGACGACTCCTGCTTCCTGCAATCAATCTGTGGGGTTATCAGTATATTATTATCCACTGGTGGGGAGGCTAGCTCGCCCATAATGCTATCATTACCAAACACGTTCTATTTACTTTTGTGTACCATCTATTATTCATTGTCTTTCTAATCTTGCTTTAGGATCAGTTTCATGGCATATTTCATAACCTATCTCATGTTGCCGAATTCAAGGGTTTGCATAGAAATACATGCACGACTTACCCATACATACCGTCCGGCCTTCCCTCTCCAAAGTAAACCAAGTTAGTCAATAATTCATATATAACAACTTATTGTAATTCATGTAAACATTCAATGTCAAGGGCGTGTCCCTGCTTCAGGTCCTAGCGTATCGTAGGCGTGTTTTCTAACTCATTTGCACGAAGTACTCTTTATCGTTTGGTGTGTTACATTTCAAGCCTGTTCAGAAGGCGCTTCATTCAGTTAACTTAGACTACTTTATTTCAATACAAGGACTTGCACGTGGATTGTCACCAGCAAAGCCTACTTAATCTATATGCATCGGTCGCTGGCACCACAAGCCAATTTGGACATATTCTCCTTTGGTATTCTCACCTATCATAGCATGATGGCTGGTATCACCTTGATAGTCTCTTGAAATACTCCCGCACTTACGTCTCCTGGGTGGCCAAGCCCGTACCCAAGCCAGTACCGTAAGCCGCCCTTGATTTTCGCCTAGGTCGGCCACGATCCTCCCTTTGATCATACCGCAGAAATCCCTTATTCTGCCTACCTCGCGTATACGAGGGGATTGTCCACGACCATTTCGTATTGCCTTGTCATTTTAACTTAACGGCTATCTCCGAGCCATAGGCTAACCCTTAGCCATAATGCATTATCGACCAGGTTGGCGGCGGCGTCCGTACAGCACGGGTAGCGAGCCCCGATGCACGTCTCCGTCATACCTGTCGCTAACCATTCCTTCTTTATTATCTTTTATTCATTCTTTCTTTTCTTTCTTTCACTTGTCCGTTCGTTCATTGATTCATTCACGTATTCATTCATTCATTCGTTGATTCATTCATTCACTCATTGATTCATTCATTCACTTATTCGTTTATTCTTTCATTCATACATTATACAACTCCCCGTATAGGAGTCGCCTTGGCGACCCATCGGTCCCCAAGTCTTCCAATGTTGCTATACTCTACTCGGAATGACTATGTCGATAGTCTTTCCATTTTATTATTGTCAACCATTCATTGTTTCATTATTGAACGCATAAGGAACTTGAATATAAGCTTGTGCCTTAGCACGAGCGTGGAGCGCGGTGCGAGAGTTCGCATATTTTCTAAGTTATTTTTCATGTTCTACACAAGCATACAAGATAGGATTATTCCCTTAGCTAGGAGTGTTGAGTCATTTATTAGCATGCGCGGTGTTATCGCCTAGTGAATCTAGCCATAGTGCCCGTGTTGTTATTTGTCTAGGCTAAGCAAAGACGAGTTCATCAGAGCCACCCACCTTAGCGATGATCGTATCGGCCGAGCGATACTCCGAGCGCGCCTTTGAAAGTCTAAGTCTGGATTCATCCTTGACGGACCAATATAAGCCTTGCATCGATTCTTCATCAGGTCGATGCCAACTCTTCGGGTCGACGTCTCGTTTGAGTCGTTGCACTTGCCGTTTGAATCGGCGTTCCGCTAGGGCAGAGCGGGTCATTACATAATACACCACTCAAAACAAGTCTCGTCCTCGAGACTTTCTGAGTGCAGGTCATCCTTCTATTCCTTAACTCATGTCGTGTGCGTATCTTAGACAATCCCTATCGAATGACTTTATTGTTCGATGGCATCGAACTATACTCAATACCTTTCATCATCCCGTGTCGCATACGTTTGGTCAATTTTATTGAATGACTTTCCACTCATTTTATAGTTGACGGTACTTATTCAGTTGTCGTGTTTCTTCGACTTGGTTGCTATTGTGCCCTATTGTGGGGCTGTAATGGTCACACGAGGCATGTTATAATTCATCAAACACGAGAGTCGTAGGCTGAGGCAAACTCACTCATTCGTTCATTCGTATCTCAACACCCACTTGCAGCTACATTTGAGTTCATCATATCGCTGAGTTTGGATCGTGCACATATTCAAGGCATCCCCTGAATACGTACATTTCAACCAAGCTTAGCGATTAGCGAAGTCGGACAAGCTACTCGTGATAGTTTCGATTTGCCGATCGTTTTACTGTTACTTCAATTAAAATCAAACTCATGTGTGTATCACTATCGTTTATCTTGGTCCTCGAGATGATCCGATTCGCTTCTCAAGCGTTCTTGTCTACGAAATCCATACGATTTCTTCTTAGTTGAGTCGACCAAGTCTAAGTAAATTTCCATCCGATTCAAAACTGAGTATTACACTATCATCGAGTACGTCTTCCAATCAATAATTGAATTTGTTATACCAACTTTACTTGCGCATCATCCATTCCTATCATTCATTTCATTTGAGGCTAATCTTGTTGTCGTTTACGCACACTCCCAGTTCCCCGTCCTACTCTAAGTCTTGTTGTCCCAAGTCTATCATTCGTCCAGACGATACTGTAAGGTCAATCGCACAGGTTCAATCACTCGACATAGGGTCGTCTGCCTATCCGCTAGGTCAGCTCGCAAGGTCATAGGTACAAGTTAAGTTCTCGGTTCATTGTGTAAAGTCATTGCACGACGCTCGCCCCAATCCTATGGTCAAACTATTTTGTTCGTTCGTACGGGAGTTTCTACCCAAGTTTGCTTCACTCAAATTTTTAAACATCAAGCAGCATTCACCCTATTCGCATCAACGCATTCTCCGTTCCAAGTCCGAGCTCCTTTAGGAAAGTCATCCTACGATAGGTTGTCCTCAATCAAATCTTTGACATGTCGATATCGTGCGTCCGCACTAGCAATTATCGTAGTCTATCTCTTCAAGTATGTTTGATACAATTTACCTATCCATCCTATCCAATCCACGTAGTCGATTACAAGGTCGTCTAGCCATGCAATATGTCGTGCCCCGATCTCACGCAAGTCTAATTATCTACGGCGGACATGAATCACTATGTCAACATTCTCGCAGAATAATCGTCCTCATCGGAACGTAATTCTTGTGTTGCGTCTAGACTTACTCATTTTCGATACGCGGATTGGGCCTACTCAATCCTCAACTTTTACTTCATCATCCATCATAAGTCCGATCAATCCTCCAATTCTCCTTCGCTTCAAACCACAAGTCGAAGCAATCAAAATTGCCATGTCAAGGTATTTCGAGTTCGATCATTCCCGCTGGACATGAATCACCATGCCAACGCTCACGCGGAATGATCGTCCCAAATCCTACGTGACGCATGTGCGATGCTGGAGTTGCGCTCGCGCAAGACAAGATCGTTGTCGTTGTGGTTATCACCGAACAATCAAGTCACTTCCCTTCTTCATCCAACCGTTCATTCCTATTAAAATCTCTAATACAACATCCTTTGAAATAATAACTTCTAACACGATCATCATTCATCGAATCAGAGTACCCCCGAGTTATCGTACATCGATCTTTGATACTCCTCAATACCATCGATGATGTACATAACCTGACGATCTTCCTTTTGTAACGAATTCTAAGTCGTGCAACGTAATTCCTCAATTTGTATTGTCTTATGCTAACTCGTCATCGAGCAACATCATTTCCAATCCCTTAGTCATTCTCGTATCTCCAAACCAACGTTTTCCATGCACGCTATCTTCCAATCGTGCTAGCTTCGGTTTCATCTGAGTATTTCATCTCAACTCGAGTTTCAATCCATTCGACTAAATTCGAAATCGCATGTATGATCCATTATGTTTTCTCGACCAACACATCTATTTATTTTATTGTTTCGAATCTCCATTCAATCATTTCGTAATCCGTACTATGCATTCTTAATTCGTCCGAACGATATCTCGTTCGAGACTATCGAAGTCAAAACCAACTAAGCGTTACTCGTTCTAAGGCTTTGCGTGATGTCATCGCTTGCCGACATACTCGTTCTATCCGTATATCCTTTAGTCTCGCTCGAACAATTTCTATGACGTCCATACACCACTCAGGGTTCGAGCCACTCGACTAGTCGTCAATACTCATTCTTATTCTTCCTCGAAGCTATCACATACACCATTCGGGGTCAAGTCACTCTACAAATCCTCAAAAGGTCATTCGATTCCCCATTTGATATGTTCAATTGCGCGTTCGCCCGTTCCTCAAAGTCTAAGAACCACTTCTCGTGTTCGCTTTAGCGTTGGTAAAGTAGCGTCTCTATCGACATACAGTCTAAGTCTTACTTATTCTCGTCCGAGCGATAGTCGGTCTCGCTCGTAAACTCGTTTGCACCAGAAGGTCTAGGTGCACGACACTCGACACAACTTAGCCAAAAGGCTGCGTGCATAATCATCCAGTTCTAACTATACTTTGGTCTCGCGTACTCGTTCGCTATTGTCAGCGTAAGGTTATTCAAGCACGCCTTGCGTTTGCTAACTTTTAGCATTTTGGTTTCTTCCAACTCAAGTCCGTCATAGTTTAGCACAAAGGCCTTCACCTATCGATCCCGTTCAACCGAGTACTTGTACGAGCTTTTGAAAATATTAGACTTATTGTATGGAATATCCCAAGGCACAACGAGAGAGAGCGTACACTTCTTTTGTTTCAAAACGAGCTTTCAAAACTGAGAGAATCAAAATGAAGTCCAAGGACGTAAAGCCGTGCTCTGATACCAATATGTCACGTCCCGCTTCCGTAGGAGTGATCGTCCTCGCTAAGGCGTGATGTCGTACGGACATAGGTTGCGCCCGTGCAAGGCTATGTCCGGAAACGGCCGACTCGAGCTAGGCCACAGAGTCGCACAGAGTGTTTCCATTTGCAGCGGAAAGTAAATGAACACAAGTTGAAGCAAATTCAAACTCTTTATTGATAATCAAGAAGTTTACAAGCGACGCTAGGCCGAGTTACAAGTCTCTCAAGCTCTCTCTCTCTCTGAAACATAAAAGGCGTGCCAAGTGGCTTACAAGATGAAATGATTCATGGTGATGTTCCGATACATTATGTCCTGTATATGGTGCTCCAACTCCTTACAACGCTCCAAGGCTCCAGAGATAGCTCTACGCCTTAGCACGTTCGAGGAAAGCTCCGCATCCGACGACGTCTCCTGCTTCCTACAAGCAATCTGTAGGTTTATCAGTACATTGTTTTGCACTGGTGGGGAGGCTAGCTCGCCCACAATGCTATCATTACCAAATATGTTCTATTTACTTTTGTGCATCGTCTATCATTCATTGTCTTTCTAATCTTGCTTTAGGATCAGTTTCATGGCATATTTCATAACCTATCTCGTGTTGCCGAATTCAAGTATTTGCATGGAAATACATGCACGACTTACCCATACTTATCATCCGGCCTTCCCTGTCCAAAGTAAACCAAGTTAGTCAATAATTCATATATAACAACTTATTGTAATTCATGTAAACATTCAATGTCAAGGGCGTGTCCCTGCCTCAGGTCCTAGCGTGTCGTAGGCGTGTTTTCTAACTCATTTGCATGAAGTACTCTTTATCATTTGGTGTGTTACATTTCAAGCCTGTTCAGAAGGTGCTTCATTCAGTTAACTTAGACTACTTTGTTTCAATGCAAGGACTTGCACGTAGATTGCCACCAGCAAAGCCCACTTAATCTATATGCACCGGTCGCTGGCACCACAAGCCAATTTGGACATATTCTCCTTTGGTATTCTCACCTATCATAGCGTGATGGCTGGTATCACCTTGATAGTCTCTTGAAATACTCCTGCACTTATGTCTCCTGGGTGGCCAAGCTCGTACCCAGGCTAGCACCGTAAGCCGCCCTTGATTTTCGTCTAGGCTGGCCACGATCCTCCTTTTGATAATACCGCGGAAATCCCTTATTCTGCCTACCTCCCGTATACGAAGGGATTGTCCACGACCATTTCGTATTGCCTTATCATTTTAACTTAACGGCTGTCTCCGAGCCATAGGTTAACCCTTAGCCATAATGCGTTATCGACCAGGTTGGCGGCGGCATCCGTGCATCGCGGGTAGCGAACCCCGATGCACGTCCCCGTCATACCTGTCGCTAACCATTCCTTTCGTTCTTATCTTTTATTCATTCTTTATTTTCTTTCTTTCACTTGTCCGTTCGTTCATTGATTCATTCACGTATTCATTCATTCATTCGTTGATTCATTCATTCACTCGTTGATTCATTCATTCACTTATTTGTTTATTCTTTCATTCATATATTATGCAACTCTCTGTACGGGAGTCGCCTTGGCGACCCATCGGTCCTAAAGTCTTCTAATGTTGCTATACTCTACTCGGAACGACTATGTCGATAGTTTTTCCATTTTATTGTTGTAAACCATTTATTGTTTTATTGTTGAACACATAAGGAACTTGAATGTAAGCTTGTGCCTTAGCACGAGCGTGGAGCACGGTGCGAGAGTTCGCATATTTTTTAAGTTATTTTCCATGTTCTACACAAGCATACAAGATGGAATTATTCCCTTAGCTAGGTGCGTTGAGTCATTTATTAGCATGCGCGGTGTTATCGCCTAGTGATTCTAGCTATAGTGTCCGTGTTATTATGTGTCTAGGCTAAGCAAAGACGGGTTCATCGGAGCCACCCACCTTAGCGATGATCGCGTCGGCCGAGCGATACTCCGAGCGTGCCTTTGAAAGTCTAAGTATGGATTCATCCTTGACGGGCCAATGTAAGCCTTGCATCGATTCTTCATCAGGTCGATGCCAACTCTTCGGGTCGACGTCTCGTTTATGTCGTTGCACTTGCCGTTTGAATTGGCATTCCGCTAGGGCAGAGCGGGTCATTACACGTACTCCAGCTGCCTGACGCTTTTCCCTGAATTAGGTTTCAACTTTAGATCACACCTGTAAAGCGTATCGATCCCTGGAAGATCATGATACCCGTAGCGTGTGATCATCTTCTCAATATAATAGGACTGTGACAGCGCTAGTCCAGTGTCTGTCCGAATGAGATCACATCAGCTTCCTTCCAGTCCTTCATACTGAACTTGTTCGATATGAACTTTTTTGTCTCCGTAACATAGCCCATATCCGTACCTAGGATCAGCATGTCGTCTACGTACAGACAAACGATCACACCTCTTCCATCAACGAACTTTGTGTAAATACACTTGTCCGTCTCACTGACCATGTGGCCATTTGACCTTATAACCTTTTCAAATTTCTCATGCCACATCTTGGGAGCCTGTTTAAGACCGTACAAGGATTTCACCAACTTGCAGACTTTGTCTTCAAGACCCTTGACGACAAATCCCTCTGGTTGTTGCATGTAAACCTCTTCGGTCAGCTCGCCATTTAGGAAAGCCGTTTTCACATCCATCTGATGTATCACCATCTTATGTACCGCTGCGAGAGCAATTAATATTCTGATGGTAGTTATCCGGGCTACTAGAGCATACGTGTAAAAGTAGTCTATCCCCTGCTTCTAAGAAAACCCATTGGCTACCAACCTAGCCTTAAACTTGTCAATAGTTCTGTCTGCTTTCATCTTCTTTTTGAAGATCCATTTGCATCTGATGGGTTTAGCTCCTTCAGGAAGATCAACCAACACCCAAGTGTTATTTGAGGTGATGGAATCAATTTCTTTGTCAATCGCCTCCTTCCAAAAAATTGCGTCTTTGGTCTTCATCGCCTCATCATAGGTAAGCAGATCTACTTCCACATGATAGGTGACAAAGTCATTTCCAAAGTCCTTTGGCCTCCTCACACGCTTGGCTGACGGCCCAGCGAGTTCTGGTTCAACCGTTGTTTCAACAACAACATCTTCTTGGACCACATTCTTATTGAAGACATCAGTATCCTGCGCACCCTCATTATTCTCCGAAATATCATCTAGAACAATGTTCTTGTGCCTTGTAAATTTGTTTTCAAAATATTCTGCGTCGCGAGATTCAATGATATGATTTGACTCAATATCAAGAAATCTTCGAACATCACTCTTTTCGGCATACCCCAAGAAGATCATCTTTATAGTCCTAGTCCCAAGCTTCTGAATCTTCAGATCTGGAAGCTTGATATATACCAGACACCCCCACACTTGAATGACATTCAAGTTAGGTCGGACCTTGAATCAGAGTTCATGAGGAGTAATGTCTAAAGTTGCATGAGGCACTCTATTTAGAATAAAAGTGGCCGTCAATGCAGCTTCTCCCTAGTAGCACTTTAGAAGACCTGCAGTCAACATATGAGTTAATCATTTCTATTAACGTTATGTTCTTCCTCTCTGCTACTCCGTTTGATTGAGGAGAGTACGGAGCCGTAGTCTCATTGACAATTCCATGTTCTTTGCAGAACAATACGAATTCATGAGACCTATACTCTCAACCTCAGGATCGAAACAGTGGTTTTGAAGCTGACTTTGAGTTATTGTCCAGTCTGCCGCTCAGCTTCGGCCCTGAACTCCTTGAACTTCTCGAATGCTTTGTCTTTAGCCTTCAGCAAGTAGACGAACACATACTTTGAGAAGTCATCGATGAAGGTTATGAAATACTTTATCCCGGCCTTTGTAGAGAATTGTTTGAAGTCACAAATATCAGAGTGTATCAACTCCAGAAGATCTGTACTTCGATTAACCCAAGGAAAGAGTTTCCTTGTGCTTATCGTTTGAGCACAAACTTCACATTTCTCTACCTTACCCCCACATTTGGATATAAGTCCTAGACTAGACATGTTGTTTATTCGTTTACAATGAACATGTCCTAGCCTATTATGCCATAACTCAAAAGTATAAACAGAAGGTGTGATTGCATTAATTACATTGGACTGATTTACAAGCTAAATTTTAAACATTCCTTCGGTACAAAAAGCTTTCTCGAAATATGTTCCCTTCATAGACATCACCATCTGACCAGCATTGATGTCATCCTGAGGCCTGCGTTGTAGAGTAGGCCTTCCGAGATCAGGTTCTTTACGATAGCAGGTACATGCTTCACACCTTGAAGTGTCAGAGACTTCCTCAAAGTCAGCTTCAAAACCACTGTCTCGATCCTGAACACTTCAGTTTGTACCTAGTTCGCCACCATATCCACTTCAGAAGTTGGTGTATAGGTGGTAAACCACTCCTTGCTAGAGCAGACATGGAAGGTAGCTCCAGTGTCTACCCACCAGTCAGAGTCAGCCCTCACCGCATCGACCTGCACAATCATAGCAACAATGTCAGTGGTCATAGATACCTTGCTAGGCTCTTCTTGTTCTGATTGCTTGGTCTTTGCTTTGCATTCATTCTTGAAGTGGCCCTTCTTGCCACACTTGAAACAAGGCATCTGAGACTTTGCCTTCTTTTGCTTGAAAGTAGTCCCCTTCACGTTCAGATTGTTAGGGTCCTTCTTCTTGCTGTGGGAAGTCACACGCTTTCCCCTTAGTTCTCTGGTATAAACTAGATTGGCATTAGCCAATTGCTTGGACAGTGCGTCCACCTTCAGTTGAGCCCTCATCTGGTCCTCAATGTAGATTTCCTATAGGAGATCGTCGAGAGTGATCTCTAACTTCTTCCTATGCATGTTTGCATAGAACTTGCTCCACCCAGCAGGGAGCTTCGAAACGATCCCTCCAACAACAAACTTATCGGAGAGAGGCATCGCCTCGTCTTCCAACTTCTGTCGTAGTTTTAGGAACTCCTTCACCTGCGACAGCATTGGCTTTTCGTCCTCAAAGAACCACTTGTGATATTTTTCAACAAAATATATCTTGCTACGGTTCTTATCATCCTCGTACAGTTTATCCAGAGACTCCCAAATCTCTCTGGCAACAATCTTCTTTGAATATGATTCAGCAAGGGAGTCTTCCATAGCATTTAGGATCATAAGCCTACAAATGCTATTGTCCTTTCTCCATTTGGCCTGGTTCTTAGTAGCCACAGAGCTTGCGGTTGTAGATCCAGTCTCTGGAACAGTAGGTTCCTCCTCAAACAGCACGTGATCAACATCAGAGAACTAAATATTGAGGAAACCCTTTCTTTTTCAGATTTAATAGTGCTCACCATCAAATTGCTTCTAACTTTGAAGTTAGGATTGACTAGCGAAGCACGAAAGTTTTCCATCTTTGAATTAAGCTTTGAGATTGTTAGCCCTGGAGAACAATTTTTGATGGAAAATTGAGAAAATGAAACGTATGTAAAAACAATATTTCTAGCAACACTTCAAAGAAAGTGTTTGACAGAGATCCTCGGAGGATTCTGGATTACGAAAATCTAAAAAGATTTCGTAACAACAGCAAATGATAGTAGTACTTCTAAAAAGAAGGTACAAATCGAATTACCAGCAGCAGCAACGAAGTAGATGATAGGCGAAAGAAGGAAGAACATCATGTTGGGGTGAATAATCACCGTTGTTCAAAGCTTAATTCGTCCCACACGAACAGCTTCCAGGAACCAGCAAGTTTGACGAAGAACTTTGGAACACTCTGCTCTTCTGACTCCTCGAAAGACGCACGGACTCCTGCGCTAAGTGGCGCTGGTGCACTTCTTCTCTTCTCTCTCAAACTCTGTGGAAACACGTAAGGAATTGTGCTAAAAAAACACTTCTGCCTTATATGAATTTTGAACTTGTATTTTTGAGAGAGAGATAGCAGAGAAGCTTATATAGCCTCGCTCTGTAACTGCCCAGTTAGCAATATATTCGGGACGTGGGAAAAAACTGCCCCGAACATGCTACAACTGCTCAATCGTGCACAGACGCAAACTGAGCCAAAAGGCACACAGCACACGCCATCTGCGCCAGTTGCACAATGTGCGTACTGTGCACACTGCGCGCACCCTGCACACCCTGTGCCATATACACAACTGTGCCACTTGTGCACCCCGTGCAACCTGTGCCAACTTGTGCTAACCACACGCCAACAGGTAGCACCCACTGGCGTGCCACAGGGCCGCACAACTGGGCAAGCAACTGGCCGCACAACTGGGCGCGCCACTTAGCCGCACAATCTGATAGTGCGATCGGCTGCACAAGTGGCTCGTAAAACGAACGCAACTTAAGCGTACTATGCGCCTAGCGACGATGCTGATGTGCTAAGTATAATGTACGCCAACAAAATGCCACATTACGCCTCATGAGCCCATGATCCCGAGTCCGAGTCGCTAAGCCCCTATGGAGCTTAGCTCCATTAGAAATTAATTCCCAAGAGCAAAAAACATAAATGCTTCATTATTGATTTGTCCTTTTTTCCCACTAGAAAAATACTCCCATATGGCACACCCTTGTGTACCTCCACACCACTTGTGCATCTCTAAACAAGCATAGCTTATATATAGAGATACACTTCCTTTGGCCTAGCCGATGTGGGACTAAAATTTCCAATGTAAAGGCCAAAAACCCAACATGTTGATACTAAAATGTTTTAGTAAAGTAGTGGTGCGTGCAAGTTGTACGTAACTTGTAAAACATCAAGCTGCGCAGAGTTTTAGCAATCTTGAAGTAGCTAATTTGAGGCATTATGCAGGTAACTGTCTATTGTCATGTTGATGATCGACATCCGTTTCGGTCACAAAGTTCATCTCTAGAGTGTCAATAAGGGTTGAGAGTGATACATTTATATTGTTCTTAACATGTCAGATAGAGTAATTGTTGGCTGTGAGTTTGTGCTCACATAGCAAAAGTTCATGTTCCCAAAAATAGTCTAACATCGGTTGGGAGTTCCCATAAATAGTACATATATTACTTTGCTTCCTTTTGTTTCATTGAAGTCTTTTGTGGATAGCACTATGGGCCACACGCGCGCCGCCACGGCCGCCCGGCCCGGCCCAGCGCATAACGCGTGCTTGTGTGTGCCCACATCTGTGGACGCCGAATGTCGATTCAATTTCCTCTTCGGATTCGGGCTGAGACACTAATTGTACTTTATTGACTGGTTAATTGTTACTTGTGATTCCTTTTAGATAGTTAATATCGATATGTTGCACAAATATGAAAAAGTTGTGTTTGTAACCATATTGTGTACGTATGCATGTTAATATTGATAGATCTTGAATAATCAAGGCTCTAGTTGATACCTAGACATCCTTTAAGTATGCAAATAATGTAGAACTTAGAAATCTAACACTCTAATCTTCATGCATGTCTCCACCCCAACGAGTCGAAGTTGCAATACATATATATACCTTCATCATCTATTTTTATCAGTAGCTAGAGTAATGTTATTCGTACCTCCAAAATGTCTCTTCCAACCATTCTTCCTTATGTTGTAGCTGATGTGGCATGTTAAATAGTATTATGTGGCATGTATATTATGACAGCTGACATGGCAAATTTTATCCCAAAAAATAAATTGCCTAAAAAATTTTAATGTTAATAATAACGGAGATGCTAAACAACCAGGGGAAAGTACGTGGGGAGGGTGACCACGGTTATGCCCGCGCCGACGCGTACCCCCTCCCCTAATTTGCCTCCTCTTTAAGCTTTGAGGCCGACCCCCAAAATTCTGCAACCCTCCCCTTCCAATGGGGGACCGATACGTGGCCGGCGAGCAAAAACTACAGTCAAAAACCGCGGTCCAAATAGTGGTGTTCTAATATTAATGTTAATTTTATTGTTAATATTATTTTTAATATTTAATATTAATATTTAAGTTAATTTAATTTTAAATTTTGACTTGTCATTTCTCACACTAACCGTAATGTCGGCTGTCACATAAAGAGCAATGGTTTGGGGGGACATTTTAGTGGTACGAATAGCATTATTCTTATCAGTAACATGTAGTTGTTTTCTAAAAATTGAAATGTTATATGGATCCATGTATCTTCTGTATTGCGCATGTATATATCCCCTCCATAACGTATCAGAGCCTAGATTTTTTTTATCTAGGGTCATTCAGAATTTTTTCAGATAATCAATATTGCTGATTATCCTCTCTATCCTAGCTCCTTGACCCGGAGTGCTTTCAACAAAAGTCCTCTTTTTTTTGTAAGAAAAATAAAAAATAAAATAAAAAAATAAAAAACCAATCAAAAAAAATGTGCCTTCTATGCACTTATTGCGGAAAACCTGGTCATTATTCTACTATCTGCTATATTCCTCAGCACTCTAGTCTGATTTGTTCTCATTGCTAGAAGGCTGGACACTCAGTGGATAATTGTTTTCTACTTCATCTATATTTAAAAATATAATTCTTCAAGTGGATAAAGACAAAAGGTTCCTCCTCGACTCGCTCTCTGGTACCTCGGGCTCACATTTTTGATAGTACACAAACATCGACAGATATTCAGTATCGTCTTACTCAGTTAGAGCTCCAACTCCAGCTTCAGTTACAGGACCAGCTTGTCTTTGCTAGCCCATCTGCATCTGCCTTTATTAGTACGTCTACTTCTTGGATATTAGACTCTGGTACTTCTCACCATATGACTTATGACCTTAATCTTTTATTTAGTATTACACCTTTACCATCTCACTTTTTCTCTTTATACACAACTGATGGTTCTTAGTTGGTCACCACTCAATCTGGCTCCATTATTTTCTACACTTTGTGTCTTTCTTTTGTTTTATGTGTTCTCCATCTTAATTTACACCTCATATCAGTCAGTAGCCTTTGTGAGAGTGGATTTATTGTTTCTTTTGATTCCCTCACATGTTCTATGAAGGATCCTCATACGGACAAGACTATAGATCATGCTCATAGGAAGGGACGGTTGTACCACTTAGAGTTTCTTCATCTTCCATCAACTCAACCTTTGAGTTTTAGTCATGTTGTTGTCGCCATATCTGCTACCGACTTGTGGCATAGATGCTTAGGTCATATTTCAGAGCCCCATCTAAAGACTTTATTCCATAGTGAACCTCTTAGATGTGGTTCTGTCTCTTCTATATCCACATGTACGGATTGTAAGTTGGCAAAACACATTACTCTACCTTTTTCCAAGAGTTTATCTAAATCCACTAGTATTTTTGAATAAGTTCATTCTGATATATGGGGACCTGCTCCGATCCCATCTACGAGTGATTTTCTCTATTATACAAGCTTTATTGATGATTACACATGTTATACTTGGGTCTAGCTTATGTGGCATCTTATGAGTGGTTTTTTCTACCGTTTATAGGACGTTTACTACTATGATTCATACTAAATTCAATGCTAGGATTAAAACTTTTCACTCTTGTTGTGCTCGTGAGTATCTCTCCATCACAATGAGATATATCTTACAATCTCACAGTACTCTTTTTCAACAGTTCTATCCTTACACTCATGAATATAATGGGGTAGCCGAGCGCAAACATCATCATATTCTTCATACTGCTCGTGCTCTCTTGTTATCCAATTCTGTTGCTCAGAAGTTCTGGACAGAGGCCATGCTTACCTATTAATCTTATCAATATCACTCATTCCTCTGTTTTGTCTATACGCACACCTCATGAGAGTCTTTTTTCGCGTCCTCCTGATTACAGTATGTTTCGTACTTTTGGGTGTACTTGTTTTATTCTTTCCTGATACTGAACACACGAAGCTGACAGCTCGATCATCCAAGTGTGTCTTACTTAGTTTTTAGTTTCGAGCACAAGGAAAACCATTGTTATGATACCTTGGCCCGTCATCTACGTTTATCTCGTCATGTCACCTTTCTTGAGGACACTCCTTATTTCACTCTCCCACCTTCGGACGTTCATTTTTTGTTCCCTCCAGCTCTAACGTCTAGTGTGTCCATTGATCCTACTCCTTTGCTCCCTTCTCCTAGTACAGCTCCTCTTACGATGACTCCATTGCTGCCTTATGAGAATCCTTCATATATTCTACCAGCCTCTGCTATACTATTATCTCCACCATCTATGCCTCCACTACAACTTCTCTGCTAGTCCCAACATACTCATCGACCTCCTGTATGTTTTACTTCAGAATGATCTAGTCTACCGGACAGTTTGGATTTGCTACATTGGCCTCATATTCTCTACAGTTTTATTCTTTTCTTACTTCTATATCATAATACATGAAAGCCCATTTATTATCAAGAGTCTGTTCAGTACCCTGGGTAGCAGGAGGCTATGGCAGAGTAGTTTAGAGTATTTCAACAGACAGGTACTTGGAATGTCGTTCCACTTCCAGATAGAGTCAAGCCTATTAGTTGCAAATGGGTCTTCAAGGTCAAGTATCGACCTGATGTCTATTGAGCAACACAAGGCTCGTCTTGCTGCTCGAGGTTTTACACAAGAGTATGGAATTGATTAATGATGAGACCTTTGCCCAGCTGTTCAGATGATCATAATTCATATATTACTAGTTGTGATGCCGCTCATCAGCAGTCACTCTATCAGATGGATATGAAGAACACATATCTTCACGATTCTTTATCCAAAGTTATCCATATGGAGCCCCCTCCAGGTTTTTCTACTCCGTCGGGACATGTTTTTCGCCTTCGTCATGCTATCTATAGTCTCAAACAAGCTCTCTGAGCTTGGTTTAAGTGTTTCAGAAGTGCTATTTGTGAGGCAGAATTTTAGCAGTATTCTCAGGATCATTCTTTGTTTGTGCAGTCGTCACCACAAGGGCGAGTTCTATTTTTACTCTATGTGGATGACATAATTTTGACTAGCGACGATTCAGCAGGGATTGCATCTACTCAGAGGTACCTTCATCAATAGTTTCAGATGGAGGACCTTGGCTATTTTTGCTACTTTTTTAGACTTGAGATTGTACAATAGTTTCAGATGAAGGACCTTAATTTGCTAAATGTGTGATAGCATGTAGATAAATATCGCAAATACTGCGACGTAACTACGTTACCAAAATACGTCGCTATTGCGAAGTGTAGCGATATTTTGGTGGTCGGCGACTTAATAAAATGCGACTAAATTTGAACATTGTCGATTACATCGCTAATTATAATTTGCAACATTTTTAAGCGTCGCTAATATGACTTATTTTGGTAGTGTTTCTTAGCAAAAAATATACTTCAGAGATTATGTCGTCTGTGGTCTATCGGACAGGGGACATCTTATACTCCTTTGGAACTTCATGTGAAGCTTCATCCCACAGATGGTGAACCTCTCACACATCTTACTCGCTACAGGTGATTAGTGGATCAACTTGTGTATCTCTGTTTGACTAGGCAAATATTTCTCATGCAGTTAGTATTGTTAACCAGTTTATTTTAGTGCCTTGATCAGCTCACTATGGTGCATTAGTCCGAATTCTCTGATATTTTCAGGGCTCTATTACACGCTCTTTATTCATGTCTTCTATTTCTACTCTAGAGCTTCATGTATTTTCTAATTAAATTGGGCAGGAGATCCGACACCACACGGTCTACTACAGGATTCTGCTTGTTTCTTGGAGATTCCAAGACCTCATAGCAAAGTAAAAAATAAGATGTTATTGCATGTTCTACTGAGGTAGAGTACAAAGATATGGCTGCCACCACCATGGAAATCGTCCATGTACATAGACAGCTCTCAGATATGGCATTGATCTTACAGGACCTACGCTGCTTCATTGTGACAACAAAGGTGTTATACATATTGCAAACAATCAAGTTTTTCGTGAACGAACAAAACAGATTGAGATTGATTGTCACTTTGTTCATGAGAACTTTTGGCAGGAACTATTTCTCTACCACATATGACTTCCGTTGATTAGCTGGCAGATTTTTTACAAAGTCACCCTACACCGTGATTTCAGTTTTGATTTGCACAAACTCATATTATTTTATCCATCATGAGTTTGAAGGGGGTGTTAAGTTTAGGATTAGATTTATATTCCTATTCGAATTCAGTAGATTATATTCCTTCTCCTATTCAGATTCATATTCTTATCTTCTGTATAGTGGATCCGTTCTCCCCATATATATTCATGGTTGTATGGCTTTTTACCTCGTCTATTAATAAAACCAATATGTTGATTTGTTTCAAGCACAAAACTTTCACTAGAAACCTAAAAATATAATAAATAGACCCAAGCAACCTGTCATAGAATTATCGTCTAAGAACCTTCAACGCTAAGCATAGGACTGGAGGTAGCAGACTGTGACTACGTAGGTGGAGGTGGAGGAGGCGCTCTGGAGTAAATCGACGTTGCGATGCCAACGATCCAGTACTGTACACACTGCCACCTTTTTCTCTCACAACATCTTGTAGCCATAAATCGTGTTGGCCCATTGGTCACAGTCACACCTGATTTTGATAATCCACATAAACTTTGGTCGATACGCAAATAATATACTACAAGTAAAAAAATAGAACGTCTACTACCAACATTCTACTACTCGTCGTCTTCGTCATACAAAAACATCATATGCAGATCAAGACTTGTTTTTTACATTTAGTCTGTATTTTTTCCTTTATTGAGTCTAGGAAAAATATGAGGTTGATCGATTGGCAACTAGCTTTCTATTAAACTCCACTATCCAAAATAAGCCTACATATCTACCTCACATTCTATACTAAGCCTATACCTAATCCTATATCCAAAACCTATATATAAAAAAAACCCAACAAAAATGAGTAGATATTCATATGAAAACTCTACCCGAGTTCGATCCGAACTCTGCCCGAGTTTGGTCAGGTTGTTTCCAGACTGTTTTTGGTCTTCATGGATATCTATAACCGCATTTCCAAGTATGAAATTTATGGACCTGAACTCATGGTGAGTTCTACCCCAAAAAATGCTATAAATAGTGGAGAACTTTCCATTCCAAATCATTCAATCATTCTTCTCTTCTCTCTCTAGTTAAAAGTTATTCTAGAGCTGATCATTTTCATATCTAGCCTTTAACGACTCCTAGCCAAGCCAAGTACCTTTCCGATTCAATCTAGAGTTTGATTCGAGTTGTAAAGAAGGCTCTCTGAAGGCTACAACAATCATTGAAGGAAACAATCTCAACACAATGTCACTAGAGGCGCTGATGGGTAAACTCATGACTCATAAGCTTGACCTACAAGACTTTGAAGAGGCAACTCAAAAAAAAATCTATCACCTTCAAAGTATAAGCTAAAAGATTCTCCAGTGATATGACGATGAAGAGTCAGATGGTGATGAACAAGCCCTACTAGTCAAAAACTTCAAAAAGTTCTTGAGGTTTGAGAAATCAAATCGAAAGATGAAAGACGTCCAAGAAAGTAATGAAGAAGAAACAATATGCTATGGATGCAAAAAAGATCAGAAATACAAAGGACTACCAATAGTCAAGAAAAGCATATATGACCGATCAAGCAGGAAGTCAACAACTGGTTGTAAGTATGCAAATACCAGCATCTAGCATAAAAATGAGGCCAGTAAATCAGAAGAGGATGAAAGACACAACAGTTCAGGAAATGTCTGCTTAATGGCATTTGATCAAGTAACAAACAATCCTCTATATGATGATTTTATTTTTGATGAAATCTCTGATGCTTTAAATGACTTACTTGACGAACACAAAAGTGTGTAAGACAAGTATAAGCAATCTCGAAAATAGATAAAAGTATGTACAGCCAAAGTCGGTAGACTGTCTAGTTTGTTGCAAGAAATAAAGCAGACATCTACCATAGGCAACACGGAAGAATTGGCTAATATTAAGCTAAGTCTTCATGAAGCTCAATGTACGGTTGATCAGGGAGAAAAGGACTATGCAAAAGTACCTCTTCTATATGATTCTGAGAAGAGATTACGAGTCGACATTGAACAAAGGTTGAAAGACATGACTGAGAAATATGGCTTGTTCAATCTCTAAAAATTTAGACATAAAATTAGGCAAACAGGTTTTTCCTGCTATACTACCTAAGACCTATCATACCACATAGTATATACCAAATAGGACACAATCAAAGAAAGCACGCAAGCCATATGTTTCACATAATCATGCTTTCATTTACAAGTATCCATTAGGGGTGAGCGTCGGTATAATCGGTCGGTATTTGGTCGATTTTTTTGGTATTTTTTAAAATCGGTATTTGAAAAATCAATACCAATATCGTACCATTTAGAATCGGTTTTTTCGATTTCGGTTAAATCGGTATTCGGTCGGTTTTTGTTCGATATCGGTATTTTACCAATTAATATTTGATCAATTAACACACTTAATATTGTAGAACCTCTTAACCTATAATATATATTTTTTACTTTTTTGGAAGCACTAATTTTAAAGTCAAGCCTCTACCAACCAAACAATTAATCAAAATTATTACAACAATATGTAACAAGTCGCAAACACCTAAAAATTAGCTTAAAATATCAAACGCGGTCACTAAATTTAATATTTAGTATAAGTTTAAGTAACCAAAATTTACTTCAAAATTCTATGAGAACACGAAAACATAAGCTCAAAAGATCAAAAACTCAATTCTTAGCATTCTTAACATAAATTCAAGTCCACTAAAATTCATTCCAAGTTCTAGGAAACCAACAAAAACAAAGATAAAAATGAAAATGAGTTGTCTAAAATTAATCATGAACAACATTAAAAAATGTGTGCGTGTGTGTGTGAATATGTGTGTGTGTGTGTGTGTGTGTGTGTGTGTGTGTGTGTGTGTGTGTGTGTGTGTGTGAATCGGTTCGGTTCGGTATTTTCGGTATGGTATTACACTCAAACCGTTACCATTATCATTATACCGTAATTTAGTCGGTTCGGCAATTCGGTATCGGTAAATAATTTTGGTTCGGTTTTTCGGAATATTTTTAATCGGTATTCGGTCGATTTTTCGATATCGGTCGGTATTTGCTCACCCCTAGTATCCATACAAGACACAAAAAACGCATCTGTACTAAACCAAATGACACTCACTCTAGAATTATCTGCAAATACTGTGATCAACATGGGCACATATCACAGTATAGAATTACAAAGTTAGTAGACATGAATAAATTCACATGGACACCCAAAGCTAACAATGCTGGACCCTTAAAGAAATGGGTACCAAAGGTCACATATACTCGTCTTGTAGGTGGGCCAACCCTTTCATGCTAGAAGCAAATGGATCCTTGATAGCGGATGTTCACGACACATGACAGGTGACGCATCTTTATTCGCAAAGCTATCAATGAAAAGAGAAGGATATGTTTCCTTCAAAAATAATTTAAGAGGTAATATTATAGGTATTGGTAATGTTGGTATATCTTCCTATCCAAAAATATTTAGACATTTGCCTGGTAACAAAATTAAAATATAACATGTTAAGCATTAGTCATCTTACTGACAATGGTTATGGTATTAACTTTATTAAAGACAAATGTTCTATATATGATATGTCCACTTGTAATCATGTCTATGAAGGAATCAGGGAGGATAATATATATATTTTTTCTTTTTAGAAAGTACTAATAGTGCAGATAAGTGCCTAGTAGTCAACCAAGACGAAAGTTGGCTATGGCATATGAGACTAGGACATGCAAACATTGATATAATTTTAAGACTATCAACGAAGAAAATGGTAAAAAGACTACCAGAAATATCATTCAAAAGAGACATAGTATGTGCTAACTGTAAGAAAAATAAAGTAACCAGATCCTTACTTAAATCCATCAACGCTGTAAGTACCTCTAGACCTTTGCAGTTGATACATATGGATTTGTTTGGACCTAGTAAAGTCGCCAGTCTTGGTGGTAAGTTCTATGCTTTTGTAATTGTTGATTATTTCTCTAAATATACATGGATTTTCTTTTTATCAAACAAAAGCGATACACTTTTTGAATTTGAGATTTTATACAAAAAGGTTCAAAACGAAAAAGATTTCATGATTACTCGTATCCGAAATAATCATGGAGGCGAATTTCTAAATTCCAATTTTAAAAAGTTTCATGATACAAATGGTTTTTCTCATAAATTTTTCTATCATAGAACTCCCCAACAGAATGGTGTTGTGGAGCGGAAGAATGGAACTCTAAGCGATATGGCTAGAGATATGCTAAACTAGCATAATCTTCCGAAATACTTTTAGGCTGAAGTTGTAAGTACAACTTATCATGTTTTGAATAGGGTACTGATTCGGTATATAACGAAGAAGACACCTTGCGAATTATGGTTTAATCGTATCCCTAATATTTCTTATTTTAACGCTTTTGGATGTCGTTATTTTATCCTAAACACCAAGGATAACTTGGATAAGTTTGACTCTAAGACAGACAAAAGAATATTCATCGGTTATGCTGCCAAGAGTAAGGGATATAGAGTCTTTAATAAGAAATCTATGATTGTTGAATAATTCAATAATATTTCATTTGATGAGCTCAACAGTCATATAGTAAGTGACAGCGATGATAAAGATGCAAAAAAAATACCTAAAGCAACTGAAGATGCTGCTGTTGACAAAGACTATCTGAAGAGTCTACCAAAGAAGATAAAATTCATGCCAGACCATCCAGAGTCTCTTGTCATAGGTGATGTATCAAAGGAAGTAGGTACACGTTCTTCAAATAGAGATATAGCTGTAAATGTTGCATTCATTTCTCAAGTATAACCTAAATCAGTAGCAGATACATTTTTAGACAAATTTTGGATTTATGCCATGCAAGAGAAACTAAGCGAGTTTGAACGAAACCAAGTTTGTGAACTTGTTCCTAAATCTATTGGTCAATCTGTAATTTGTACCAAATTGGTGTTCCAAAATAAACTTAATGAGGATGGACAAGTTCTACGCAACAAAGCTCGTCTAGTGGCTCAAGGTTATAATCAAGAGGAAGGAATTGATTATGACGAACCTTATGCTCCTGTTGCTAGACTAAAATCCATTTGCATGCTTTGTGTATTTGCATGTTTTTATGATTTTAAACTTTTCAAATGGACGTGAAAAGTGCATTTTTGAATGGTTTTATAAAAGAAAAAGGTTTTGTAAAATAAACTCCAGGTTTTGAAGATTTTAAATTTTTTGATTACCTTTTCAAGTTATGTAAGGCACTCTATTGACGCAAACAAGCCCCTCGAGCTTGGTACGATCGCCTAAGTTCCTTCCTACTTGAAAATGGTTATTTTCAAAAAGAAGTGTTGATACAACACTGTTTATCAAGTCTTCAAATGCTGACATTTTATTAGTACAAATTTATGTGGATGACATTATTTTTAGTTCTACTAACGAACATTTATGTCATGAATTTCATAAGTGTATGCAGAGTGAGTTTGAGATGAGTACGATGGGAGAGCTGAACTACTTTTTTGGACTACAAATCAAACAAAATAATCAGGGAACCTTCATCAATCAAGCTAAATACACGAAGGACTTGTTGAAGAAGTTTGATTTCGACAACGCATATCCTATCGGGATTCCTATGGCTACATCAACCAAACTTGATCTTGATGAAAGTGACAAACCAGTCGACCAGCGTAAGTATCGAGGTATGATTGGTAGTGTATTATATTTAACTGCTAGTCAACCTGATATTATGTTTAGCGTTTACATATGTACAAGATATCAAGTTAACCCTAAGGAATCACACCTATGCATAGTTGAGTGTATCTTTAGATACCTTAATGGTACTTTTACTATCGGCTTATGGTATCCCAAAACGACATCATTTGACCTATTTTTGTTGGATGCAAAGTACACCGTAAAAGTACTAGTGGTACGTGTTATTTTCTAGGTAAAGCTCTAGTCTCTTAGTTTAGCAAGAAACAAAATTCTATTGCGTTATCAACGGCTGAAGTCAAGTATATTGCTACAGGTCATTGTTGTGCACAAATTTTATGGATGAACTAAACCATATAAGACTATAATATACACTATACAGAGATTCCCATTTACTGTGACAATTCTAGCATAATAAATCTGACTAAGAACCCTGTATTCCACTCACACACTAAACACATTGAGATACGTCATCACTTCCTATGTGATCACTAACAATACAAAAAATTTGTTTAGAATTTATTGGCATAGATCATCAGTTAGCAGATATATTTACAAAACCATTGGCCGATAACCGATTCAACTTTATTCGTTGCAAGTTAGGTATCCTTGAATTTTCGAAAACATAATGCTTTTGTTTGGAAAATTGCTTAGACTATGTTCAAATAAATTTTTAAGTCAGAGTCATTTTGGATACAAGCCGAAATGCTCCTTCTGTCATACAGGTGTAAATATCCTAAAACGATACGGTATACTAGTCCTCGGACTACCGCTAGCTGAGATCCAACCCCTACAGCTAACCCAAAGTGATAAAGACTTAATTAAACAAATGAATATTAGTTCTAATACAAATTTATATTCATAAATCAAACAATATTTCCAAAAATATAAGTATGTCGAACTCGGACCGAACTCTGGCCGAGTTCGGTTACCCTTTAACAGAACCTAACCGACTGCTGCTGGCCCGCTTCTATTTAAACACCCCCTTTTCATCTTCTTCTTCCCCACGACCATAACAACCACCAAACCGAAAAACCCTAACCATATTTTACTCCCTATTCTCTTGGTATTAGCACCTAAAACTTCGGATTTAAGGGTTTGGGCACGTTCTTTTCCATCCTGCGCCGTTGTTTTGGGGTAATTTCTACTCTTTTCTTGTCAATTTTTCTATGGCTCCTAGATTTTCAAAAAAAAAGTATATGGTGCTTCTGCATCAAGCCTATCGTACACTCCTCTCAAAAGTCTATTTAGCACACCTCCACCATTCAATGAGGATGATTTCGACACTACACTATTTGTAGACTTGGAAACCTCAATCGTTTAGTTTCATGATTTTCATAAACGTCCTATATTTTTGGGCAACTCTATTAACATTAATATTTTTTCGGAATATTGCTTAACATTCCAAAACCTCATCCTACACAAATATTGGAAATTTCTAATCCAATACATGGCAACGCCTTTCAGATGTTTTATTATAACTTACAATATTCGCATGGTACAATGTATTTCTGAGTCTGTCCTACTAAAATAAAATTTGATGATGACGGCTTGAGCGAATGGCTACAGGTTCCCAATACTGGAGAGGCTTTAGTTGACGTCACCAAAGTCTAATTTAGTATAGACCTAGACTTAGAGTTTCAAGGATGTGATGTGTGCTCTGAACCCTAGACCCTAGGGACGGCTCATGTCAAGTTACTTAAACCAATATTTCTATAAACTTTATCGCATTATCATTGTATCAATCTTGCCCAAAACGGGATCAACTTTTCAGACAACGTATTTGGAGCTGTCCTCTATGTACCATATTCATTTTAGGATTCCCTTTAGTCTTCCCAAAATCATGATATCAGCTATATACAATTGTAGGAAGGCTGGTCAAAACATCATTTATCCTATGGTTAGTACTATCATATTTCATATATACAACATCCCTTTGGAGTCATATCCTATAGATGGTACTCCATCTGAGATACATAGGTATCGTAGGTTTCCTACTCCTACTCCTCATGTAGTTGGTGCCGAAGGCATTCCACCTGCTGCTCAAGCTCCTCAGCCTGCACCAGTCTCTGATGATGTCCCTCATACCTGCACCACCGATCAGCTTTATGAGCGCTTTGAGGCTCGTTGCATTATTGAGGATGAGCGATATTAGGCAGATCGTATGCGTCAGCGAGACACCAACTACTGTCTCACATACCAGTTCCAGACTCTACGGAATGGTATTGCTGATATTCATTTGATCCTGTCTCATCATCCCTCTGGTCTCACCCCGATATTGCATCATCCAGACTTTGTTGGACCCAGATTCGAGGATCGTCCAGCTCGACGCTACTTCAACCCTACTGCAATATACATTGATCCCAGTCATTATACTGACACTGGCGATGATGAGAGTTGATGAGAGTATCTGAACTTTGGATATTTTGTGACTCTGAGGATGATTATGATGATGATCTTGTAGCTTTTATTTTTTTGCACTAGTTATGGTTAAGTCTCTTTTAGACTTCCATATTTATTCAGGTTTTGTACTTGCATGTTTATGCTACTAAGTTTAGTGCTATATACTTCATCTATTTACTTATACAGTTAGACATATTGTTGGCCATATTTATTTTTTTGGGTATGATTACATCTTCTTTCTTATGTTATTTGTGGAAGAACATTCTTTTTGTACAAATGACAAAGGGGGAGAAGAGTACTATACCAAATGTCAAGTGCCAAGTACCAAACCAAGAGGTATAAAACTTTCAAGTTATTTTTTCTAATATTATTTGATATAAACTCAAAGTTTATCAATTATCAAAATGAGGAAGGTTGTTGGCCCATTGGTCATAGTCACACATGATTTTGGTAATCAACATAAACTTTGGTCGATACGCAAATAATACAATACTAGTACAAAAATAGAACATCTACTACCAATATGCTACTACTCATTGTCTTCATCATACAAAAACATCAGATGCAGAACAAGACTTGTTTTTTACATTTTATTATGTATTTTTTCCTTTATTGTGTCTAGAAAAAATGTGAGGTTGATCGGATTAGCAATTAGTTTTCTATTAAATTCCACTGTTCAAATTAAGCCTACCTATCTTTCCCATATTCTATACTAAGCCTATATCAAATCCTATATCAAATACCTATACCCAATCCTATATCCAATGCCTATACAAAAAGCCCAACAAAAATAAGCAGATGTTCATATGGGAACTCTAATCCGAATTTAGCTCGAACTCTGCCCGAGTTTGGTCAGGTTGTTTCCAGACTGTTTTTGGTCTTCCTGAATATCTATAACCACTTTTATAAATATGAAATTATGCACTCGAACTCATGCCGAGTTCTGTCCCCTAAAAATGCTATAAATAGAGAACTTCCTATTCCAAATTATTCAATCATTCTTCTTTTCTCTCTCTATTTAAAAGCATTCTAGAGCTATTTATTTTCATATCTAGACTTTAATGACTCCTAGCCAAGCCAAGTGCCTTTTCGATTCAATCTAGGCCGTTATTTTTGGGTAATTTCTACTCTTTCCTTGTCAATTTTTTCTATGGCTCCTAGATTTTCAAAGAAAAAAAAAGAGTAGATGGTGCTTCTACATCAAGCCTATCGTACACTCCTCTCAAAAGTCTATTTAGCCCACCTCCACCATTCAATGAGGATAATTTTGACACTACACTATTTGTAGACTTAGAAACCTCAATCGTTTAGTTTCATGATTTTCATAAACGTCCTATATTTTCGGGCAACTCTACTAATTATAATATTTTTTCGGAATATTGCTTAACATTCCAAAACCTCAACCTACGCAAATTATTGGAGATTTCTAATCCAATACATGGCAACGCCTTTCGGATATTTTATTGTAACTTATAATATTTGCATAGTATAATGTATTTCTCAGTCTGTCCTACTAAAATAAAATTTGATGATGATGACTTGAGCGAATGGCTCCAGGTTCCCAACACTGGAGAGGCTTTAGTTGACGTCACCAAAGTCCAATTTAGTGTCGACCTAGACTTAGAGTTTCAAGGATGCGATGTGTGCTCTGAACCCTAGACCCTAGGAACGGCTCATGTCAAGTTACTTGAACCAATATTTCTATGAACTTCATCGCATTATCATTGTATAAATCTTGCCCAAAACGGAATCTACTATTGAGACTACGTATTTGGAGCTGTCCTCTATGTACCATATTCATTTTAGGATTCCCTTTAGTCTTCCCAAATCATGATGTCAGCTATATACAATTGTAGAAAGGCTGGTCAAAACATCATTTATCCTATTGTTAATCCTATCATATTTCATAGATACAACATCCTTTTGGAGTCATATCCTATCGATGGTACTCCATCTGAGCTACATAGGTATCGATCGTAGGTTTCCTACTCCTACTCCTCCTGTAGTTGGTGCCGAAGGCATTCCACCTGCTGCTCAAGCTCCTCAGCCTGCACCAGTCTCTGATGATGTCCCTCATATCTGCACCATCGACCAGCTTTATGAGCACTTTGAGGCTCGTTGCATTCTTGAGGATGAGCGATATCAGGCAGATCACATGCGTCAGCGAGACACCGACTACTGTCTCACATACCAGTTCCAGACTCTACGGAATGGTATTCTTGAGGATGAGCGATATCAGGCAGATCACATGCGTCAGCGAGACACCGACTACTGTCTCACATACCAGTTCCAGACTCTACGGAATGGTATTGCTGATATTCATTAGATCTTGTCTCATCATCCCTATGGTCTCACTCCGACATTGCATCATCCAGACTTTGTTGGACCCAGATTCGAGGATCGTCCAGCTCGACGCTACTTCAACCCTATTGCAACCTACATTGATCCCAGTCATTCTACTGAAACTGGCGATGATGAGAGTTGATGAGCGTATCTGGACTTTGGATATTTTGTGACTCTATCTGATAACGATGATGATGATGATCTTGTAGCTTTTATTTTTTTGCACTAGTTATGGTTAAGTCTCTTTCAGACTTCCATATTTATTCAGTTTTTGTACTTGCATGTTTATGCTACTGAGTTTAGTGCTATATACTTCATATATTTACTTATGCAGTTAGACATATTGTTGGCCATATTTATTTTTTTGGGTATGATTACATCTTCTTTCTTATGTTATTTGTGCTCATTATTTGTGGGAGAACATTCTTTTTGTACAAATGACAAAGGGGGAGAAGAGTACTATACCAAATGTCAAGTGCCAAGTACCAAATCAAGAGGTATAAAACTTTTAAGTTATTTTTTCTGATATTATTTGTTATAAACTCAAAGTTTGTCAATTACCAAAATGGGGAAGACTGTTGGCCCATTGGTCATAGTCACACATGATTTTGATAATCAACATAAACTTTGGTCGATACGCAAATAATACACTACAGGTACAAAAATAGAACATCTACTACTAATATGCTACTACTCGTTGTCTTCGTCATACAAAAATATCAGATGCAGAACAAGACTTGTTTTTTTATATTTTATTATGTATTTTTTCCTTTATTGAGTCTAGAAAAAATGTGAGGTTTATCGGATTGGCAATTAGCTTTCTATTAAATTCCACTGTTCAATTAAGCCTACCTATCTTTCCCACATTCTATACTAAGCCTATATCCAATACCTATACCCAATCCTATATCTAATAACTATACAAAAAGCCCAACAAAAATGAGCAGATGTTCATATGGGAACTCTAATCCGAATTTGGCTCGAACTCTACCCGAGTTTGGTCAGGTTGTTTCTAGACTGTTTTTGGTCTTCCTGAATATATGTAACCACTTTTCTAAATACGAAATTATGCACTCGAACTCATGCCGAGTTCTTTCCCAAAAAATGCTATAAATAGAGAAACTTCCTATTCCAAATTATTCAATCATTCTTCTTTTCTCTCTCTATTTAAAAGCATTCTAGAGCTATTTATTTTCATATCTAGCCTTTAATGACTCCTAGACAAGCCAAGTGCCTTTTCGATTCAATCTAGAGTTTGGTTCGAGTTGTAAAGAAGGCTTTCTGAAAACCTTCCAGTTTTTAAAGTTTGTCTCAGTTGAAGTTGCGAGTTCTTTGGACGAAAACTTGTGTTGTAAGGAGCTACAAGCGCTCGGTTGAAGCTTGTGCCATGTTGGATTAACATCGAACAAGAGTACTCGAGACTGGACTAGTCCTCTCAGAGGGATACCAGTATACATCGACGTGTCATGAGTTTGCTTGTCTTATCCTTTTTACTTTATGCATTTAAATTTTATAGTTTGATATCATCTGTCCAATACTTTATACATGTGACACTGCTTATATAATTTTTAATTGGTGATCATATTTTTGCTGCACACACGCACTCTATTCACCTCCCCTCTAGAGGTACTCAACGTTGCAACAAATCGTTCCTCCTAGTTGGCGAACGTGGATGACTCATGTCACCTCTCCCAGCGGCCTGAGAGGCCTGAATCTCCAATATCTCATAAGTCTCAATCTCTCTCTCTCTCTCTCTCTCTCTCTCTCTCTCTCTCTATATATATATATATATATATATATATATAATATATTATTATATATTATTATATATATATAAGAATAATTGTAACATGTACCACTCGAGTCTTGCTATAAAGTTTGCAATTTCATCTTTTTAGAACACTCAAAACATTTTCCCTAAGAATTGCATACTACTCCTAATTGAAACGATTGTGTATCAAGTATCACTTGAGTATTCATTGATGACTCTTAGCCTAATGGTCCATCTACACAAGGATCCATTACTAGTCAGTCGCAGATTCATCGCTGGCTAGCAACCAACCTACTTCCTTCACTGCAATCTGTAGGTATCTTTTGTCATATTTTTGTAGTGATCTTCTTTCCCAAATACCCAACACCCAAACAAAATTAGCACACCCAAACACCTAAACAAAACCAGAACACCCAAACGATAGATGTTGTCTTCTTCCCCAAACAACGAAACAAAATTTGAATACCTAAACACCCAAACGAAATAGAACGAACGGGTGAAAGAGCTTTACCTCATCGTTCGATCCATTTGTAAAAAGACACAGGGACACAAAGACACAAATAAAATATTTTATTCCTAAAAGTTAAGAGATATATAGGGTTAGGTTGTATCAGGGGAGGAGTGTCTATAAAGGACGTTCTATCAAGGTGCACATAGGGAGGAGCTGTGGTCGAGGCTCACGTGGAGAGGAGTATTTTACAAAGGATGGTCAATGGCCGACACAACAAAGGATTGGCTGAGGTCGGACGGGGTCAAGAAGTCGCACAGAAAAGAGGCAAAGGATGGTGTTAGGGGCACGCGCAGCAGAAGGGAGGAGAGGAGAGTGTCCAAAGAATCTGGATGTTCGAAACTAAGCTAAGATAGAACTTAAGTTCAGTCATTGGAGACGCATGGAAGACTAACAAGTTTGTCGCAAATCATAAACTCGAGGACAAACAGGCCATCGCCAGTATGTTAGTATCTATATTCGTGCACCATAACGACAGATACGACGACGACACCGCATTGGTCATGTATATCACAGGTAAACTGTTGCTTACTGGTTGGCTGTACACCGTTTGTTTGTCACTGATCAGCTGATGTAGCATGGATTCCAATTACGAATCATTCTAGGATTTTTTTTTCTTTCCTTTTTTTAGCTTTATTTTTTTATAGTTGTTAAGAATCCTATTTCTTTAGGCTCTTATTTTGACTCTATATTTTATTAGGATAGGTTTTATTCTTATTTGATTAGGATTATAATTTACATTTATGAAGATTAGGTTATCATAAAAGTCCTATAAATAGGCACCTTCTGTAAGCAATTGTAGAACAACTTTTAATAAATAAAAAATTTTCTTTAAGTTATTAGATTTGTTCTCTTCTTTTCTGGTCGTGGACTCGACGGTTACTTGGATTTGAAAACCCCTCACTTCATTAAACACCCAAATTTTTAATTAATATTTTGGCAGTTTTTCCTTATTTTTTAATTTTATTTATTTTAAACATTGTACTTCGAAAGAAAAATTTTCTTTTAAGTTCTAAAAGGAAAGTCATAAGTAATTTAGAATAGTAAAAAGGTTTGCCAAATTATTTTAAATAAAGTTTTGTATTTTTGTAAAAATACTTTAAATTATTATGATAATATCTAATATTATTTAAATCATTTTGATGACATGAAATATTATTTGAATTATTAGTATGATCATTAAATATTATTTTTGAATTATTGGAGTGATTAATATTGGATTAAGATTTGATTAATCTAGTTTTAAATTTTATTTGATTTAAATTAATGAATAGTTTTATCTATTGGGGTTTCTAGAATTTTTTATCCTTATCTAATTAGGAGTTCTTTCACCTATTTAAGGAGTATTCTCCTTGTTCTCTCCCAAAACCCTTACAACCTATTCCACCACAACAACAATTGTCATCAAAGTAGCCACCATATTCGTATCCGCGTGTTTGTGTCCATCATCTATCCTTGTGTCAGCCGTGCTGGCCTCGGGTCCGACCCCGGGTGTCGTTTCCACTATTCTGAGTTCCATACAAACCCACGAATACACCACCTTCGTGTCTAACACACCGAACACAAATCCAATATCCATAATTCTTTCTCCGTCGTGTCTGACACCAACCCGGATATGATAGCAATACATGACAAAGCCAGAATCATACCTAACTAGTCGACATTGAGTGATGCACCTTTGACGACCCCGCCTCACAACTCTCTCACCATCAACCACCAGAATTCAATATCACGACTACCGCATCTCTACCCTGTCAAATGCCTCTACCGTACTTTCCATCTACCGTTGCCACCACCACTGCCACCGTTAGTCGATGCTGGAACCCTAGCCAGATCCACGGCCACCAACGTCGAATGCCAACACCTAACTATTGTCATCACCCATGTCCTTCTTCCTGCCACCATGCCCTCACTGGAGTCTGACCATCCAATACCACCACAGGGCTCAATAACCACCATCATCACCACCATGTCACACCACCACCACCACCAGCATTACTCCACCACTTATGAGTGGCCAGCTCACGATCCCGGCCATCCTCCTCCCTTAGCTACCACGATCGTCGATTCCTTCATCATCCACCACCAGATCCACCCCTTACGACTCTGCCACTTTATCTTTGCTCGTGCTCCACCCGGCTAGTAGGCCGACAGCCATACTAGTCACCCTCGTCGGATCTGCGACACAGTAGTGCATGCGCTCCACCCCGTGCCAAAGCTAGAGCTCAGGTGAATTTTGTCTTCTATTACTCTCGTTCTCTTTCTCTCTCTCATACTCCTTCTATTTGATCTCTCTCCCACTTTTCTCACTCTTCCTTCTTATCTCTCCCGCTCGAATTTTTCTCTCTCTCCTGAGAAGGAGAGAACAGAGGATTATTAGGTTTTCTTAATAAATTTTATTTGGGTTTCATTGAACTAGGGCTTTAGGCCCACTCATTTTAAAAATCTGGTTTATTACTTGGGTATTATTAAGAGCTTTATATTTCACACCATTCTATTGGGCTTATTGTTGGTCCTAAATAATTTATTTCTGTATATATATTAACGGGCTAACTTGTATTTGATATCTTGGGCTGGGTAATAATTAATACTTTTAAAAATTTTATGGTTATTTTATAAAATATTATACATGGGACTTTTGGGGCTTATAAATATTTTTATAAAATTTTATTTTATAAAATTATTATAATGGGCATGGCCCTACATTATTTTCAAATTTGATTTAGGAACCACAAATATATTATTTTAGATATAATTTTGACCTAAAAATCATATTTGATAAAATTAAGGATTTTAGCCCTAAATTAATTTTCTACATTTTTAAGTATTTATCTAAAAAATATTTTGATTAATAAAATATAGTTTTTCACTATTATAAATAATTTCTAAAATAAGTTTATAAATATTTTCTAAATAAAAGAATATATTTTCTAATTAAGATTTATCTTTTTTCCAAAACAAATTCTTTTAGATAAGTATTATTTCCGATCAGAATTATCTTCGATCATGACCAATTGAATATTCCTATTTCCTTTGTGAATTTGAACTTCTTCATATCAACCCTGGCTAATTGGACTGTTCTAGACTCGATGGAATGATATATTCCATCATTTATCATCATCTTGTGTAGTGTGGCACTTGAACCTATTAGGTGCCGATACAATCAAGTCACGCACGTCGACTCCAACAACCACCAGGCAAGTATACCTTGTTGTTCATGATTCAATTTATACAACATATTTATATTTCTTATGTTTATCCTGCATTTTTGTGGTATTGATACTTGTTTATCTTGATTTAGCATAGTTATTTATCGTATTTTTATATCTTTAGTTCATAACATGTGCAAGTATTTAGCTACGATCACAGTATGTATGATAATACAATTTTTTAGGTTTTACCGATATAGTCTAGTGTGTAGTTGGGTGGGGAGACATGTGCGTAATAATAATATATAATATATAATAATATATAATATATAATAGTATATATATTATATATATATATAATAAATTAACTTCATATTCCTTCTATTTCTCTTTCATCCTTTTGACCTAAGAGGTCCACGAGAGGCTATGGTTTTGTTTCTTAACCTAAGAGGTCCACAAGGAAATATAGTTTGTTTATTGACCTAAGAGGCCTACGAGGGGTCATAATTTTATTCTTAGCCATGAGTTCATTGAGGGACTTAAGCATTTGTATTCGTTTATCCCGCAGTTCACATTCATGTAGATGTTCTCACATGCATGATCATATATGTAGATGTTGTACAATTAGCACATGTTATCTGCTTTTATATTAGGTTTCATAGGCATGTTATTATGTAACTTGTTATGTCCCTCTGAGGACCTGGTGATCTCTCCAAGTATAGACGATCGACAGTATCCCGAGGAGCACAGATCTGGATTAGTATATTTCCTTGTAGTCAAGGAGGTCTCACCCTCTCAGCCTATCTGATTTTCTCTTAGATAGTAGACTTAACTATTTGTTATTCTTTATCTCATGTATTTATTCCTATTCTTTACAATAGCTTGGTAGTGAATTTGTCTCCACCCAGCAAATACTTAATTTTAAGTTGATTTATTTGATTAGTTCTTCCTTCATTATGTTGTGGATGAGATATAGATATTGCTTGTGACCATGAAATTGTTATGAGCTGGAGTTAATATATTACTGCTTATGTGAGTATTCATATGTTTCATATATTAGGGTAGCCAGCGTATACATATAGCTAGCATGTTATGTATTCCTAGTCCTACGTATATTGGGACTGGGCATTATACTTGAGGTTTTTAAGCAAACTTCGTACGGACCCCTCATAAGATCATCCGTCGGAGTTCTCACGGCACCGCTTCGCTCTCACCAAGCAACAGTCCAGTTATCGTTATAACCAATCGACTTGGCCATTGCCAAGCACGAAGGTAAGCTCGTTCCGCTATCACGTTGCATCAAGTGTTATCATAGCACCACAGATTGAGGATTTCATCTGTTTAGAAACCTTTGGGGATCTTTCTTTTGCAAAATAACAATGGTGAAACCTGTAACGTGTAAGGAGTTCGAGGACTTGTCTAATAACGTTGAAGTCTTGTCAAAAAAGTTGATGTTCTGTTTGACAAACTGAACGGAGTGCTGGGTTTTCTTGGAATCAAATCTAACAATGTGGTTGATATAATAGGGATACCGCCTACAAAGACGGTAGGCACAAACGCTCATCCTACTACCAGTCTTCCACAAAAGGGTCCACATCATGCCCACAACAGTGGGTTTCCTCACAAAAAATACTATAAAGATGGCAACGATGAAGATTCAAACCAACAACGACGGGGCCATACATACCAACGACGGAGCCAAGGTGACTATAAAGGAGGAGGTGGTTTCAAAATGAAGATGGATCTCCCTCTTTCAACGATCGAATACACATTGAAGACTTTCTTGATTAGCTCATAGAAGTAGAACGCTTCTTCGAGTACATGAACATCCCCGAGAGAGTCGACAGGTTCACCTTATAGCCTATAGACACAAGGGAGGCGCCTCTGCTTCGTAGGAAGACGAAGAGGGAGGAGAACAGCCAGGAGAAGAAGCGGTCCTTTTCGAAGATGATGGTGAACAACTAGTGTGTGTCATTAGGCACCTAATACTAGACCTAAACATTGAAGAACCACCCCAACACCACAATATCTTTCGAACCTGATACAAGGTCAAAGACAAGTTATGTGACATCAACATTGACAACGGTGTACAGAGAACATTATTTCAAGAGCAGCGAAAGAGAAGATAAGATTGACCAATGAAGCACACCCGGCTCCATATAAGATTGAGTGGATTCAACAGGGACACAACATGCATGGGCGTCTCTAAAGTTTGTCGTATACCCTTTGTAGCGCCCCGCTTTCGATAGGCTTGGAACTTCATAATATGCTAGCGCCGAGTCAGATCGGCCGGGAACTTAGATGGCCATCTGACTCGATCGCTAAGCTTGGTAAACGATAACGCCTTGCGGCATCGATTCAAATTGATTTGGACGGAAGTTACGAGAATCGATCCAACTAATGGAACGACTTCTGTTGGAATAAGTCCTAGATGCAGCGGGTTGCGTCTCGGCGAGTGAGCTCTCTATAAGAGTCCCTTCGACGGGACCGGACCGCTGTATGTTTTCTTGGAGCTTTGCCGCTGGGCTTGATGAAGTGCTTTCGCGTCGTTTTCATGGATGCAATTACAATTTCGATGCAAGGGAAAAAGAAGGAATTCTAACAAAGCGTTGGTGCCATTGCAGGAGCTCGCGTAACTAGGGATTGACGTTGCGTAGCGCTTGGACGATCGGCACGAAGCAAAGTAATCGGTGGGTGATTCGACCCTTCTTTTCTACTCTGTCCCGCAAACTTATTCCTTGCTTCAAATTCATTCAAATCGAACGATGCCAAGTTAATTGCATGCCAATCCACTAATTCAAGAACTCGGGAAAAATGTATCAATTTTGAGTAATCTACTCGGAAAAATGCAAGTTTCTTACATAACTGGAAAAGTTTAAGGTTCTAGTAAAAAGATAGACTATTTCATGTGCTGCAAAATAATATGAAACGTCGATCATGGGTTATGATGCCTCGGACAATTTGGTGCCCACGGGACGCTAAATCGGTGTACGACTTTGGGGAAAATGAATCGTTGCATGAGTTGCGAGAAATGATAATGCTGTTCGATACTATCCGTGCTATACAAAACTGTTTGCATATATAAAACTGTTTGCACATAGGCATGGTCATGGACAGCTTGTGCACAAGTTTGTTTTCCTCGAAACGGTATCCGGGGCATCGGAACCGATTCGTCCTAGGGGGAATAATTTATCGTGCTTCGGCGCGAGGCATGCGGGACCTTCAGTAAGGCTTACAACCTAGGCTGAATGGGTTGCGTCGCATGCCAACTTCGATTAATCCCTAGTGGTGCGTAGCACCAATGACCGCATATAAGATAGTTGTATGCTCACCTATTGTCTTATGCAGGTGTAAATATTATCTCTATTTTCATGCAGGGACGAGCACGGCCGTGGTAAGAAATATGATAAACTGCGACGTTATGTTGTATGCTTTAATACTCAAAGACGGCTATCGAATATGAACTGAATTCATTTAGTTCTAATAGAAAGACAACTCTAAAGCATGCCTATCCTAACAATCAGAGTCGGTTTAGACGAGTTGGTTCGTCTCGTCCACTTAGCCAGTGTGCTAATCCCCTCCCCCAATTTCCCCAGGTGCAGCGGGCGCTCCAACCTAAAACGAAGCTGAAGGGCGGAGAGGCGTTTTGAAGCTCTTCCTATGCTGAAGTATTTTGAAGCCAATTCAAGTCGACGGCTTATGTATAAAGGGGCGAATGTATGGGACGGCAAGCGTAGTTCAGGCAACTTGTCGAATGTATTTTTTTTCTGTTTTCAATCAATGTAGCCGCAACGGCATCCAATGTAAATTACGACTTGCACTTCGTTGCAAGCTATGAATGAAAAGCATTTCTATCTTCCTATACTGCGTTTTATATTCTAATGTGATTTGTAAAGTTTCGAATTGGCATATTAATATCAAAATCAAAAGATAACCGTTTGAGAACTTGTCATCTTACCTTGCACGAGCGCAACTCCAGGCTCGTGCGGCATCACGCCTTAGCGAGGACGATCGAATCGGCAAATTTAACATCGGGGACGAACGTTGCCAACTCGGGGCGTGACAAATTGGTATCAGAGCACAGTTATGTTTCTTCGGATTTTCGAAAGAAGTTTCATTGTTGGAATGTCCGTTGCGATGGCTTGATTGAATGCTTGTCGGCATGCTGCGTGAAATACAAGTTCCATACAGGTAAGCCCGTAGATATTTTTGAAAAATACTAACGGGTTTACACTGTTTGTAGGAATGACTAAGCGAGATAAGAAAATTACCGGCCCAACAACCCAAACCGTAGATAGTACGTCGAGCACAAAAAGCACTGGCCCTAGCGAGACGACTATGGAGAAGATGCTACAGTTGATGGAACTGCAGCAGCAACAGCTTCAGTCACAATTCAAAGCCCAATTTGAGGCGCAACAAAAACAGATTAATGCCCTGACTCAGATAGTGAGCAGAATGGCGGGCAATACCAAGACGACGGACGAAGAGCCCGAGGAAAAGCAAGGTGATCAAGAAGAAGACGAGGAGGAAGATAGCTCCCCGCAAATGATGAACTCTCCTTCCATGTTCAAAGTGAAGGAGTTTCGCAAAATGAACCCGCCAAAGTTCAACGGCCGAGCAGAGCCCGACGTGATAGTAGGATGGCTCGCAGAGATGGAGGACTTGTTCGATCTCCTCTGCATCGAAGGGTCCCAGAGGGTGGCCTGTGCGGCGCTGCAGTTACAACTAAGAGCACATGACTGGTGGACGGCGAAGAAACAAGAGATCTGTGAAATCGATTCCAACAAAAAAATTTCTTGGGAAATGTTCAAGACAGCCTTCCTTGAGCAGTACGTTCCTCGCGCCATCCGTCGACAGAAGGCAGATGAGTTCATGATGTTGAGGCAGGGGAATATGAGTGTTGAAGATTATGATGCAAGCTTCTCAAAACTTGCAAAATTTGCCGACGCCTTCCTGTCCAACAAAGAAGAATGGTGCGAGCGTTTTCAGCAAGGCCTCAACGAAGAACTGCGTAGGGACGTCATGAACCAACGGTGCCAAACTTATCGTGAATCCTACGAAGCCGCACTTGATAGCGAGCGGATCTTTGGCCGTATGTCACAAAGGGCCGTGCCTGTCATTCGCAACAACTTCAACAAGCGTCCTAATGACGCTGGAGGATCGGAAGTACAAAAGCACCCAAATACGTCTGAGAATCGTGGTCACTTTGCCACAGTAAATTACGATGTATGCGGCAAGCGTGGGCACTGAGCACCCGATTGTAGACTGAGAACATGCTTCAAGTGTGGCGTGGTAGGTCACATAGCAACGTTTTGCCCGCAGAGAGTTCAGAATCAACATAACCCACCAAGGAACATTCCGAATTCGTATAAAGCGCCGATACTGCATGGCGCAAATACGGTGCCCGTCAATCAACAGAATCAACGCCATGGGGCTCAAGGCCGAGTTTATGCATTAACTCGGGACGAGGCGTACGCGTCTGATACGGTTGTAACAGGTATATTACTCTACAAAGATATACCTGCTCGAGTCCTATTCGATTCGGGTGCGACGCATAGCTTTATATCTGCTGATTATGCGAAAGAAAATAAAATAATCATGCAATCACTAGATATAAATATTAGCGTTAGCACTCCGTCGGGAGTCGATATGCCTGCAAACTTTATTTGTAGGGATGGCCACATTTGCGTCGGGGGAAGATATCTATCCTTGGATGCCGTCATGCTAGACATCAAAGATTACGACATAATCCTGGGCATGGATTGGTTGGGCGCTTGTCGTGCAACGATCGAGTGCGCGAAGAAGAGAGTGGTGTTTCGTCTTTATGGCGAGGCAGAGTTCTCATATTCGTGCGGTACGGCCTCGAAGACGACGATGATGGTATCGGCAATCTCGGCAAGGCGTATGCTGCGTTCCGACTGCGCGGGATACTTGGCATCAGTTCGAGACACGCGGACGGATAATACAAACACAATGCAGACTGATGTTATGGCAGACTTTCCTGACGTTTTTCCTGACAAGATGCCCGGGATGCCGCCGGATCGAAAAATTGAATTCAGCATCGACACCTTTTCGGATACACGGCCGATATCAAAGGCGCCTTACCGAATGGCTCCAGCAGAACTGAAGGAGCTGAAGGTGCAATTACAAGAGTTGCTAGACCACAGATTTATTCGCTCTAGCGTCTCTCCGTGGGGAGCTTCCGTACTGTTCGTGAAGAAAAAGGATGGGTCGTTGCGGCTATGCATCGACTATCGGAAACTCAACAAGGCGACCGTGCGAAACAAATATCCTTTGCCGCGAATCGACGACTTGTTTGACCAACTGCAAGGCACGGCAATATTTTCAAAAATTGATCTTCGTTCAGGCTATCATCAATTGAAGATCAAGTCCGACGACATATCGAAGTCTACCTTCCGCACTCGATATGGTCATTACGAATTCCTCGTCATGCCGTTCGGTTTAACAAATGCCCCAGCCGCATTCATGGATCTGATGAACCGAGTCTTCCGACCTTAAATAGATAAATTTGTAGTCGTATTCATCGACGATATCCTTGTCTACTCAAAGAATCGTGAAGAACATACGGAACATTTGAAGACGGTACTACAGATTCTGCGTAAAAACAAATTGTACGCCAAGCAGAGTAAGTACGAGTTCTGGATGAGTAGCATGACATTCCTCGGGCACGTAATCTTTGCCGAAGGTGTCGTGGTGGACCCAAAGAAGATTGATACGGTGGTGGATTGGAAACGACCTGCCTCGGCTAGCGATATTCGGAGTTTCCTGGGCTTAGCGGGCTACTATCGTAGGTTCGTGCAAAACTTTTCAAAACTAGCGTCGCCTCTGACTCGCCTCACCCAGAAGGGAGTAGTATTTGAATGGAGCGACGACTGTGAATCCAGCTTTCAAGAGTTGAAGCAACGGCTCGTCTCAGCTCCAATCCTTGCACTTCCAGACGGTCCAGAAGGCTTTCAGATATTCAGCGACGCATCAAAAACTGGCCTCGGGTGCGTACTCATGCAGAGAGACAAAGTCATCTCCTACGCTTTACGGCAGTTGAAGCAGCACGAGAAAAACTACCCAACACACGACCTAGAATTGGCGGCGATCGTCTTTGCGTTGAAGTTATGGCGGCACTACCTCTATGGTGTGGCATGCAGAATCTACACAGATCACAAAAGCCTGAAGTACTTATTTACGCAACGGGAACTCAACCTACGACAGCGACGTTGGCTCGAACTCATAAAAGATTACGAGCTAACGATCGAGTATACACCGGGCAAGGGAAACGTGGTGGCCGACGCACTCAGCAGAATGTTTATGGGAACACTGGCCATAAACAAGGAAATACGACGAGACCTTGAAGCGATGGGTATCGAACTCGGAATTGAGTATCGACACCTGCACCTTGCTCAACTGAAGTTAGGATCGAGCCTGCTTAGCAAGATAAAGACCGCACAGGAGGACGACTCATTCCTGAAGAAAATGTGCGAGCTGATTTCAACGGGAAGGGCGACTGACTTTGCGGAAGACGGAGACGGGACGATGCGACTAAAGGGAAGGCTCTGCGTTCCTGAAACTGCCGAACTCAGAAAAGAAATTCTGACGGAGGCACATTATGCGAAGTACTCGTTACATCCTGGAACCACCAAGATGTACAAGGACTTGCGCACAAACTTTTGGTGGCACGGCATGAAGAAAGACGTGGCTACGTTCGTATCGCAATGCATGGCGTGTCAGCAGGTAAAAGCAGAACACCAACGGCCAGGCGGCGAGCTGCAGAACATCGCCATTCCCGAGTGGAAGTGGGACAATATCTCGATGGATTTCATTGTGGGATTTTCGAAGATGCCGCGGGAGAATGACGCGATTTGGGTCATTGTTGATAGATTGACCAAGTCGGCTCACTTCATCGCAATTAAAGTAGGATGGAGCGTCGATCGGTTAGCACAAATCTACGTCGATGAGATTGTTCGGCTGCACGGGATACCATCCTCTATAATTTCGGACAGAGACGGGCGATTCCTGTCGCATTTCTGGACGAGCCTCCAAGCAGCGATGGGGACCAAACTGAACTTTAGTTCGGCGTACCATCCCCAAACAGACGGTCAGACAGAGAGGGTCAATCAGATCTTAGAAGATATGTTGCGTCTGTGTGCGATCGACCTAAAGACTAGTTGGGATACGCATTTACCGCTTGCGGAGTTTGCGTATAACAATAGTTATCAGTCGAGCATTCAGATGGCTCCATACGAAGCGCTCTACGGGAGGAAGTGCCGTTCGCCGATATGCTGGGATGAAGTCGGAGAGCAACAAGTGCTTGGACCGGAACTGGTGGAGCAGGCCGTCGAAAAGGTCCGCTTGATTCGAGATAGACTCCGCATCGCACAAAGTCGACAAAAGAGCTACGCAGATCTTCGTCGGCGACCGCTAGAGTTCTTGGTCGGGGACCATGTGTTTCTGAAAGTAACGCCCATGCGCGGTGTGATGCGGTTCGGCGTTAAAGGCAAGTTGAGCCCGAGATTTGTAGGCCCCTTCGAGATCATTGAGCGAGTTGCGACGGTTGCTTATCGGATCGCACTACCTCCTGCCTTAGCTGATGTGCACGATATTTTCCACGTTTCACAACTTCAAAAATATGTGCACGATCCAAGTCATGTGGTTAGCTTCGATCAGTTGGAGCTACGTACTGACTTGTCTTACTCGGAGGAGCCTATTCAAATTTTAGACCGCAAGGAGAAAGTGTTACGCAATCGGTCGATGTCCTTGGTCCGCGTGCTTTGGCGGAACCATTCAGTCGAGGAGTCGATGTGGGAGATGGAGGCGGAGATGAAAGAGAAGTACCCCGCGTTGTTTGTCTAAATTAAGGTCAGACCCTTGTTCTTAAGTTTCGGGACGAAACTTTTTCTTAGTGGTATATTATGTAGCGCCCCGCTTTCGATAGGCTTAGAACTTCATAATATGCTAGCGCCGAGTCAGATCGACCGGGAACTTAGATGGCCATCTGACTCGATCGCTAAGCTTGGTAAACGATAACGCCTTGCGGCATCGATTCAAATCGATTTGGACGGAAGTTACGAGAATCGATCCAACTAATGGAACGACTTCTGTTGGAATAAGTCCTAGATGCAGCGGGTTGCGTCTCGGCGAGTGAGCTCTCTATAAGAGTCCCTTCGACGGGACCGGACCGCTGTATGTTTTCTTGGAGCTTTGCCGCTGGGCTTGATGAAGTGCTTTCGCGTCGTTTTCATGGATGCAATTACAATTTCGATGCAAGGGGAAAAGAAGGAATTCTAACAAAGCGTTGGTGCCATTGTAGGAGCTCGTGTAACTAAGGATTGACGTTGCGTAGCGCTTGGACGATCGGCACGAAGCAAAGTAATCGGTGGGTGATTCGACCCTTCTTTTCTACTCTGTCCCGCAAACTTATTCCTTGCTTCAAATTCATTCAAATCGAACGATGCCAAGTTAATTGTATGCCAATCCACTAAGTCAAGAACTCGAGAAAAACGTATCAATTTTGAGTAATCTACTCGAAAAAATGCAAGTTTCTCACATAACTGGAAAAGTTTAAGGTTCTAGTAAAAAGATAGACTATTTCATGTGCTGCAAAATAATATGAAACGTCGATCATGGGTTATGATGCCTCGGACAATTTGGTGCCCACGGGATGCTAAATCGGTGTACGGCTTTGGAGAAAATGAATCGTTGCATAAGTTGCGAGAAATGATAATGCTGTTCGATACTATCCGCGCTATACGAAACTGTTTGCATATATGAAACTGTTCGCACATAGGCATGGTCGTGGACAGCTTGTGCACAAGTTCGTTTTCCTTGAAACGGTATCCGGGGCATCGGAACCGATTCGTCCTAGGGGGAATAATTTATCGTGCTTCGGCGCGAGGCATGCGGGACCTTCAGTAAGGCTTGCAACCTAGGCTGAATGGGTTGTGTCGCATGCCAACTTCGATTAAGTCCCTAGTGGTGCGTAGCACCAATGACCGCATATAAGATAGTTGCATGCTCACCTATTGTCTTATGCAGGTGTAAATATTATCTCTATTTTCATGCAGGGACGAGCACGGCCGTGGTAAGAAATATGATAAACTGCGATGTTATGTTGTATGCTTTAATACTCAAAGACGGCTATCGAATATGAACTGAATTCATTTAGTTCTAATAGAAAGACAACTCTAAAGCATGCCTATCCTAACAACCAGAGTCGGTTTAGACGAGTTGGTTCGTCTCGTCCACTTAGCAAGTGTGCTAATCCCCTCCCCCAATTTCCCCAGGTACGGCGGGCGCTCCAACCTAAAATGAAGCTGAAGGGCGAAGAGGCATTTTGAAGCTCTTCCTATGCTGAAGTATTTTGAAGCCAATTCAAGTCGACGGCTTATGTATAAAGGGGCGAATTTATGGGACGGCAAGCGTAGTTCAGGCAACTTGTCGAATGTATTTTCTTTCTATTTTCAATCAATGTAGCCGCAACGGCATCCAATATAAATTACGACTTGCACTTCGTTGCAAGCTATAAATGAAAAGCATTTCTATCTTCCTATACTGCATCTTATATTCTGATGTGATTTGTGAAGTTTCGACTTGGCGTATTAATATCAAAATCAAAAGATAACCGTTTGAGAACTTGTCATCTTGCCTTGCACGAGCGCAACTCCAGGCTCGTGCGGCATCACGCCTTAGCGAGGACGATCGAATCGGCAAATTTAACATCGGGGACGAACGTTGCCGACTCGGGGCGTGACACCCTTCTCCATCGGATAGACCTACAAAGATGAAGTCATGTTCGACATTGTCGACTCTTGCACATCATCCTCGATCGGTCATGGCAATTTGACAAAAATATCATGTACCAGGGAAGAGACAACACATATTCCTTCCTTCAAGATGGACGATGCCTCACTCTCTATCCATTAGCACTCGGTGATATTCCTAAGACCGGTCCACAACAGCAAAAGATCGTAATGATTGCTGACAGTCATAAACTTGAAAGTGGTCTTAAGAAACAAAAAGAACTCTATGCGTTGTTGTATCGGGTAAACAGAAGTATCCCACACCAATATTTCTAAAGCAGTATCCAACCTTTACTACAAGAGTTTCGTGACATTATGCTAGATAAATTGCCCAATGAGTTGCCACCAATGAGAAACATTCAACATGAAATAGATCTCATCCCAGTTTTTAGACTTCCAAATATTCAACATTATCGGATGAGCCCCAATGAATAGAAAATCCTCCAAAACCAAGTTGAAGAATTAGTCCAAAGGACTTGATCGGAGAGAGCCTCAGGCCTGTGCAGTTTTTGCCTTATTTGTGCCAAAGAAAGAAGGCTTGTAGCGTATGTGCATCGACAGTCGGGATATCAACCGCATCACCATCAGGTATTTCTTTTCCATCCCTTGACTAGAAGATATGTTGGATATGCTTACAAGGTCTACAAATTTTTCAAAGATCGATTTGAAGAGAGGATACCATCAGATTCGAATCTGACCTGGTAAAGAATGGAAAGACTGTTTTCAAGGCCCAAGAAGGACTCTACGAATGACTTATTATGCCTTTCAGACTTTCAAATATGCCAAGCACATTCATGCGCCTTACGAATCAAGTTTTGAAGTCGTAGATAGGAAAGTTCATAGGCGTCTACTGTGGATATCCTGATTTATAGCAAGAGCCAAGCTGATTATTTGAAGCACCTTGGAGAAGTTCTCAATCTTCTCCGAATTAAGAAGTTTAGCTCCACTACCAAACAACTCATCTTCTTGGGATTTGTGATTAGCGTTGATGGCCTCAATGTTCATGAAGAGAAGATTAGTGCAATTTGCAACTGGCCTACTCCAAAGACAATGACGGAAGTTCAAAGCTTCCATGATCTCGCCAACTTATACCAGCTATTCATCTACAATTTTAGCACTATCGTAACACCAGTTTCATAATGCATGAAGACATGCAGATTCCCAACCTTTAATGTCATCGATCTTTATGAGTATTTTTCACCTAAAAATTTGCTTTATTCTGAGAGAAGTCAGGAATGAGTTCTCTTGAAATAGGGCAGACTTATGATCAGTAGCGTGGATTCCAATTCTGAATCATTTTAGGATTTCTTTTTCATTTTCTTTCTTTTTTTAGCTTTAATTTTTTGGAGTTGGTAAGAATCATATTTATTTTTGACCGACTCTTATTTTGACTCCATCTTTAGGATATATTTTGTCTTAATTTGATTAGGATTAGAATTTATTTTATTTATTAAGATTTGATAATCATAAAAGTCCTATAAATAGGCACATTCTGTATGCAATTGGAGAACAACTTCTAAGTAAAATTCTTCTATATCTAAGATTTGTTCTCTCCTTTTTTTTTCGTGGATTCGACAGTTTCGTGGATTTGGAAACCCATCGTGTCACGCCCCAGTACCGAAATACGGAGACGGACTAGGCCAGCTACTCCATATGAGGTACGTAACGTCATACGGCGATCGTGGCTGTCGAGAGACTAGGGGGTACATGCTACAATCAAGTCTCCTATGGTCCCACAGAGTTCTATGTCTCAATCAATCAAATCACATCAGCAATTAAATGAACATTAAAGATAAAGCAGTAAGGCATCCCCGACGCTTCATCAAAATGGTCATGAGAGACTAGCTTTATAATTTAGCTATCTCAGAGAGTCAGAAGTACAAAATTATACACAGCTGTAGTCTGTTTATTTACAATTCTGTACTGACACCAAATATCAAGTAATCCGGCTAACAGGTGCCGGTGGCTAAACGCCGCAAAAGTATAAGCAGGAGTGGTGGAGAAGAAACCCACTCGAGTCCCCGAACCGCCATGCTCCTAGTATGCACCATGGATGTCAGGGAGGAAGATCGTGTCCTCAGGCTCTGCTACGGGATCTGGCCAAACAAAACCAGCGGGGTCAGCCCCGAATAGCAAGTACCGCCAAAGGGGCACAAGAGTTAAGATTAAAAACCAGTTAATAGAATGATTGATAATAGTAATACTTATATTATTATTATAGGGTAGCGCAACATCCTCGAACCCATATGGCACCCTTACAACCAAACAAGGACAAAAGGTGCCGCATGGAGTCGAGACGTGTCGTACTTCTATAACTTTCACATAAGTTAAAAGGTATAAACAATAAAACCTCCTGATCGTGACTTCGGTCGATAGCCTATCGCAGCACAATAACCAACCCAACAATCAAACAAGAATATGGGTTGGATCATGTACCATGATAGACCATGTTCCTCAGTCATTCACAGAAGTAGCACTTCACAACCAGAATAAGTCTTCCGTTCATAACTTCGGTCCACAGCCTGTCATAGTACGATAACCTACCCAATAATCAAACAAGAACATGGGTTGGATCACGTACCATGACAGTCCGCTTCCCTCAGTTATTCACGGAAGGTAATAGGATACAAGCAAGTCGTTTTCACGGCCAATCAAGTCTACGAGTTTCTAGTGGGACGAGGTTATCCTCACATCATGTTATATAGAAATCCTCAGATCGTATCTTTCCAGCAAGGCTAGCCAACCCAGGGGTTCGCGTAGACAGGTATGATTGAGCACAGGTCCCTCGTAAGGCCACCTTGCTAAAACATATAATATAAAGCAGGAATTAATCGGATACAGTCATCCACTCGTTGCAGATGACACAGTATCCGTGGAGACCAGCCGGCGCGTCGAGATAATATCTCAAGGCGGCTGGTGTAACACGATCTCGGGATTTTGCCCTCCCCATGCATCTAATATGTTTAGTTGCCTAATTTAACCCTAGGTGAAATCTTGGACTCACATGCTGTGGCCTGCATGATTAACCTCCTAAAGTCGTACTTTAGTACGAGTACCCCAAGGAGGATCCATGTCAATCAGTATGTCAACTTGTTCTACCCTCCTTAGTGTAATGCATCATTGCAAATACGCCACATAGAGTTACGAGTCATTTGTCGAGCATGAACAAGAACTGGGACATTCAGGTACTTGTATCAGGTAGGAACACTTTGTTCTCCGGGGTCACATTAGTGCTCATATCATGCTCGGGACAAAAGGCGTAAGGATATAAAATGGGCATATAATTTCTGATAAAATATCAAAAGCGTACGCACAAAAGTACGCACGCTCAAGGGGAGCTGCGTACTTGAAAAGTCACGCAGGTTCACTCAAGACAGCGTACAGTGTACGTGAAAAGTCACGCAGGCTTACTCAGGGCAGCGTGCGTGAAAAGTCACGCAGGCTTACTCAAAGCAGCGTGCGTGAAAAGTCACGCAGGCTTACTCAGGGCAGCGTGCGTGAAAAGTCACGCAGGCTTACTCAGGGCAGCGTGCGTGAAAAGTCATGCAGGCTTACTTCGGGCAGCGTGCGTGAAAAGTCACGCAGGCTTACTCAGGGCAGCGTGCGTGAAAAGTCACGCAGGCTTACTCAGGGCAGCGTGCGTGAAAAGTCACACACACAAGAGACACGCTTCCAACAGAAAGCGTACCCAAGCCTGCGTACGCAGCACTAAGGTGCGCGCGCAGCTCAGTGGCGTGAGCTAAGAAGCTCTGCACACTGCTCACTGTCTTCTCCAAACAGCAAGAACACCATGGATGAACCCAAAGCTCCAAAACATCACAACTTGGCCATCCGAACTCCAAATCCAGATTTTCAAGGTTCCATCTTGGGTGAAATGGAATTCTCTTCCACATGGAAGCATCAAAACCCACAAAACTCCAACAAAAATAGATCAAGACCAAGGAAATCCGAAAATGATTAAAACTTAGATCTACAAAAATCAAAGCTTCAAAATAGAAATTTCCAAGTTCTAAACTAGTATAGATTGAGGAGAAGAACATGTTTTGGCAAATAGTTTTGTAAGAAATTATTGACAAAATTTATGGATCCATCTCTTGAGCAAGTTGGTACTTGCCTTGGTTGGTGAAGGAAGTAAATGAGTGGAAGTAAATGAGAGGAGAGAGAATGAGATGAGTTATATATAAAGATCTTGGACCCATGGGTTCATGATGAACCAAAGGGTTCATGATAAACCATTGGTGAACCAAGAATAGGTTACCCAAATGAGCCAAAACTGTAGGCCCAAATGCAGAAAATAAATTACAAAATATTATTTTGTCGAATATTTTTGGGAAATGCATGAAGAAATACAGCATAATAAATATAGTATAAATACAAGGTAAATACAATTTATCGGTTTACGTATTAAAATAAGTATTCCAGGATTGGGGAGTGACACATCGCTTGAGGTTTTCAAACAACCTTCGTACGGACCCCTCACAAGGCTATCCGTCGGAGTTTTTTTGGCACCGCTTCGCTCTCACCAAGCAATGGTGGTTTAGTTATCGTCATCACCGATTGATTTGGTCATTGTCAAGCACGAAGGTAAGTCCGTTCCTTTATCATGTTGCGTCATTAGCGAGTCCGTCGCCAAAGTAGGTAGCTGATTAGTAGTGTTTTAGTAGTGAGCCAAGAATTCTTCATATATTTTTATGCAGCAATTATTTCTTTATTTGTGGAAAGCATGCACACAGTCTTTAGCTTTGGTACTTATGCTAATGACTTCCTCCAAATCTTATCATATAATTATCATCAATTATCTCTTGTAGTAGAAGAAACTGTTATTCCCGAAACAGATCTTTTGATGGAAAATGGAAATCTCAAACTCTTATTTTCATAGAGACAAAAAAATTCGTTCTCCTAAGAGAGAGAAGAATACTCATTCTCAACCGAAGTTGATGCAACGAGATGAATGATCGCTCTCAACCGGAGTTGATGCAACGATATGAATAATCGCTCTCAACCGGAGTTGATGCAACGACTTTGCTGGGGTGATGAAGATCACCGTTGCACAAAGCCATATTCGCCATATTGCGATCTGCTTCCAGGAACCAGCAAGTTCGAAAGAACTTCAGGAACGCTCGCTGTCACCTCCTTTCACGAACTCGAAGAACTCCTTAGGACTTCAATGGTGGTGGCAGCACTTCTCTCTTCGTCTCTTTATTTTGGCATAAATCTTTAATAAAGGCACGAAGAGAGTATTTATAGAGAAGGATCGAAACCCTAATCATATTCCTGGCCGTAATGATTGGGAAAAGACAGGAGCTAATAATGGAAAGATTTGAATGAATTAAATTCAAATCCCACAAAAAACAGATCTGATCAATTAACTCAATCTTTCCATAATCGCTCAAATCTTCCAATCAGCCACATCATACGCCACCAGCGCCCCATAGCCACTCAGTCCGTAAACCTGTACGAGAAGATGCGAAGCCCGCAGCAGCCCGTGGCACCTGCGCGTCCAGCTCCATAGCCCTGCTGCCCCGCAGCACTTGCGTGCCCAGCCCTGCAGCACCTACGCGTCCAGCGCCACAGCACCTGCACGCCTAGCACCGCAGCCCCGCGACACCTACGCGCCAGCTTCACCTGCGCGCCTGCACTGCGACTCGCGTAGAGACGAGTGCACGAGCACATCAACTGCGCACAATTCGCCTTACACCGCTATTGACGTGCTAAGTGCAAAGTGCGCCAACAAAATGCTACTTTACGCCCTTAGGCCCGAGTTCGAGTCCGAGTCGCTAAGCCCCTTCGGGGCTTAGCTCCATAAGAAAATTATCCCATGAGCATGACAAAAAGCATTAATGCTTCTTTGTTGGTTTAGCCTTATTTCCACTAGAAAAATGCCCCCATATTGCACCCATGTGCCTCTCCACACTTCATGTGATCTCTCAACACAAGCAAAGCTTTATATAGAGATACCATCCATTTGGTTTTTTCAATGTGGAACTATCTTTCTAGTTTCTAAAGCAAAATACCAACAAGCAAAAACACCAACAATCTTCCACATATCTCTATATATGGGTTGAGTGTTCCCCACAGTGACTGTCCATCATGCATTAGGATAGATGTCGCTACGACTTAAATCTTTTCGCATGGGTTAAATGACAAAATAATACAGGATGGACTAAGCCTTGAATTTTGTACCATAACTGCAATTCTTCCCACTCACATAATGACATCAATTGCACTTCTGGCTGTACATTAAAGGTCTTGTGCCGGCCTGGTTTCAGTGTATGTATCTTAGGTATCTATAAGATTTCCCTCAAAAGATGGCATATATCTGTTTCCATACACTCTATGTGAGTTCTTTTAAAGAGTCTTTGGCATGAAGCATTTTGCTTCCTTGAGGTACTACACCGCTATGACATGGCCCGAAGTCGAGCCCCCGTCTCATGTGGTGTCATACCACCTGTAGCATGAGGCCCAGCCTCTTTGTAGTGCCAAACTACCCAGCATGAAGTCTTTTGCTTTCTTGCGATGTTACGTCGTCGTGACATGGCTTGCAAAGTCGAGGCCCTACCTCATGTGGTGTCACCCACTGTAACATGAGGCCCAGCCTCTTTGTAGTACTGTCTACCATTCTTCATTATACAGCATTATGCTCACTTGCCTACGTACGGTGCTACGCCGCTATGACCTGGCCCGAAGCCGAGGCTTTACCCTCACAAGGTACCTTATGTGGTGTCATCCTACTGTAGCATGGAGTACTACACTCCTTTGTAGTGCTGTACTACCCGTACTTCCTGTAAAGCACGCCAGACATCCCAAATGCCTGAGAACTCATTAAGGCTTCCAAGCCATCCTTCCAAAGACTTTGTTCTTTGTAAAGAACAATCAGTTGACAATAGTGGTTCTGGGTTCATAATCCCGCAACATCCTAAAGGATTTGCCCACTGTTCCTGATATTCTTCCAGTCTATGGTCCTTCCTTGAACTAAAAGTTAGATGCCTAGTAGATTTCTCTTTGAACTAATAGCATAAAACTTTATAGTAGAATTGCAAAGACATAATATCAAAGTATCTTCCAGCCCATCTTACTTGCTGTGTCTTCAACCAGCTAGCGCTTGAGACCTTTGGTGAATGGATCTGCCAGATTCTCCTGACTCCGAACATCCACTATGGCAATGACTCCTCTTTTAATAAGATCATTTATCGTCCTGTACCTTAGACGCACAGTCCTCTTTTTGCCATTGAAGAGGTCATTCGATGCCACCGCTGTAGTCGTCTGGTTGTCGCAGTATATCGATACCGCTGGTATCTGCGTACCAACCATTGGAAGACCATACATGAGCTCCCGAAGCCATTCTGCTTCATCTATTGCAGCCACCAGTGCATAGAACTTAGACTCCAAAGAAGAGTGAGACAACATAGTCTGCTTCTTCGATTTTTATGATATAGCAGCTCCACCCATGGAGAAAACATATCCTCATATGGACCTCTCACTCTCTACTTCAGAGCACCAGCTTGTATCACTGAAGCCTTCCACTACTTTTGGATCTCCGCAGTAGTGCAGTGAATACTTTTAATTCCTTTTGAGGTATCTCATAACCCTCTTCACAGCTTTCCAGTGTTCCACACCTGGATTGCTCATGAACCAACTCAACATCCCCACGGCAAAAGCTATGTCAGGCCTTGTGGCAGTAGTTGTATACATCAAACCCCCGATGATGCTAGAGTACTCCAACTGCCTGACGCTTTTCCTTGGATTTGGCTTCAGCTTCTTGTCACACCTATAAGGCGTATCGATTCCTGGAAGATCCTGATACCCATAGCGTGTGAGCATCTTCTCAATATAATGAGACTATGACAATGTCACTCCAGTTTTCGTCCGGATGATCTTTATCCCCAGGATAACATCGGCTTCCCCTAAGTCCTTTATGCTGAACTTAGATGAGAGGAACTTCTTTGTCTCAGTGACACTTGCTAGATCTGTACCCAAGATCAACATGTCATCCACGTACAAACAAACGACAACTCCTCTCCCATCAGTGAACTTTGTGTACACATACTTGTCCGTCTCACTGACCATGCAGTCGTTTGATCTTATGACTTTATCAAACTTCTCATGCCACATCTTGGGAGCGTTCTTCAAACCATACAAAGATTTTACCAACTTACAGACTTTGTCTTTGAGGCCCTTGACGACGAATCCTTCTGGTTGTTGCATGTAGATCTCTTCGGTCAATTCACCATTCAGGAAAGCGGTCTTAACATCTATCTGATGGATTACCAGCTTGTGAATTGCGTTCAGAGCAATCAACATCTTGATGGTCGTCATCCGAGCTACTGGAGCATATGTGTTGAAATAATCGATCTCCTGCTTATGAGAAAACCCTTTGGTAACTAAACTTGCCTTGAACTTGTCAACAGTTCCATCGGCCTTCATATTCTTCTTGAAGATCCACTTACATCTGATTGGTTTTGCTCCTTCAGGAAGATCAACCATCACCCACGTGTTGTTGGAGGTTATCGAATCATACTCATCATTAATAGCCTCCTTCCAGAAGACATCATCTCTGGTCTTCATCGCCTCATTATAGGTAAACGGATCTGCTTCCACATGATAGATGACGAAATCCTCTCTGAAGGCCTTCTGTCTCCTCACTCGCTTAGATACAGGTTCTGCGAGTTCTGGTTCAATAGTTATTCTTGCAGCAACAACATCTTCTTGAACTACCTCCTTGTAAGGAATTGAGCCTCCTGCGCACTCACATTGTTCTCCGGAATGTCCACGAGAACAATGTTCTTGTGCCTTGCAAACTTATCTTCAAAGAATTCTACATCACGAGATTCAATAATTTAATTTGACTCGATATCAAGGAACCTTCGAGCATCACTCTTATCAGCATAACCCAGGAATATGGTATTCGTAGTCCTTGTTCCCAACTTCTGTATCTTCAAATCCGGAAGTTTCACGTACGCTAGGCACCCCCACACTCGAATGATATTCAAGTTGGATCTGACCTTGAACCAGAGTTCATGAGGAGTGACTTTCAAAGTAGCATGCGACACTCTATTTAATATGAACGTAGCCGTAAGCACTGCTTCACCCGAGAAGCAATTTGGAAGACCCGCAGACAACAACATTAAGTTCATTATCTCTGTTAACGTTCTGTTCTTCCTTTCTGCAACACCATTAGATTGAGGGGAGTACAGAGCAGTTGTCTCGTTGATGATTCCATCTTCTCTGCAGAACGATGCAAATTCATGAGACCTATTCTCTCCACCTCGATCACTTCTGAGTCTCTTGAGTTGTTGTCCGGTTTGACGCTCGGCTTCAGCCCTGAAGTTCTTAAACTTCTCAAATGCTTTGTCTTTAGACTTGAGCAGATAAAAGAACGCGTACTTTGAGAAGTCGTCGATGAAAGTAATGGAGTACTTCATCCTGGCCTTTATGGAGAACTATTTGAAGTCACAGATATCTAAGTGCACCAACTTCAGAAGATCTGTACTCCGGTTTACCCACTTGAACGGTTTTCTTGTGATCTTCGTCTGCGTACAGACCTCACACTTCTCCAACTCCTTATCCCTACATTTGGAGATATAAGCCCTAGACTAGACATCTTGTTTATTCTTTTATAATGAACATGTCCCAGTCTCTTATGCCACAACTCAAGAGAATAACTAGAAGAAAAAATTGCGTTCACTATCTCCATCGGAGTTACACGTTGAAGTTTGAACATCCCTTTGGTGCAAAAAGCCTTCCCGAAGTATGTTCCTTTATAGGACATAACGACTTGACCAACGTTAATGTCCATCCTCAAGCCTGTATTGCAGAGCAGACTTTTCGAGACCAGGTTCTTGGATTTGGACTTGGGCTTGAACTGAGCCGACTTCACCTACAGATGGTGAACGTCTTTCTTCTTTTGGTATGGAGCCTTCTGCTTCCTTTTGGAATTTCTTCCTTGCACCATGTTAGCATTAGCCATCTGCTTGGACAAGGTGTCCACTTTGAGTTGAGCCCTCAACTCGTCTTCAACATGTATCCAGTGCAAGAGGCATTCCAGATCCACTTTCATCTTCTTACGTTCATGTCCACGATGAAGTTGCTCCACCCAGGTGGGAGCTTGGCGACAATACCCCCGACGACAAAAGCATCGACCAAGGGCATGTCGTCATCCGCTAGCTTCTGACGTAACTTGAACAACTCCTTGACTTGAGGCAACATGATTTTGTCGTCCTCAAACCGCATCCTCCAGACCTTTTCGGTCATGTGGATCATATTTCTATTCTCATCTGCCTTGTAGAGATTCTCTACAGACTCCCAGACGTCGTTTTCATTGACCGTCTTGTTGTATGACTCCGCCAGAGAGTCCTCCATGGAGTTCTGGATCAACAACTTATAGAGGTTGTTATCCCGCCTCCACTTCGACTGCAAAGCCGCGGCTTCAACAACCCTTCGAGCATTTTCACCTTCTGGAATCAAAGGCTCAGGATCTGTCAACACATAGTCGACGCTCATGAGTTGAAGATTAAGGTTGACCTTTCTCTTCTAGATGTTAATATGCTCCCCGTCAAACTTCTTAAGTTTAAAACTTGTATCGAGAAGTTGTGCACGGTTGTTCTCCATCAGATCTGAATCTTGCTTTAAGATTATTTTTCCCGAAATAGATCTTTTGATGGAAAATAGAAATCTCAAACTCTCATTTCCACAGAGACGAAAAAATTCGTTCTCCTAAGAGAGATATGAATACTCGTTCTCAACCGAAGTTGATGCAACAAGATGAATGATCGCTCTCAACCGGAGTTGATGCAACGATATGAATAATCGCTCTCAACCGGAGTTGATGCAATGACTTGCTGGGGTGATGAAGATCACCGTTGCTCAAAACAAGATTTGTCCTATTGCGGTCTGCTCCCAGGAATCACCATGCCAAGTTCGAAAGAACTTCTGGAACGCTCGTTGTCACCTCCTTTCACGAACTCGAAGAACTCCTTAGGACTTCAATGGTGGCGGCAATACTTCTCTTCGTCTCTTTATTTTGGCGTAAATCCTTAATGAAGGCACGAAGAGAGTATTTATAGAGAATGGTCGAAACCATAATCCTATTTCTGGCCGTAACTGATTGCTAAAAGATAGGAGCGAATAATGGAAAGATTTGAATGAATTAAATTCAAATCCCAAAAAAAAAACGGATCTGATCAATTAACTCAATCTTTCCATAACTGCTTAAATCTTTCAATCAGCTACATCATATGCCACCTGCGCCCCATAGTCCAGCCCCGCAGCCCTGCCGTCCCGCAGCACCTGGGCGCGCGCCCAGCGTCGCAGTCCCGCGGCACCTGCGCACGCTCCTACTGCGCCTGCGCTGTGACTCGCGCATCAACTGCGCACAATGCGCCGATGCTGACGGGCTAAGTGCAAAGTGCGCCAACAAAACGCCCTTGAGCCCGAGTCCGAGTCGCTTCGGGGCTTAGCTCAATAAGAAAATTATCCCATGAGCATGACAAAAAGCATTAATGCTTCTTTGTTGGTTTAACCTTCTTTCCATTAGAAAAATGCCCTCACATGGCACACATGTGCCTCTCCACACTTCATGTGATCTCTCAACACAAGCAAAACTTTATATAGAGATACCATCCATTTGGTTTTTCAATGTGGAATTATTTTTCTAGTTTCTAAAGTAAAACACCAAAAACACAAACATAATTAACCTCTCTCTAGCTCCTTTAGTGCACGTTTTTCGTTGTTGATAGTGATGGGTCCCCCTTCTTTACTGAAACCAGGGATGGTCTTCCAAACCAAGTAGAGAAAGTAGCTATCAGCAAATGCTCCTGCCAGCCTATTTATGGTACACAATATATTAACCTTAAATTTCAATGATTGGTTAAAAACCTTTATATTCCTAGCTATACATGTAGGAGAGAGATTAGACTTAATAACCTTCCACAGTGAACATCCCTATTCATTTCCAAAAGAGAGAGAGATCCTATGAATAAACCATTTTAAGATCATAACTAGATATTGACTACACACCTCTGGATCAAGGACAAGATCGGGGTCAGTGACTCTGTGTTACTGGTGCAGAGATTTCAAGGGTGCAATTGATTGCATTTCTGGAGAATTCATTCCATCAATTTCCTTATGTGTCGATAAGAGTTCGACTACATAAATAATAATTCAAGATAAAAACTTACAATAGACATACGGATTATACAATATAAAATGCGTACTTATTTTATTTAGGCTTTTGAAAAAAAATCAAGAGATGAGAATCACACAAACCAACTGCGTTTCGCCGAGTTTTAAAAGTTAAGAGCTCATGAGTTCCTCTAGGATTTTTGTGTCAAAATAAAGGGGCATATAAATGTGTTTCTGAAGGAGATCAGAGCACGTATAATGTCTGAAGAATAATGTGGCTTGCTTTGTAGCTTGAATTACTAAAAAATTTTTATGAAAAATGCTATTTGGCTCATGGTTTTGTCCGTAAATTGGGTCACGTGTTAGCATTCGATTGACTTTTTCTATTTTGTTTGGACCCGCCACCGATTGACCTATCAATGAGGCACTGACATGTGACGAATGGTCCAAAAGTACTGCTTGTCAAAACTGTGATCCAAATAGTGTCGTTCTTTTTTATTTTTAATTCCACTATAGCTACAATGGTGAGATTTCTGATACAAGCATGCTAATACTCATGTTTTATAAAAGGTTATCATACCCAAGTGACTTCTTAATGGGGTCGGATATGGAGGACGGTACCTAAATCCTTAAAAGCTGTTTCAAATGGCAGATTAAAGCGAGTGGATAATGGGATCATGGACTTCTTATGAGGAGACTAGTGCAAGTATATATACTGAAAAACGTTACAGAACTAAACAAACACAATCCACATATTTCAACATCCCTACATGTAGTTTTCCATACATGAAACTTAGGTACATGCACCAGATAAAACCCTAAAATGATTAATTATATATACATGGCGGGTCAAAAGACTCTAATGCCTTTGGGATTCGAAGTTTTCTCATTCCATATAAACTGTGGTTTGGGAAACAGTTAATAAGAGGGGAAAGAGAGAATTAGTTTTCACCGCAGATGTATGATTGACAAGAATACTAGACTTGTGGAAGTTAAGTTGTGATGGAAATAATATAAAAAGAAAGAATATTTTCAATGGTTGTCTATTGGAATAGTTGTATCCAATTTGCATAGTTGTATGTATATGAAAAGGTGTTTCCTTTCAAACATTATGTCTACTCACATATGTCTTTTCGTCATTTATAAAAGCACAGTCCTATAAATGAGTGTTTGATTCATTCAATTCAAAACTCATTCATAAATCAAACATTCAGTCTAAGAGAGAGATGAGTCTACCTTCATTGCTCTGTCCAGTTCTTACGGTGCGAAGTGCTGCTACCAAAAAGAGAAGTATCATTGTATTTTGGGAGACTAATCGGCATTAAACTGTAAGCACATGTGCGGGGGCAAATATTGTCTTAAGGACACTGAACCAAGTTCAAATCTCGATCTAGCTTATATCGTTTATTTACATTTTATTTTCAATTTCTAAAATACATAGTTGGAATTACTACTTACAAGTTGACCCTGCTTTCTGTACTTGATGAATGGATTTAGTTCAAAAAATATATTTTTAGTAGTTTGATGTGCATCATAATGGAACAAAAGACCCAAGCGGAGGAGATCGATAACCTTTATATGTGATGTAGGTGAAAGGAGCGTGACAGTGATGACACTAGCTCAAATTGGCTCTAAACCAGCTATGGATGACCGCTAAAGTTACCACCAAATTGCTTTGGAATCAGATTCTTCTCCATCCATCCGTCACTGCTACCAAAAGAACGAGGACTTGACAAGGGTAGTCAGCCCTTTGCGATTGCATATTTGCCACCACACATGTCGATCCATGAACAGTGAGGACCATGTAGGGAGCAAACCCTAGTGCGACGAAAGCAGCCTTCTCCTCTCCTCTCCTCTCCTTTTGGGTCCATGTTAGAGTCGACATCGAGGTCTCGTAAGCTCAATCGATGTCCCTTTGCGAGGGACACGCGTGTACCTTTACTCATGTTCATTCCATACCCGTCTTTCGATCCCGCAAAAGAGTATGTTACATTGGAGGATTCATGATTATAATCCGCTGGGGCACAATCATAAAGGGTTTGAAGACAAAATCTCGAAAAAAAAAATTTAGGATATAATAATATTATATTATATTAAATAGTAATATTTTCATATAATAGTATTATATCTCACAATTATTTTCTACTAGTTTTCATACTTTGAAAAAGTTTAAGTGCAATATCATTTGTAATACTACTAAACTTTTTTTTTCCTTCTAAAGCATTACACAAAGCATACTTTCTGAACTACTACTAAAGAATTACATGAGGCATATTACTATGCAACTACTAAAGTATTGCACGAGGAAAAAAATTCACAAGGTCAGCCCTAGTGCAGTACATGTGGATCCGCCCCTGGTACCTTACCATACTAGTTGGTCACACTCACATTAATGATCACCGCAAAAGCTTACTGAAGTCGAGGAGATATACTTGCAAAATACGTATTTAGTATGTATGTTTGTAGGACAGGTCGGGGGATTGGGTTGTCCGAACCGGAGCTTATTTTGGTCGGAGGGAGGAGTATTTACTTGCAACCCCGACTTGTTGTAGGTCATGCTATGCTGGACCTGGAAGGTTGCCCTAAAGGATTTTTCATGTTCAAAGTCTTGACGGACTTACCCCTAAGCGGCCCTGTATGTATGTAACTCTATGTATGTCATTGGCTTTCCTACTAAGTTTTCACTTTGATCAATTCTAATTGTGTTCCCATTAGGTGGGGATGAGTAGATGCTGGCTCTCCTCCTCACCTTTCTGTGGCAAAGGTGACATTTTGTTCCACTAGAGTGGTATCTCCCTTTAGTATAAACTCCTGCAAATTCTCTTTTTCGGGCTCATATCGATAGCCATCGTCACAACGTAAGGCTCCTTTGCCATCTGATACACATCTATTGCCTCTTCTTATTGCACTTGAAGATAGGTTTTCATTAACTGAATACTATATATAGTCAGAGATCGGATGGGAATAAGATTGGTCACCTTTAGTTAGGTCTAATGGAAGGCCTTGCATAAACAATTAGAATGTTATGACATGGATGTCAATCTCACATTGTCTTTCTGATTTCCAACAAACCTTACGTCCCAATGGTGTTCTATCTCGCGAAATTTAACACAACCTCCTTTTGAGTTCATAATTCCAAAAAACATTGAGGCTGCAATGCAATCATGAGGTGGCAATCATAAACGAATTGAGCGTACAAGTCACGCATTTCACCAAGTTTGTACTCTCACATATCGATAGATCTATCGTTGTCTTAATCATTGTTTATGTTAAATTTTCTTAACACTACACCAAAAAATCTAAAATTTGAGATTCGAGGATTAAATATTTATATTATTTTTTAGAATGTCAATGGTCATTTTAAGAGCTAAAGATAGATTCACATAATAACATATTTTTTATAAAATTCCCTCATTACATTAAAATTCCAGTATGACAAGGACAGAAAGTCAAATATTCTTGTGGTTTTTGTGTTTCATCCGAGGCGAGCGATCGACAGAGCAAAGGCGTAAGAAAAGGCGTGCTGGACGAATTCATTAATTCAATACTAGTCAGCGATTGGATGACAATGAGATTGGTCACCTTTAGTTAGGTCTAGAGAAAGGCCTTGCATAAACAATTAAAATATTGCGACATGGATGTCCATCTCATTTGTGCTTCTAATTTCCAACAAACTCTCGCAAAATTTAACACAATCTCCTCTTGAGTTGATAATTCCGAGAAATGTTGGAGCACAGCAATCATGAGAGACAAAGGTGACAATCATAACCGAATTGAGCATACAAGTCACGCCTTTCACCAAGTGTGTACTCTCGCATATGGATAGATCCATTGTTGTCTTAATCATTATTTATGTTTAAAAAAATTAACACTATACCAAAAACTCTAAAGTTAGATGGTTGAGGATAAAATATTTATATTATTTTGAGAAATGTCAATGTCCATTTTAAGAGTTAAAGATAGATTCGCATAATAACATTTTTTTATAAAATTCTTTCATTACATAAAAATTCCAGTATGACAAGGACAGAGTCAAATATTCATGTGGTTCTTGTTTTTCATTCAAGACAAGCGATCGACAGTGCAATGGCGTAAGAAATGGCATGCTCGGCCAACTCATTAATTCAATAGTCAATGATCGAATGACAATGATATTAGTCACCTTTTGTTAGGTCTAGAGAGAGGCCATGCATAAACAATTAAAATGTTGCGACATGGATGCCAGTCTCACTCGTCTTTCTAATTTCCAACAAATTTTAGTCTCAACTGCGATCTATCTCGCAAAATTTAACATAACCTCCTTTTGAGTTGATAATTCTGAAAACGTTGGAGCTGAGCAATCATGAGAGGCAAAGGTGGCAATCATAACCAAATTGGACGTACAAGTCACGCCTTTCACCAAGTGTGTACTCTCACATATCGATAGATCTATCGTTGTTTCAATCATTATTATGTTAAATTTTCTTAACACTACACCAAAAACTGTAGAGTTAGGAGTGTCGAAGATTAATTTTTATAAAAAAATATTAATGCTCATGTTAAGAAATCAAGATAGATTCACATAGTAACATAATATTTATAAAATTCACTTAATATGTGATAATCTAATACTATTTTAGAGTCATTGTTGTTACATACAAACTCCAGTAATAAAACAAGGATAGAGAGTCAAATTAATATTCATGTGGTTCTCATGTTTCATCTAACTAGACGAGCGATCCATAATGCAAAGACGTAATACAAGTGACTCTCCAAGCACATCCAATCAAGTAAAAAGAAAAGTACACAAGCCATGGCTTTAATTATGGAGAGAGTGAGGGAGAGGGACATGATAGAAACTTTCACCCCTTCCTTCAAAACTTTAAAGAAAGGTGGAATTAGAAAGGGATATCCTTCTAAACTAATTGGCTAAGGCTAAAATAAAAATCAACTACTAATTAAAAATAAGACCATTATCTAAGTGAGTGCTTGGGTTTTTGTCCTCTACTAGGGGTGGGGAAAGTGGCAAGGAGCAAAGGGTGGTGGGCTTGTGTCATTTAGGAGGGTGGGGCCCAAATCGGAGGCCCTTTGGGTGTGAGACAAAAGAAGGGATTGGTGCAACATTAGCACGCGAGTACTTTCCGATGGGAAAAAGAGGGAGATTGTGTTTACTTAATCACCGGCAAAGCCTTGGAAAAGCTTTGATTAGTACATGTTGACCCCATTTTTTGTTAAACAATTCAATTCACCTAGTCTAGCCTATTATACTTGGATAGTATCATTAGGCTTTTTAAAGTTTGCTAAGTCCTTACAAGTCCCTTTTTTTTATGTCCTTAGCTAATGAAAATAGTACCAAATAATTGTGAGCTGGTGCAAAAAGTAAACCACACTTGTAGAAAGAGGTGGTTGTTTCCCGGAACATCGTTTCAGTAAATTGAAGGATTATGTTGTACATGCCAAGTTGCCAACTATCTACCAAAAAAAAAAAATTCAAGATAGTGCAAAACAGGAGTATACACGAGTAATTTCCACCTTTTCTTGTCTTGGAACCTA
>JANAVB010010000.1:0-115773 GCA_029216955.1 Iris pallida
GGTAAGTACTTTCAAAGGTCGTACAAGCCTAGAAACAAAATTTCGAATGAAAAGTTGAAGCAAACTCTAAGAATGCAACTAAATAGTGAGTCCATTCTTACTTTGGCAAATATAGCATACTTGGTGATCGATTTCCAAGTATGTATTATAACAAATACAATCAGTTGCTGGATGCCAAGACATCAGAAGATCCACATCAGGTTATGTTTACCTGTTAACTGGTAGAGCTATATCTTAGAAGAGTGTCAAACAGACACTCATAGCATCTTCTGTCACGTCCCGATCCGGAAAATCGCTCGTCCTCGTTAGATTTCATCCGAATCATCGTCCTCGCTGGGACGTGATGCCGCACGAGCCTGAAGTTGCGCTCGTACAAGGCAAGATAACAGGTTCGCGTAAGTTTATCGCAAATTGATAACATAAGCAGCGAAAGGAAACATAGTATACAATAAGAATCTCTTTTATTAATAGTGAACTGAGATTACAAGGCTTTGAATAGCCCAACTAAATATGCCAACTGGCTACAATGCTCATAATCTCTCTAGCTCATGAAAGATTACATTGTTCCATACATTATGCCTCTTTATAGCCAACAAGTAGTCTTCGGCTGAACATCTTCATGTTGCAAGTCCGAACGCCAATGTGATAGCTCGTCTCGAAACGCTACGGACTCCATGCCTCGGTGCGTCCAAGCCAAGTCTCGTCTCGAGCCGAACATATCCTGAATCTGCAAGCAAACTAGTTGGGGATTAGTGCTTTCGTCCTCGCTGCACTGATCAAGACCCAGTCGCACCCAAACCGACACTAAGTAAATTGAGTGAAGCATGCAGATTATTTGGTGATCTTTCTATTTGGCCTTAGGATCAGTTTCATGGCAATATCCAAGCATTAAAGGAATTATCGATAGCAACTGAATTATAAATGTGTCCAATGTCGTGTCCCTTCAACAGATACAGTTAGACATAATATGGACATAATTATAGTGATCGTGCATGTCTCCCTTTTGTTTCGTTTTAGCCTGCAATCGTTAGGAATTCACATAATCAACGACAAATCACGCGACCAACCAATCAAACTTAGACATATGCATAAGGGTAGCAGGCTCTGCGCCTGCACCCGATTCTAGTCTCAGCCTACCGGTCCTATCTATATGAAGGTCACGACGTTCCGTGTCGTTATAGACTGGTATCTTAACTTGTAAGCCGGCGATCGCTTTGGCACGGGTTGCTAGCCCATTACTCAAAGGATCCCAAACTTACTGGTATTGTGGTTTATCACATCAATAGGAGGGCGCAACCCGTCTGAATGAAGTGCACCACCAATATCCCTTAATTTCCTCTGCGGTCGAACGGTCCCGGCGTCCCGACGATCCTACGTTCGAGGGAAGCATACCCGTGCATGGGCCATACATCCAAGTCCATTGACCATATGCAACGCGTTCTGATTTTCATACAACCAAACAAGTTTGCCTATCTCTATTCCATTGGCACGATGCCCCGACTCAATATTCTTTAACATATCGACCCGAAGGTCCCAACCATCTCAAAGGCACCGTGCCACATTCGATATTTCCGTCACAACATTCGTACCACAACTGTTCTCTTCGTAACGAAGCCATCTTTTATGAGTCCCGTGCACCTACATATACTTTGACACATATATCCTTTTTCCTTCGAGTCGTGCATTCGATGCACGTCTCGATACCGTAATTTCTATGTTCTAAGCGTTAGTGTTCAATGTTCTTCCGAGTCGTGCACTTGATGCACATCTCGATATTGTCTTTCAATGTTCTAGTATCAATGTCCTATTGCGACTCGTGCACTTGATGCACGTCGCCTCAATTGTTTAATGTTCAATGTTCTATCTTAATATTCGACACACACTAAGACATTTACTCGATTCGAGCCATGCTCATTAACTTGATAGCAACTGACGCATACAATGATACATTTTATTATGCGTGAAAAAGTAGGGGAGAAAAGTCATGAACCCGCCCACCTTAAGCCAATACGCCTTGTCATCTCGCCGAGCTGATGCGGCTCGATTCCATAACTTGTTTGTGCGGCTAACTCTCCTGACTTAGCCATTCCGTTGAACTATTCGACTGATTCGGCCTACCATGCCCATGCTATAATCCGTTGCAAGGCGATGATTTGGTTTTGCGGACACCTTCTCGAATAAGGCAAAATGTCGACATCTTATGATTCAGCGTAAAAGCGTAGCCTGCACACCAAATCAAGTAAAATCAGGCACTTGCTCAAACGGGACTTATCCTTTGCATCGTTTCAATTTATAGATTCGAATCGACTGAAGGCTCTTTTTCGGGCCAACGTAACTCTTGCATCGATATTTCATCGGGTCAACGCAACTCTTCGAGTCAACGACTCATCGTAATGCACCATGCGGAACGGGACATTGCATAATATACCACTCAAAATAAGGTTCGTCCTCGAGCCGAAATCAACACTCAATCCAAGTGTTTCTTTAGATTATTTTACGATCTCGTGCCACTATCGTTTGAATCATACAACTTAGTTTGGATCATACACATATTTTAGGCGTCCCACCAATATATGCATTTTAACCAAGCTTAGTTGTAGGATAATGGGACAAAGCTAATAGGCAACTTCTCATCCTCGATTACTTGCCATCTCATACACTCGATCGGACTTGATCTCTAGTGCTTGTTCTTAGAAATTCTATCGCATATGCATATTCGATGCATATGTGATTATCCGACAAAAGTCACGGCACACGATGTGATTCACAAATCGCATATCACACTTCGTAGGTTTCGTGTGGGCCATCAATTCTATACGTCGTGTTAAGTCGTCGCGCATCCGATCGCAACAATTCCTGAGGTCCCATCTCAATGGCATGAACTAAGTTCAACATGTCCAAGTCTCGTCATGACCATATAATTTCGCAACTCGCAACTCTTTACGTTCTCAAAGCTATCCACATATCGCGTCTGGGGCTACCCCCGTTAGGTAACTTGTCAGACATCGTGCTTAATCTCTCCCGACACAAGAGGTCAACTTGAGTCTACGATGCTCAAAGGCAACAATCTTTCCGACCCAAGATCTCTTACGTACGTTTATCTCCGATTCTCGATCAAGTACGAATTCCTTACTCAATTTTTGAATCAATTCTACTAGTTTGCACATAGATTGTTTACTTAACGTGCGCGACTCTAGTCGTTACTTGAGTCAAGCTTTATGACACAACCTCCAGGGTCGCTCCCCTATTCATTGCACTCATACGTAGCACAATTTCTCCCAACTGTCCAGCCGCATTGCTATGCTAAGTATCCGATCGTCGACCGACCAAGTCTACTTACGTACTTATTCGATCGATCAGTAAATCTCTGACCATATCGATCTAGTCGAAGGCTACTCGCTAACTTCCGAAATACGATAATCAATCGCTTAGACTTATCCTCAACATGCACTATATCATTATTCATCATCGACGCAATTTCTTATGCGACTTCATTAGGGTCATCCTACAGTCTCCGACATTTACTTTGATTTGGCGGTCAAGTCTTCTAGGGTCAGCTGCCCCGAAGCTATGCTCGATAATTGAAGATCATCAACGAGGAACCATAGTATATCCTATCTCGAAGCCAAATCAATTATCGACAATTCCTATGGGACTTTATCCAATTCGACAAAATTTATCAATCCACAATTTATCTGTCCACCCGCACAACTAATACGTAGTTACTACTCGAATCACTCATGCACTACCATGAACAATATCGCTAACCGAGCAATATTTGTTCGCCTTGGGTACGAGTCTACCTACCTACGATCGATATCGGATACACTCTATGCTTGTCGCAACAATCATCGAATTCACCTTCGCATCAAACCACAAGTCGAAGCATACAAATTGTCACGTTCTGATTTTTCGAGTTCGATCATTCCCGCGACTATGAATCACCATGTCAGCGCTTACGCGGAACGATCACCTCAAATTCGACATGATTCATGTGCGAGGCTGGTGTTGCGCTCGCGCAAGACAAGAACGTCGACATTGTGGCTATCGTCGAAGAAATCAAGACACTTTCGTTTTCATCTAAGTAATATCCATCTATTCTTAGATTCCTCAACGCATTTTCACTGTTACCATCCGAACTTACATCAACTTAACTTGCATCTTATTCATCCAACAACAATGCACAATATTTTTTTTGTTCATTCAATCAGAGTATTCCCAAGTTAGCGCATATCGTCTTTGATACGCCTCAATACCATCATCGATGTGCGTAACGTGAACATCCTCCTTTCTCGTAAACTCAAATTCATTGCATTCACTGTTATTATTCGAACTCGAATACGAATCAAGTCTCGCACACGTCAAGATCCATTCAGTCGTACTTAGCTGACTTTCCTCGTCAAGTGACACAATTTTCCAATTCCTTATACCCACTCTCATATTCCTAACTCGCACTTCCAGATCGTGCTTCCGACTCTTCGCGCTAACTTGAATTCGTTTGCACTGATTACTTCGTACCTACTCAACTCGTTCCAAACAGTTTTCGCACCGACTTGACTCAATTCCGACTGAGTCAACTATTTCCTCAACATAACATTCTCTCGCTATGCACGGCCTATCTTTCGGCTTACACTCAACGAATTCTCGTCCGACGTATTATCCAAGGATACGACTTCGTGCATAATCGTTCAACTCAATTCATCGAAGCATACTTGCATCGACTTCTATCGAGTCATTTCCACTCGAGTCTCGGCACTATTTCGTCCGTTGAGAACAAACTTATCGTAACGACACAATCGTCTCAACGCAATCTATTACAAGTCACCAAACGGTTCCACGTAGCTATCGCCAAGTGGTATTGTATATATCACTCAGAAGTCGAGCCTATCATTATCGATATAATGCTTTACTGCACTGATCGCACAAGTGGTATTGCATATACCACTCGAAATCGAGTCACTACTCGACATTACACTCCGCATAGGTCCAATGTTTATTACAAATCAACTATCCCGTGTGGCTATCTTTCCCGATCCCAGCTCTAGCGTTCTCTTACTCGAGTTGGTACAACAATTTGGCCAACGCACACTATCGTTCGCTCAAGTTCGACATTCATTCGGGGCTAACCGTGCCTTAGTGATCATATCGATCACAACGTAACATTCGCTAACTCAAGGCTCAACGCGACGTACGGCCAACATAAACGTTCGCCTACTTCGAAATTCGATTCAACTCGACCAACTTACAAGTTCGCCTACTCAAACTCGACTTAGCGACTAACTCGACTCGTTCAAATTGCTCCGCGATTTCTCAATCCTATCGTTGCAAATCGTACGACGATTCCTTTTCAATACTCAAAGTCATTACTCAAATCGTTCAACATATCACTACCCTTTCGCATAGCCTACATAGCATGCATCGTCTCATATATCGACTCGTTGAACTGATGCAACGAACGACTCACGACTTGTAGCACTCCGTGCAACCAACAACACGTAACTCTTTGCACTTCGTGCGACCAATAATATGTATCTCATTGCACTTCATGCAACTAACATCCCTTTATTCGTTGCACTTCGTGCAACCAACGACTCACAACTTGTTGCACTTCGAAAAACCAACATTTCGTAACTCGTTGCAGTCCGTGCAACCAATATTCTCCGATTGCACTCGGAGGATAGCGTGATAGTCACAATATACTTGTAGCAGACGTACGCATTTAATATAGAGTAATTGTATGGAACATCTAATATAGCATCGAGCAGATCCATGAGCTATGCGGTTGCGGAAACAACTTAGAGTCAACTGATTTCAATAGCGAAGCAACTGAGTGTCAAAGAGACTCGTTCACGGTGTAGAGGATGGAACCGCTCTGATACCAACTTGTTACGTCCCGATCCGGAAAAATCGCTCGTCCTCGCTAGATTTTAACCGAATTATCGTCCTCGCTGGGGCGTGATGCCGCACAAGCCTAGAGTTGCGCTCGTTCAAGGCAAGATAATAGGTTCGCGTTAGTTTATCTCAAATTGATAATATAAGCAGCGGAAGAAAACAGAGTATACAATAAGAATCTCTTTTATTAATAATAAACTGAGATTACAAGGCTTTGAATAGCCGAACTAAATATGCCAACTGGCTACAATGCTCATGATCTCTCTAGCTCACAAAGGATTACATTGTTCCATACATTATGCCTCTTTATAGCCAACAAGTAGTCTTCGGCCGAACATCTTCATGTTGCAAGTCCGAACGCCAATGCGATAGCTTGTCTCGAAATGCTAAGGACTCATGTCTCGGTGCGTCCAAGCCAAGCCTCGCCCCGAGCCGAACATATCCTGAATCTGCAAGCAAACTAGTTGGGGATTAGTGCTTTCGTTCCTCGCTGCACTGATCAAGACCCAGTCGCACCCAAACTGACACTAAGTAAATTTAGTGAAACATGCAGATTATTTGGTGATCTTTCTATTTGGCCTTAGGATCAGTTTCATGGCAATATCCAAGCATTAAAGGAATTATCGATAGCAACTGAATTATAAATGTGTCCAATGTCGTTTCGCCTTAGCCTACAATCGTTAGGAATTCACATAATCAACGACAAATCACGCGGCGAACTAATCAAACTTAGACATATGCATAAGGTTAGCAGGCTCTGCGCCTGCACCCGATTCTAGTCTCAGCCTATCGGTCCTATCTATATAAAGGTCACGACGTTCCGCGCCATAATGGACTGGTATCTTAACTTGTAAGCCGACGATCTCTTTGGCACGAGTTGCTAGCCCACTACTCAAAGGATCCCAAACTTACTGGTATTGTGACTTATCACATCAATAGGAGGGCGCAACCCGTATGAATGAAGTGCACCACCAATACCCCTTAATTCCCTCCGCGGTCGAACGGTCCTGACGCCCCGGCGATCCTATGTTCGAGGGAAGCACGCCCGTGCACGGGCCATACATCCAAGTCCATTGACCATATGCAACGCGTTCTGATTTTCATACAACCAAACATGTTTGCCTATCTCTATTCCATTGGCACGATGTCCCGACTCAATATTCCTCAACATATCGACCTGAAGGTCCCAACCTATCTCGAAGGCGTCGTGCCACATTCGACAGTTCCGTCACAACATTCGTGCAACAACTGTTCTCTTCGTAACGAAGCCATCTTTTATGAGTCTCGTGCACCTACGTACACTTTGACACATATATCCTTTTCCTTTCGAGTCGTGCATTCGATGCACGCCTCGATACCGTATTTTCCATGTTCTAAGTCTTAATGTTCAATGTTCTTCCGAGTCGTGCACTTGATGCACATCTCGATATTGTCTTTCAATGTTCTAGCATCAATGTCCTATTGCGACTCGTGCACTTGATGTACGTTGTCTCAATTGTTCAATGTTCAATGTTCTATCTTAATGTTCGACACACACTAAGACCTTTACTCGATTCGAGCCATGCTCGTTAACTTGATAGCAATTGACGCATACAAGGATACATTTTATTAGGCGTGAAGAAGTAGGAGAGAAAAGTCATGAACCCGCCCACCTTAAGGCAATACGGCCTTGTCGTCTCGTCGAACTGATGCGGCTCGATTCCTATAACTTGGTTGCACGGCTAACTCTCCTGACTTAGTCATTCCGTTGAACTATTTGACTGATTCGGCCTACCGTGCCCATGCCACAATCCGTTACAAGGCGATGATTTGGTTTTGCGGACATCTTCTCGAATAAGGCAAAATGCCGACCTCTTATAATTCAGTGTAAAAGCGTAGCCTGTACACGAAATCAAATAAAATCAGCATTTGCTCAAACGGGACTTATCCTTTGATTCGTTTCGATATATAGATTCGAATCAACTCAAGGTTTTCTTTCGGGCCAACGTAACTCTTGCATCGATTTGCATCGATATTTTATCGAGTCAACGCAACTCTTCGAGTCAACGACTCATCATAATGCATCGTGCGGATCGGGACATTACATCTTCCACTATGGCATCAGAGTTTATAGCATGATTTGAGACATCTAATCATGGAATATAGTTGCGAAATTTTGTCACTGGGCTGCGCATTCTTGAGAGTGTTGAAAGACGACTCAAATTGTATTGTGACAATAAATCAACACTACTATATTCTAATAACAACAAGAGCTCATATAAGTTAAAGCATATTAACATAGAGTTCCGAGTTGTGAAGGAGAGATTTCAGAATGGTGAAGTGTTCATAGAGCACATTGGGACAAATTCTATGTTAGCGGATCCGCTCACAAAAGGGGACATTGCTTATATGGGTGTTATCTTATTTGAGGATATTGCAATATAGTGGAAGTTTGTGTTTTATGTATTTTGATGTTATTTGGATTTGGACACATTTATGTATTTAAGTATTTTGGATGTTTTTCTGATCAGATATATGGAAAATTAAGTTCATTATGTTAAAGTATTGATTTCATTAAAGTAAAGGAGGATCAGTTGAAAATTGACATGTGTTGATCACATTGCGTGTAATTTTTATGCTACGCATCCATGTGTTGATCACTTCTGCATCCCCATCAACGGGGAGAGGAACAAATAATACATCTTTGTTATTAAGGGTCGTAACAAGTTGGAAGATCGAACTGCATAAAAAGACGATTGCTACAAGATCCATCAAGCTAAGCAATAGATTCATGTATGCTTCCGTAATTATTTATGTTCGTCTCATGAATCAATGGGTAAAATTTCTAACACAAAACCCTTCTACTAATTAGTAAGACCCATTTTTGATTTGACACCACAATTACGAAAATTTTCCCTTTATGCACACATCCATTTTATATGATTTGTCCTACACACCTACCGTATGCGAAGGTGTAATCACAACTTTAAACTTTGGTTATCAGCGTCATCGTCAGTGTTTACAAGACCATGTCTCACCGCCTTAGGCGTTCTCCTAGCCGTTTCTTATCCTCTATCCTCGCTGCCTTAGGCGTTTGCCTAGGCATTTCATTTCCTCTATCACCTGTCGCTTTAGGTAGCTGCTTTGATCTGACTTAAATTAAATGTGACATGATCTCTATTTTTTTTTTGAAACTGGAATCTATCCCAAGCCCAATAATCTAAAGCTATGCATATTATTAAATATTTTAAGATATACTAAAATATAGGAGGTACGCTAGTTTTTCTCATTGCCCTCTTTATCTCCTTCCCTTTTTTGTCTATCCTAACACATCAAATCTCATCTCTATTTTTGATTATGATGTTCATTACCAGGTGGCGACATATATAACTAAGTTGTATAACGAATTGTGTCGCCTACTCGGTTCATTTTTATCCTAACACATCAAATCTCATCTCTATCCGTTTTATCGGTTCATTTCTCATTGCCTACGCTGCCTAGGCACAGCCTTGGCATTTGTTACATTTTGAACATTTAGGTGCCTAGGCGATTGATACATTTTTTTTACTATTTTACCACAGTTTTTTTTTGCATAATATGCATATTTTAAGGGTGTTCCGTGCATAACTAAGTTGTAGAACGAAGATTTATGAAGTTTTAGTTTTGTAAAAGTGAACCATAGGGCCATAATGCTTACAAAACCTTTTTGGTCAAAATATCTTGTTAGGTATTGCTCCGCCTACGCCACTGTCACCTCCGCTTATGCCGCCAACCTCGTTGACCGCCTACCGAAAAACGGTGCGGATAGAGACTGCCTACCGCCTAGACGTCGCCTAGGCGGGCTAGGCGGCCACCATTTAGAACACTGCTCTCTCTCAGTCTCCCTCTCTTTATATCTCGTTCTCTCTCGTTATTCTTCTCCTCTCTTTCGATTTCAAGTTAGTGATACACTTAGCTATTGTTTCTTGATTAAAAACTCCATGCAGTTGTATTGAAGTCTTATACTTTTGTATTTAATATACACAACAAGATTTGCATGGATGCTTATAGTTTTTAATTATACATTTATTATAACAATTAGATCGAAATCACAATACATTAGGGCACAAACCACAAGCTTGTCTTGCCTTAGTGCATAGTACTTACCAACAATTTTAGTATTGACCCCATCGCCTAGACCTTTTAGTCCTCACCACGTTAACAAGTTTGGTCTGCCCTGATTGAAGCTCACATTGTGTTTCTTACCCATAGAGTAACAGCTGCTGACAACTTGGGGCATCATAAATTTTAGTAACTACATGTTTGTGCTAACTAACTATTGCACACCCCCAATATTTTAGTCCTGAGGTCCCCTGTCTCGTCGCCTTGAGGCCTCACCTAAGCCTTTCAGGACTTTTCCTGTCTCAACACCTTAAGAAATGAACCGATAACCCATCACTGAACTTTAAAGTACGCCAATGCCGCTTTTGTTGGATTCCTACCTTAGGGAACCTGGTTTATTCGGACAATGTTATGTTTAGTTTCCATCTCGACATTGCTTCCTATGCATAACTTTGGGTCGCCCTCCTTCATTGCTCCCCACAGCTTTTTATGGACCCTGGACCCTCCTACTCTCCTCCCCCATTGTGCTATACCTTCTCGAATTCTTTCTCCCTTCCCTCTCTCTCTTCAAATGCCAAGGTCCGAGTGCACTCTCTCATAATGTGCTTGGACTGATGGAATGTGTAGCAAACTAGAGCCCAAGGGAAATTTCTCTACATATGTCCCGACTTTTGATTGTTGTAACATCTCATCTTCCTCCTGCTTCATTGTTGGCAGAACCTTTGGTGGAGGTCGCTGTCGCCGGGGAGGGTGCATTGGAATGTGCCTCGCAGACCTTCTGACGCCGGTGGTATTTCTTTGCCTTTGTCAAATTAGCCCCACACTTCTCCGCCATTCCCCAATATAACACTTATAAACTTGTCTCTGTTAGGACAAGATACTTCTTCTTGGTGATAGCCTGATAGGTATGGATCTTTAGGAGATCATTATGTTGTCAATTTTCATGACCCTTTCACAAAGCCTAAAATGAAGGTCAACAAGGTAATTTATTAGGGTATTCATCGTCTCCGTTGCTTGATACCATTCTATTCTCCTCATGGATTATGGTTGAGGATTCTGATATCACAATCAAGTCTGCTTCTGTTCTGCGTTATGTGACTGAGAGAGAGAGAGAGAGAGAGAGAGAGATAGAGAGAGGTTATGGGGTCGTTATTTTAGGGTGTCTAACTGCATTCATCTTCGTTGGAGCTAATTTATGGATATGCTAGTGAAATAACCTTACACATGCCAATCCATTCATGCCAGTCAATCAGTGAATGATCAACTGAATTTTTGTGACTGAATTCGGCCTACTTAGCTTGTTAATATTATTGACATAAAATGCATTTTGGAAAGCATTGCACAACTGGTTGTGATAATAGCCTTTTCCACATCCCATTCTTGGACCCTATTGTTAAGCTGGCTGCTAAGTATTTCCATTTCATTTTTGTTTGGAAACTACCTGGCATGCCAAGTCCGTTTCAACATTAAAGTTACAACCAGATAGAAAACAAGTTATATTGTAGGGAGCTGTGGTCCGGGCAAAATGCTTCCATCCAAGTACAATGTGTCCTACCATGTTGACAAAGTTGTGATCTCACATAATAAACCATGTCACATGCATCGGCAAAGTTAGATCAGATCTACATGCCATGTGACCTGACAACCTAGAAAGTGTAGTTTTGGCTTGAATGGGTATCTATTCATCTGACCTGCAAGCTGTCTGGGACCGGGTCTCTGTCCTCCAACTTCCTTGCCAAACCAACCCATACATGTGGCAGGATTTTTTCAGATTGCAGAATCATGTCACTGAACGAACCCTCAATGTGATATGACTCTCTAATCCCTATGGATTTATTTCACATTAACAAAGGTCTTCATGAGGGTCCAATCTTATCACCTATTCATACAAAATTTTAGTGGAAGCATATAGCCAAAGGCTTCCATATCTTAATGCTTGCTTTAGATGAGTGTCCCATTAACCCGTATTTCACAATAAGTGTTCAGATTTTCAATTTTAAGAGCTCTCTAATATAAGGCCTTGTGACTTCTAGTGAAGAAGGCTTCATATTTCGAAGGGCGATGACTCACCAACAAGCTGTGCAAGATATATAACCAAAATTGAAGTTGACCCCAATATTTGCAGCTATCCTTCTTCACTTCAAGCCCACGTCTTGGTTCACAATTTTTAGTTATGTTGCTGTTAGAACTAGGACTAATCAAACTAATATTGACCGAGGCAGTAAAAATAATATATGGAGTTGCTTATGCTGATACCTTGACGGAATTCAATGGAACAAAAGGATTCATGTAACCAACACCAGATGTATAATAAAGGTTCTGTTACATCCCACGTCCCACTTATCATTGTTTGTAACCAAGTAAATTCTCGTCGTTGCAGAAACATTGCAGTGACCTGTCATTCCTATATAACATCCTAAAACAAATACCAAGGCTTTGGTTCAACATTTCAAGTTTGAGGGTTCCTCTCTGCTTTGTTGAAGTTCTAGCAGCAAAGTGTGTTATATTTGAAGAAAAACTGTGTTGTATTTGAAGCAAAATTTCGACCAATACGATTAAAGCAGAACTACGGTAATCATCTGTAAGTGACCCCGTTATGATTCAAAAGTAATTCTGAAATTAATTTTTGAATGACAAGCAAAGATTTCATTAGCTTTTTAACTTGCTAGTGGAGAATTAGTTAAAGCTCTTTGTTCTGATGTTGTTCATTCAAATATAACTATTGGCTGTAGAATCATATTTAATATAGTGCTTGCGGTTAGAAGAAAGTTCGTGGAATACGTCATCTAATGAAATGATTGGATTTTTTTTTCTAATCATTTTTTTCGTTTAGGGAGATATACTTCGTTTAGGAACCCTAATTTTGTTGACTGCATTGATTTGCTTATTATTCTCAGCTAGTTAATTTCTTGATGACTGTAGGTTGTTACAGTAGTATTAGAAAATTATGAAGTCCCGCACCAGAAATCAGAGGATCTTCAAGATGGCAGTCAAGACCAACAGAAGAAATGGGTGCAAGAGGTTCTTAAAACCGAAGGCCATGTATCTCCCTCCCCTGATCTGATAAGGGTTCCTTCTTGGAAAGACATTGTAAACAATAGAGAACTTAATGTGACCATGTAAGAGTGCAATTTAGGATTCTGTACATATGTTTCTCTGTTACTTCCGGAATTCAATTGTTTACAGATCTCTAGATTTTTATGGTTTCTTTTGACAGAGAAGATTCAAATAGCCCCTATTTTTGGTCAAGAATCTGTGTGCATAACATGGCCAAGTTAGCCAGAGAGACGACAACTGTACGACGTGTTTTGGAGTCTCTATTTCGGTATTGTGATGATGGAAATTTGTGGTCACCTAAAAATGGACTAGCTCTGTCTGTGTTGTTGGATATGCAAACTGTAATGGAAAAATCTGGTAAGGAGCCACTCTCTTCTTAGTTGTAAACTTGTGATCTGCTAGCAAAGCATGCATAATTTTCGTCAGGTTTGATACTTTTATGATTACTAGTATAAGTTGAAGTGATCATATTTACTTCATTCTTTCAGGGCTAAACACACATTCGATATTATCTATTTTAATAAAGCATCTGGATCACAAGATTGTAGTAAAACAACCTGAGATGCAGTTAAACATTGTTGACGTTACCTCCCGCCTTGCTCAGCAGTCACAAGCTCAGAACTCGGTAGCTATTATTGGTGCACTAAGTGATCTTGTTAGGCATTTGCGTAGAAGTATGCAATTGTCTCTTGGTAGCATGGAATCGTCTGATGACAGTATCAAGTGGAACAATAAGTTTCAAACATCAGTAGATGAGTGCCTCGGCCATCTATCGAAGAAGGTTCGGCATATTTCTTGATAAATCTAGGACATAATTTGCACAAATGATTTAATAGCAATTTCCAAAAAGTTTGATGCATCTTGTAGAAATTATAGTTAGCTAGTACCTCGAGTTTTTTTGTTGATATTAGAGCGAAGCACTATAAAAATTCGCTACTGGATGTAATATTTGTGGAGGATTTAATGTTCCTTTTATCATCAGGTAGGTGATGCTGGACCTGTTCTTGACATGATGGCTGTGATGTTGGAGAACATCTCAAGTTCTGTATCAGTTGCAAGGTCAACTGTTTCTGCAGTTTATCGTATGGCTCAAATAATTGCATCATTACCAAATTTGTCATATCAAAATAAGGCAAGTTGACAAGGCAAAAGTGTGATCCTTTGCAGATTTTCTCAATACTTATGAAACTCCATTTGTTTATTGCAGGCATTTCCTGAGGCACTTTTTCATCATTTGCTCTTAGCAATGGTTCACCCCGATCGTGAAACTCATGTGGGTGCACACCGTATATTTTCTGTTGTTCTTGTTCCGACTTCTGTCTCTCCTCGTCCTTGCTCTGCATCTTCAGATCTTCCTAATGCATATGATCTTCGAAGGACTCTCTCAAGAACTGTCTCTGTCTTTTCATCTTCAGCAGCTCTCTTTGGGAAAATCAGAAGGGAAATGTACTCTTTCAAGGAAAGTGTTTCCCAAGAAAATATGGATAGAGTAGTTCATAGCAACGATGGGCAACATACTGCCAGTAATGATATGAAATTTTACAAACTTCACTCATCTAAAAGCCGACTTAGTAGCTTGAAAGAAGATTTTACTTTCTCCCTGCCTGAAGAACAAAATTCTTCGAGCAACTCATGCAAGGAAACGGTACTCTACAGTTTCTTTTGAAGTTCATGTTCTGATACAGTCTGATTAATTCAGTTGCTTTTCTGTTATCCTTTTTCATGTATAATTATAATTGACCTTTTGTTTCCTTCAACTGAACATACAGGACTCAACTTCTCTTAGGTTGAGCAGTCGTCAAATAGTTCTCATGCTTTCATCCATATGGGTTCAGGCTGTCTCTCCTATGAATAATCCAGAGAACTATGAAGCCATTGCTCATACTTACTGTCTGACATTGCTGTTTGCTCGGGCAAAGGTGCATATATATATTTAAATTCCAATTTTTATTTAGTGATCTTGTCCTTTTATATGTAGAGGAATGGAAAACAAATTAGTTGATGTAGAGCTGGGAGTAATACGGGTCTGATCTTGGTACAATAGGGAAGGTTTTAAGTGTAAAACTTTAGGGTGCATTTGGTACAAGAGAATCTTTTTGAAACCTGAAGCCGGGAAAATGATACATACCTCTGTCTTGTCTTGTAAGTTTTTTTTGTATAATTAATTCCCCGGAATAAAATTTCCCACAAATATGGGAAACTATTCCCTCCAAAATAGGTAGCTACCCTTAATTCCCATGAGAATAGAGTTATTGTCGGGTTGGATAGGGTTTGTGTTGAGCGTGGGTATGGATCACATCGAGTGCGGTTTGGGTCCTTGTCGGGTCTGACTTGGGTCAGTTTGGGTTCGGGTCGGTCGGTTCAGGTTCGGATCTGGGTCGGGTTTGGTTCAGGTTAGGTCCAGATTAGGTCCTGTTGGATCCGGGCTTGGGTATGGGTCAATTTGGGTTCGGATTCAGGTTCAGGATTGGGTTGGATTGGGTCCAATTTAGATCAAGTTTGGACTAGATTTACCAATTAATATGGAGATAATTATGATAATATGTAATTGCTGGGGTTCGAACGTGCGCCTCTGGAGTCTTAATATATTAACCAGTTAGGCTACAATATAAATTGGAGAAAGAAAAGCAATTAAATATAAGTTAACATAAATTAAGAATTTATATTTTGGCCCATGAACTCCATATTTGTGGGAGAGTTGTATATCAAACCAAACATAGGAATATAAATTTTCCATGAATTTGATTCCATGTAATTTTATTCCTAGGAATATAGAATTTAGGCTTAATTGTAACTTGATACCCTCAACTATTATGTTTTTCAAGTTGATACCCTAAACATTTTTACTCAACAACTCGATACCATCAACTATTTAACAATTTCAATTTGATACCCAAAAATTCAAAAATGACAAAATTATCCCTCATCTTCACTTTTCAACACAACACAACCCCTCTCTCCCCTCCCTCCTGTCGGCCCACCCCCCCCCCTTCCACCCCCCGCCCCTGGACTTTGATGGTGTAGGTGGCGTTGTGCTGGTAGTAGGGGCCGGAGCAGGGGCAGGCAGCCGGAACGAGGACGAGGTCGTCGACGGGGATCGGGGCTATGTCCGGGACGCGGTTGAGCGCGGCGACGGCGGAGGCGTTGGCATTGAGGAGGTAGGAGATGAGGGACTGGTAGCTGGGCCCGGAGGAGCGAAAGGTGAGGTAGGTGGAGAAGGAGGTCTGGGCTTCGTTGCAGGCGTAGCCGAGCGTGTATGCGTCGTTGGAGGAGCAGTCGTACTGCAGGTTGTTGAGGAACGGCTGCTGGGCTAGCGAAGAGAAGGAAGAAGAGATGCATACAAGAACAATTACTACAAGAATCATACTCTTCTTCCTCTCCATGGCTTACTGGTTGGGAAAGAGTATGATTCCCTCTGCGAGGAGGAAGAAGAAGAAGAATTAAAGTGTTTTGGTTTGTTGACTTGCTCTTGAGGATGATGATGGGTCTCAACTCAATGGGAGGGGGCGGGCGGGTGGCCGGAGGGGGTGAGGGGTTAGGGGCGAGGGAGGAGTGTAGTTTTAAGTTTAGATTAGGGATATTTTTGTCTATTTTTTTTTCTGGGTATCAAGTTGTTACAAAAAAAGTTTAGGGTATCAAGTTGAAAAACTGGAATAGTTGAGGGTATTGTCACGACCTGCACCTACTGTGAGGGTACGAGAACGTAACTACGCCCAGCCTACGTCGCAGTGTCGGCGGTAGAACGCTGTCCTAGGTCAATCATCTAACAAATATAAAGGTACCTGTACAGTATATACACTCCGAATGGAGGTGACATAGCAATATACAGTCTCAATCACATCTACGGCAGAATGACAAAATAAGAAGATAGAGAGATAAATACTGGAATGAAAGAATATACATCACAGCAAGAGAGTCTAAGTGTCTAAAATAACATCTCAACAAACATCCAGAATACAAGTCCCACTACTGAATATGAAATAATATATACAATCAGATCTCAAAGACAGAATAGTAAACCTAGACTAGGGAGCCTCAGTCTCTAAGCTAGTGGATCAGGCTGGAAATCTGGGTCACACATGGCATCTACAGCTGTCCCATAGTAGGTGTCTACGTAGGCCTCATCCTCTGTAATATTTCAACAGGTCCAGTCAGGACAGGAGCGAGCACAAAACATCTCACGCAGTTCATATCGAGTTAGGAAATATAAAGCATGCAATAGAGTAAGGTACATGAAACGCTGAAAGAAGAAGGTATATGAAAAACAGTAGAGATTTGATAACAGGAAATATATATATATGATAAGTAAGACTGTAAGGAACATGTGATTTAGAGTACAATATGGTTATGTAAACGGGCTAGGACAATGCAGTGGTAACTCCATTGTATGTGGGTGTACAATAGACATATACAATAGTTATACAATGTTGTACAATAGGATTTGAGTACATAACCAATTCTACTCCCCCTCCCCAATCAATATACAAGGATCTACTCCAGTTACGTTATCTTATACAATAGTGTGCAATGTTATACAATAGATGTACAATGTTATACAATAGTGTACAATGGTCTATCCCTGGGGCTCATGTGATAATGAGAGTATAATATGCACAATGAGTATACAAGGATATGGGTATTCAATAAATACAATATGGAAGTGAAACGCACATCACAATATGTATTTAGTGAATACAGGGAGATAACATCTCAAAAGAAGATCCATATAGTACCAATCCGTGATAACAATCGTGTCAGCATCAAGTACGGTAATCTAGAGCAAGAATGTGAATCCATACAAGTATGAAACGGTCAGAGAATGTACTCGCCTGATAGCCTGAGTGTCTGAAGAGAATATATTGTCCGAGGAGTGGTGTCTGTCTCCTATAGAACAGTACAAGTCACTATGAGTCTAAAAATGATAATAAGATGCATCACAATGTATTCTATATGAATCTAGGTCAATCTAGGTCAAATCTAAGTCATACTAAGCTAAACTAGGTCATACTAGGTCATACTGAGTCACACTAGGACAATCAAGGTCAAACAAGGTCACAGGAAATCAATCCAAGTCAAACTAGGTCAATTTGGGTCAAGGGTTGACTTACAGTTGACTTTTGGTCAAAAAGTCAACTCTGGTCAACACGGAGTCAACCCTAGGTCAAACAAGTCACATGTTGACCAACTGTTGACTTTCAGTCAACTGGTCAACTCTGGTTTGGTTTCGATCAAATCTAGTCGCTTAAAGGCTAAGTTTGACTCTCGGTTGACTTTTGTTGACTTTTGGTCAAAATGGTCAACCGACGTCAAAACTAGTCTAGGAGCACTGTATTTGATCATTACCAACCATGGGAACCAAGTTCTAACTCTATCTTAGACTCCAAACTCAAATACCCTATTTCTATGTATTACCTACATTACCTTACCAAGGTAAATACCAATACCTTGTCCAAATCCACTCTAACCTAGGAATACTAGCCTAGGCTTCCTAGGATAGCTAGATACTATCCTATACTAATATTACCTACCAAGAAAACCTAGTATTTAGGTCATCTAAGTCATCTTATGGTACATGTTGGCCATTATCCATTACCTTACCTTTACCCTTGCACCATTCTCACATGACACTTATGATACCACACTCACTCACAACATATGGTCACATATAGGTTTACATACACCTAGGCAAATAGCTACCTATTGGCTCATCTATAGGTTCCTATACAAACTCACACACATGTGTATACATAGGCTTACACACAATGGTTTGATTCACTCTTATAGGCTTACAAACACACACACACACTTAGGCTTAGAAAGACACACACAAGTACATGTATACTCTCACACCCACAAGCTCACACATATATCTCACAACACACACCTATAGCTCCTGAACACATACACCTATATCTCACCAACACTCACACACAGGGCTGAAATGTGGCATGCTTTGGACAGCTACATGGCTGTGAAAAATGGGGGCTGCAATAGGCCATTTGGGACATGTCAAGTGGTGGCTTGAAGGGGCTGCAATAGGCTGTCAATGTGTGCCTGTGTTGGGACTGGTTTGATGGTAGTTTTATGGGAACTAAATGGACTGAAATTGGATAGTGTTAAGGACTGCTATGGGGGACTTTTATGTGGGCAAATGTGGACTGATTTAAGGCTGCCTTAGTGTGGTTTGAAGGGTGCTAACATGGCTGCTATGGTGGTGATTTGTAGGGGCTTACCAAAGCTGGAATTGGACTTGTTTAGGACTGCTAATAGGCTAAGCTAAGGGCTGTTTTGTAGGACAGTTTTGGGACTGTCATGGCGTGAACAAAGGGCTGCAAAGGACAGGTATGGGACTGCTATGGGGGACTTCCACATAGGACAGTAATAGGGTGCAAGGGGGACTGAATTTAGGACCTGTTTTGGGGTGGTTTAGGACTGCTAATAGAGTGGTGTTAGCTGCCAACAATGGGCTGCTAAGTGACAGGTACAAGGGGCTTTGCTTAGGGCTAACAAAAGCTTGGTTAAGGGCTGTTACATGGGCATGTAAGGCTGTACCATGGGGTCATTTGTGGACAGGAAAGTGGGGGTTTAAGGGGCTAGTTTAGTGACAGGAAAGGGGAGGCTTGGGGCTACAGCTGCTGTCCAAATGGACAGCAGCTACTGCTGCTACCAGTTGCTGATTCCAGCACTTCCCCCATCCCCTCATCACCACTCTCTCACACCACACACTCCACATACAACTCTCATCAAACTCTATACCAACTCTACTCCCCACAACCAATTCTTAATACTCTTCACCATTTCCTCATACACCCTTCCTACACACAACACATACCCACACCCAAACTTGGTCGACCACCCCATACAAACACTAAATACACATTCACACCATCAAAATATATATCCATATATATCTAAGTCATAATATATATATATATATATATATATATATATATATATATATATATATATATATATAGAGAGAGAGAGAGAGAGAGAGAGAGAATGAGATATATATATACACCACCATATATACATATAGATTAGATATTAATATTGTGATACAATATGATACATAGGAAAACACAACTCTAAACACTCAAAATCTGGACTTAAATACTAGAACAACATCAAATCAATATGTAAATAATTTCCCATGTGTCCAAATAGGGGTTTTCCCATTAGGACACGATCCTACACATAGGACACCTCTACAAGTGCCCAAATGGACACGAAATGGACTCAAATGGACACACAACCATGGGGGTCATTCCTACGGGTTCAAAATAGACCTATATGCATGAAGGGATGGTTTAGAGGAGAGGTTATACCTTCCGGGAGAGAGATTCAAAGGAAAAGGCCTTCCGACACGACACCGACACGTAGAGATTTCAAATGGACACGAACGAGCTCCGAATCCTCCCAAACTTGGCTAACACCTTCCTCTCATGGAGTAGAGAAGAAAAGAAGAAGATTTGGTGGAAGAAGGAGTTGATTTGGAGGTGAAATCACTAGGGGTTGCTCTCTAGAAATTTGGGGAAGAACAAGAGAGAGAATGGAAGGGTGAAATAATGGAATGAACTCATGCCTATCCCCTCCTCACTTGGCCGGCCATATGGGCTGCTATGGTCCATTTTTGCAATGCCTAAATTACCCCCCTCTAGCCTATTCTATTAATATTAGGAAAAGGGTTTAAGTCGGGGGCTAGTTTAGTCATTCTAACACACTAATCTAATAAATCCTAATCCAAATAAATTAGCCTAGTCACTAACTAAAATAAATGACATGTGGGCCATGGCTAACTAGTGTGTGGGTCCACTAAAGTCAAAACTACCTCGGGTCCCCGTTTCAAGTCGGATTGAGCTGAAATTCGAACCCGACTCAAATAACCCCAAAATATTACAATAAATAATTTCAAAATAATCTAAAAAATAAAAAAAGACAAAAATATCCATGTTCCTGGAAACTGGGGGTGACAGGTATCAAGTTGCAATTAAGCCTAGAATTTATCGCTATATTCCGCATACCATACACAACCTTAAAGTGAACCAAAACATGAAGCCTTATGGTTTTTTATTTTCTTTACTTATAAGATCTCTTTTATGTTTTCTCATGAGATATTTTTATAGATTCATGCTAGTGATTGCTTTTTATTATAAAAAAAGGAGTCCCAGTTCCACGAGGCTTCTGCTTACGCTAGGTCTGGGAAGGGTCAAGATGTACGTAACCTTACCCTATATATATTTTTATGAAGAGGCTATTTCTGTGGCCAGAACCTACATCCTCCAAGAATCCTTACCATCTCGCTAAGCAATGCACAGTGTTTGCTTTTCATTACGAATATGAAGATTTCCCTTTTTTTTTTCTATGTTCTGATTCAACATTTAAGAATGTACGGGAGGGAATGGCAAAAAAAATTTGCTAAGCTTTCCTTCCTCTTGTAGTTTCCATTGCATTACAATGTGCTTTGTTTCATGAAATTTGGCAAAATTTGGCAAGGAACAAATTAAGTTCCTCAAAACATAAGCAGAAGTGGACAAATGTATAAGACTAAACATAGTTTATGTCATAATAAAACTTTTAGTAAGAATGCTTTGGTATATATCAGTTTCATTTCCATACCTCTATGCTGCATCTATGTATATGTACATAATTCCTCTTTGAAACCCATGGATTCAAGGAGGTGATTTTTTTTTTCTTTGCAACCTTAGAAACATCTTGCGGAAGAAGAGAGGGGAGAATGGATGACAGAATGCTTATCTTTACTAGGCCCATTCTAATAAATATTATTACATTTGTGGAGGTACATTTATTCTAGACAGAACAGCAACTTCTTGTTGTTGATTTAGTTCTAGACAGAAACTTATGTTTCCTTGATGCCTCACAAACATCATGTTAAGTGGAGATGCACCTAATACAACTAAAAAGGGAGGCGGACGACAAAGGTTCATTGGAATTTGGTAGGACTTTTGCTTGTATCATTAGGTTGTATTTGACTTGACTGTCGCATACTAGAAGGACTGTTCAACCTTTCTTATCATGTAGAATTAATGTCTCAGATCACATAAATATCCAGCTGATCTAGTATGGGTCTGGGAGATTTTTTTTTTTTTTTTAACATCCACAGGCAGTCTACAGCCACAATTCCTGCACACATAAATGATTTTTCTGCAAATTCTTCTACAACAAACTTCTCCTGCGAGTCTACCTACTACTTGTCTTCTGATGGTAATGAAGTTTTATCTAAGGGTGCCAATTTGGACCCGACCTGCCTACCTGCCTTGAAGGCTTGTTTGTGTCAGGTTTTAATGGGTTTGGGCATAAACAGGTCAACTCATCTAATCTGCTTGATTGACAGGTTCAGGTCAACCCATCTTAATTTGGGCTTTACCCGTTTCTGAACAGGTCAGATTCAAATCCACCCATCTACCCAAACCCGATCTTAAGTTCAACATAATAAAAGTCTAAACTGTTTTAACTACTACTAAGTTTTCACGCAATTAAGATTCAAGGAAGAACCAAGCAAATAGAAGAACATAATATGGAAAAAAGTTACAAAAAAATCCAGTTCACTCACGATAAGTTGATAAGAGAAAATTCCACTTAGGGCCACCCGTTTAGACGGGTTAAACGGATTTGGCCTGGTTGACCCATTTTCAAGGGGTCGGGTTCAGGTTTACCTTGAGACCTAACATGTCGAGGTCGGTTGAGTGTAAACTGGTCGACTCAAATCTGGTCTGTCCTGACCAATTGCCACCCCTATTTTGTGTTCACTATTTTAAAAAGATTGCAGGTATTCGTGATTCATGTTGTTCATCTTTTTAAGTAGACCTACCCTTTTCTAATATATATATATATATATATATATATATATATATATATATATATAAAATGGCCGATCGGGAGAAAGCCGCGTGCGACCTAGGGCATCATCGCGGGAGTCCCCCGCGGCCGCCGGACCCCCTGGCCGGCGGCGGGAGGGGTTCGGCCCAGCCGGACGACCTCCCCCCCGGCGGTGGGGGGGGGGGGCGGGAGCAGCCTCGGGGGGGTCAGGCGGACCCCCTAGCGCCGGCGGGAGCAGCAGCTCCTCCCCAGGCGCGCCGAGGGGGAGGAGGAGGCACTGGGGGGGGGGGGGGGGGGGGGGGGGGGGGGCGGGCGGCCCCTACGGGGGTGGTGGCGACCCCACACGGAGGAGGGCGTGGATCGGGCGGTACGGGGAGGGTCTCGGGCTTTTCGGGGAGGGATTCGAGTCCCATAAATCCGAATTTTGAATTCGGAGCGGGGTCCGGATCCACGGGGAGTCAAACGGAGGAAGGTGGATGGACGACGGTTACGCGTCGTCGGGTGGCGAAGACCGTAGGGAGGATGGGGGTTGGACAGGGCCAGGGTAGGGTTCGGCAGCCTGTGAGACGCCAGATCGGGACAGGGACTCGGCCTAGCCGGGGTCCGCAGGTGCCTGCTGGGGGACCGGTGGGTTGGAGGCCTAAGGCGACTGTGGCGGACAAAGGGAAGAGTAAGATGGTGGATGTGGAGGCTCAGGGATCAGGGACTGGCCGGCCAGTCACTAACCCTCGGCCTGCTGGACGGTCCTGGGCCGAGATCTGCAAACCGGTGGGACAGAAATCTCCCTCCTCGATGGTGTACGTTCCGCCGATCAAGGTTGGGAACAGTTACCGGGCGGTGTTTCCTGCAGAGGAGATCCAGCAGGTGACTACTTACTGGGAAAATACTCTCGTCCTGTATGTCTTGGGCAACAAGCCCTTCTACGGGCAGATCCGGGGCTATACTGCGCGGGTTTGGAAGCCTAAGGGGAGTATGGAGTTCTTTTCTCGAAAAAACGGCTTCTATTATGTGAAGTTCGGTTTGGCGGAGGATGTCGCTAGGATCCTCCAAGGCGGTCCCTGGACTTTTGACGGCCGCCTGATCATTCTCAAGGAGTGGACCCCAGACCTGCGATGCGAGAGAGAAGTTCTGAATGCCATCCCTGTATGGATCCGATTCCCCGAGCTCCCGGTAGGGTTTTGGAGTATCCCCCTGTTGATGCGCCTTGCTAGCCTGGTGGGTACCCCGATTAAGGCGGATGATGCTACCACTTTCCGGACGAGGTTGATGTACGCGAGGATATTTGTGGAGATTCGGGCAGGGGGGGAGCTCCCGAAGATGGTAGAGTTTGAGCTCCCTTCTGGGGAGGTGCTCACCCAGAAGGTGGAGTATGAATGGGTCCCGCCTACCTGTTCCCGCTGTTCTTGCTTTGGACATCTGGCCAGCGCTTGCTTAGAGGCTGGCCCCCCGATGGAGACACGTACCTCGCCGAGTGTCGTTCCCGAAGCTCCATGTGATACGGATTACAGAGGTGGTAGCGGAGAGGTGACTATGGGGGAGGAGGTTGATAATCAGGGGAGTGATGTGGGGTTGAGCCTCGTTGTTTCCACTGCGGGGGGGGGTGGTCTCCACTGGTCAGAAGCAGAGTAGTATAGTTACCAGAAGTATGGCAGCTACGGAGCATGAGACACGAGGGGAGGGAGGTTCGGCTGGAGGGCAGGTCTATTGCAGGAAGAGGCGTGCGGTCGGACTGCTCCGGGATGGCCCCCCCATGATGGAGGGAGGTACTACAGATAGAGATGAGGTAGTATGTGTTGACAATCCTGCCTGGGCGTTGGTGGTATCTCCGGTCGTTCCTCCTCAGATGGGCCCGACTGATATGATAGAGGATCCTTTAGCGACGGATGCGGCTCCTTCCCCAGGTGCTGTTCCGGGAGTTTTCCAGGGGACCCCTCCTCTCATTAATTAATGGCCATTATCGCCTGGAATGTGAGGGGGGCGTGTTCGATTGGGAGGTGGAGAGAGATTTGTGGGGTGCTCCACAGAGAGAAGTGTGACATTTCTGTTATTTTAGAATCCAAAATCAAAGGGGAAAAGACCCTTTCTCGACGTACTCCTTCTCATTGGGCCCAGCTGCATAATCTGGCCCTGTGTGACATGGCCAGGATTTGGGTTCGTTGGAACTCGTCATGTTGGGATGGTGACTTGATCTTAATGACGGAGCAGTTGATCGCCATCTCCTTCGTGAACAAGGGTGGCTTCCGGTTCTTACTGGGGGCGATTTACGGTCACAATGATAGAAGGAGAAGGGAGTCTCTTTGGAGGGACATCTCAGGGGTGTCATAAGCTGCTGAGTCGTCATGTCTTCCTTTGCTTCTGGTCGGGGACTTCAACGCTCTTCTGCATCAGGGGGAGAAGCTGGGTGGGCGGCCGGTCCCTGATTCTATCCTCTATGATTTTCAGAGATGCCTCCTGCTTGCGGGGCTGAGGGAGCTGTCTCGATCAGGCTTCATCTGGACTTGGCACAACAAAGCAATTCTCAACAGGGTTGCTTGTCAACTTGATCGGGCTCTGGGCAACGGGGAGTGGTTTCGTCACTTCCCCAATTCTTCGGCGGAGGGTCTGGCAGCTGGGACGAGTGATCACTCCCCCATCAGAGTTGGTTTATCTGCCCGTTCTCTGGGAAAGTCTCGTCCGTTCAGGTATAACAACAGCTGGTATCTTTCGGACGGCTACCTGGAGGCAGTCGCAGAGGGTTTGTCTAGTGGTCAGGAGGGGACGGCTCAATTCCGATTGGTGCGTCGTCTCAAAGCCACGAAGAGGGCTCTCAGGAGTTGGGTGCAGGGGTTGCCCAAGACTACGCTCGAAGATAAGGAGGCTGAGTTGAGATCGGTTCAACAGGATATGCAAACTGACATGCTTAATGGAGATCTGGCGGCTAGAGAGAAGGAGCTGATCGGCGAAGTCAACATCCTGAGGCTGCAGAAGGAAATTAGCTCGGCCCAGCGAGCTAAATGTTCCTGGCTAAAGGACGGGGACCGGTGTTCAAAGTTCTTCTATGACGTTATCCGGACCAGACAGAACCGGAATCACATTTCCCAGCTTCTTGATGCGGATGGTACTCTAGTGGGGACGCCGGCTGAGATTCAGGGCGAGGCTGTCAGGTACTACACCGATTTATATTTTCAGACTGACTATCTGTCCGTATTCCCAGAGATTGTTACGAAGCGCTTGGTGACTCCATTCGGGAACAGCTTCCTTCTTGCCCCTGTTACTTTGGAGGAGGTGGAGTCCATTGTCAAGGGGGCGGACCCCAACAAGGCCCCTGGACCAGATGGCTTCAGCAGTGGGTTCTTCAAACGCCATTGGGATACTCTGAAGATGCAGGTTCTGGAAGTGGTTCAGGAGTTCTTCACTAAAGGGAAGCTGTTGAAGGAGCTGAATCACACTTTCCTGACCTTGGTGCCTAAGAAGGAGGGTGCTACTGCTCTGTCTGATTTCAGACCTATTGCTTGTTGTAATTATCTTTACAAGATAATTACGCATCTTATGTGCCGGCGGATGGAGCGTATCATGCAGGGCTTGATATCCCCTAACCAGGCTGCGTTCATCAAGGGGAGGTCGATTGCAGAGCATAGCCTCCTTGCACATGAGATGGTAAGGGGATTCAGCAGACCGGGTGGGGAGAAAGCTTGTGTGAAATTGGACCTGAGGAAGGCGTATGACATGGTCAATCGTGACTTTCTTTGCCATCTGATGTCTGCCATGGGTTTCGCGGATCACTGGATTGCGATGGTCAGGGAGTGCATCTCGACCCCTACATTTTCTGTCCTCATCCAGGGCGTTCCCTACGGTTATTTCCAGAGCAACCGTGGGCTAAGGCAAGGTGACCCACTGTCCCCTTACCTTTTCACGATTGTGATGGAATACTTCACCTGTCTGATGGACCTGGCAGTTCACCATGGTCGGCTGGTACCTTTGTTTCGGAGGATGGACCCGCCGGTTACGCACCTTATTTATGCTGATGATCTACTGGTCTTCATCCAGCCTTCGATGAGGGGGTTGCAGACGCTTGCGGGTATTATGGAAGATCTTAAGTCCTTCTCGGGTCTCCAACTGAACAGGGATAAGAGCCGGGTATACTTCAGTTCCCGATGTACCCAGAAGGAGGAGCGGGCTGAGGCCCTGGGTATTGCGAGAAGTGAGCTCCCGGTGCGGTATTTAGGTGTACCCCTCACCGTCAATTATGCACGTGATCAGGATTGCCAGGGCCTGGTTGAGTATGTCCAGAGGAGAGTAGAAGGCTGGCAAGCCGCCGGTCTGTCTTTTGGCGGATGCATAGAGCTGATCAGATCGGTGGTCTCGGCCGTGGCACACTTTTGGCTCCAGTCCACCCTACTTCCGGTGGCTACTATTCGGCGAGTGGAGCGTCTTTGTGCTGATTTCCTTTGGAGGGGGGGTATGCATGCGGTCTCGTGGGAGCAGCTTTGTCGTCCCAGAAAGGAGGGTGGTGTGGGACTCAGGCCGTTGCTGGAGATCAGGGAGGCCTCGGCGCTAAAGCTGGCCTGGAGTTTTATTAGCAGGGGGTCTCTGTGGGCGGACTGGATGCACAGCAGATATGTAAAGCAGGGCAACTTTTGGACGTGTGCCCCTGATAACAATCATTCTGTCACGTTCAAGACTGTCCTGAGACATAGGGTTGTGCTCAAGACTGCGATCCGGAGGGTCATGCGGGATGGGTCGGACACGGATCTCTGGAGGGACCCATGGATTGATAGGCGGTCCTTGCTAGACATCAGGGGCTCCGCGACTCACAGGGAGGACAGGCGTGGTCTGAAGTGCAGCCGGATATTACGAGATGGAGTGTGGAGGCCGGAATCTTATCGGTACACTGAGGAGCTGGGAGGGATCATTATGTCTACTGCCATTGATCCGGCGTTGCCTGCAGATCGATGGATATGGGAGCCGCCTGGAGCATCTTTGGGATCGGGGGAGTTCCAGTTCCGTAGTTGCTACAATCTTATCCGGCACACTTTTTCTCTGAGTCCTGATTATGAGTTCGTCTGGTGTAAGGGACTGGCCAGGAAGATGCAGCTGTGTGTCTATAAGCTACTTCTGGGTCGCCTCTTAACGAGGGACCGCCTGAGTTCTTTTGGAGTGGCTGTGCCGGATCCCATATGTGTGCTCTGTTCCTCTGCGCCTGAGTCTATTAGACATCTATTTTTCGAGTGCGATGTGACATGGCTTATTTGGTCGGAGCAGACCCGGGTATTGGGAGTGTGTGCCTCTGGTAGAAACATTGGGGACATCATCCCGGTGATACGAGGTGGCAGGGGTCGAGGGCAGGACTGGTTCCGCACGGCTAGAGTTCGTTTGGCGGCTTCGGTTTGGCATGTTTGGCGGGAGCGAAACCGCCGTATCTTTGAGGGACTAGTCACTCCTCCGGTTGGCATTCTTCATAATATTGATTTTGATGTTAATGCTATGGAGTTTGTATGAGAGATGAGTGGGAGTCCCACTCTGAATGTATGTTGTATGAGTATGACTTTTCATTTGGAATAAAATTTACCTTTTTCCAAAAAAAAAAAAATATATATATATATATATATATATATATATATATATATATATAATAAAAAGAAAATTAGAATATATATATATATATAATAAAAAGAAAATTAGAATATATATGTGTGTGTGTGTGTGTGTGTGTGTTTGAAAAATGGGTAATTGTATTCATTTTCAAAAAATGGATGCTCGGACTTATATCCCGAGCACCCTACAACTCAGGGACAACTCTACTCTCTAGTACATGATTTAGACCATACGGCTATGTTGCCCTTTAGTACTCTCTCTCTCTCTCTCTCTCTCTCTCTCTCTCTCTCTCTATCTATATATATATATATATATATATATATATATATATATATATATACACTTTTGTGCAAAGTTTTGGGATTGGTGGCCAAACAACCATCAGTTTCGATTTTTTCACATTTATCATTTCTTGGTCTCTGTTTTTAGCTTTCACAATAATTTTGTTAATTTTTTCCCTTTTCGGACCAGTACCATCATTGCCATGTGATTTACTGATGTAAATCAGTTTACTCCATTTCCATATGTTCTTGATGCAGAGTTCATTTCACGAGGTTCTAGTTCGAAGTTTTCAGCTTGCATTTTCCTTAAGAAGCATTTCACTTGGGGGAGGTATGTTTCAGAATATCTTTTTGAGATGGAAGCAAGGAGATCCCGGCCAAATTTCCAATGTTTTGAAATTTATATTAATTCTGGATTGTAGTCATAGTTCTTTTTCATGAGGATATTCTTTCTCACTGCATAAAACGGGCATGTATTCATTCTATGAACTTGTACTCAACCTTCTATTTAACATACGGTAGTGGTAGGAACCCAATACATATCCATGATGTTCTCATTAGAAATACATGATGTACCCACCTTTTCTGTTTTTTGTATTTTTTGGGTTGACGTTGGTAATGGATTTCGAAGACACATAGGAACATAGGTTGAGAGACCCACATTTTAGAAACTAGTAAAAAAAGTTGTTTTTTTAGACCAAGGGTGGAAGTGTGTTTCCAAACCCCACCTATAGAAGTTTTGACAAAATTACCATAAAGTAGTTTCCCAAAGGTGATTTATATGTTGGAACTTACTTTCCTAATCATGGACCAAAATTTTCCAAAACCATGATAGACACCTGAATGCAAGATCCACACCTTTCAGATGATTTGTATGCCTTAATGCATATACGGAAAAAAAAAAGAGTGCATTCGTCAAGTTCTCTATTTGTATGCTGAAAAAAACCGTTCATTTCGTGAGTCTTGATGTATGCGTTAGTAAGTCCTCAAATTACAAAATCTTTCATTTATGGATGGTCTAAGGTATATACTTTATAGATCACTTTCAATAGCATGGGTCATGCATGCATGGGAGATGACCTGACATGCATTTGGAAGGTGGGGCCTGTGTGTAACCAAGTTAGTTACTAAGTCGTGCCCTATGTGTTCGTGAAAACAATTAACAAACAGATTATTTCAATTGTTTTCTACTCTTACACTTTTTGTAGGTGTCCTTCCATCACCCAGGCGGCGCTCTCTCTTCACACTTGCATCATCAATGATTGTGTTTTCTTCAAGAGCATTTGATATATTCCCGCTTGTTCCAATTGCCAAGGCATCTCTCACCGGAAACATGGTAAACATCTGGGAACTGCATTTATAAAGTACTTGTTATGGATAAAATGCCCTGATGGTAGCATAAGATTTTGTGCCAATAGTTCAACTGAATAATTGAAGTTTCAGCTTATGAAATTCATATAATCAACTACAATACGCTTAATATGATGAAGGACATCACTAGATACCCTTATCTGATTAGGCTAGTGGATTTTGTGCTCTTATAGATATCACATTTGCATGGATTCTTGTATGCATATATTTTATAGTTTCTTGTCTTTTGTGGCATCTGCTTGTATCTCAACAGTTGAATATTAAATCTTCTCCGAGCATAATTATTTGAATATTCAAGTTACATATATTTTGCAACCTGAGGTTGGAGTAACGTACTAACCTTAGATTCTCTTTAGGACACCTCGCCAAAATATCAAAACAAAAACAAAAGAAAATTATGGTACAATTTAAGAGACTGGTGTAGCCCATACATAACACATGAAAGCCAGGCCACGTTTTCCGGTTCCCCCATCCAAGTTGTAAAAGGTTTCCTATTATGTATAGATTCTATAGAATTTAGTTGCTACGTGGACTGGGCATAACCTACAGTATTTTTCCCCAATAATTGGGATAGTTGGCATAAAAATATTATTTGAAGTTATTTATTTATATTTTTATTTGTTGAGAAGAAAGGACGGGATCAAGTAGATCCCAGCTGAATTTTATTAATATAAGAACAAAAACATTTAGTACACAGAGCAATAAGATCAAAATAATTGAGGGAACCGTAAAGAACTTCCCTGACAATTAAGTGCAGGTGCATCAATACCTGTAGACGATTAAAGTCCATAGCCACAGAGAAGTCAAAAACTTTTCAACCCCACCGAGAATCATCAAAACAAAAAGCCTCCTGAGAATGGTAGAACCATTAGCAAAGCAATCAATATCTATTTCCTCTTGAACCTGTTTGATCCAAAGCTTCTTGGCCCAAAAATGATAATGATATTCAAACTCTTTCACAAAACTCTCTTCGCAACAGAAAAATTATTGAAAATTCTTCGAATTCTCTCCTTCTGAAAACACCAGATCGAAGTCATGAATGCAAAGTCGCAAAAGAGTTTCTCAGCAAACGAAACATAAGAGGCCCTTGTCAGGTGCCCGACTGGTTGGATCCGCCATGGCTCCTCCTCAGGAAGAACTGAACATCACTACAGTAAAAGAAGGACTGGAAAATAGACGTAATTGAAGGAAAAAGGAAATGCAGCTAGGGTTCTATGCTTTATTGAATTAACTTGCAGAAGAAGAAGACATGGAAAAATACAGTAAAGTGAACTAGGGAAGAAAACAACTGAATATTTCTTGCCTACCTTATCTTTCTTCTCAATTCCTTTATATAGACAGGAACTGGGTTTATTGCTAATGACCGGTTTGGGGATACTAATAACCCAACTAACTAATGATGAAGTGCCACAATTAGTTGGGTGACTAGGCAACAAGTGGCCCAATCATAATACCACAACCCAGTCAGCTATTGCTATTGAATTGTAACTGCAAATTCAAATAACAGGAAAGGGAGGGAAGTACTGAGAATGAGAAAGAGATTGATACTCCGCTGATACTCCTCTCTCTGGTACTCGACTCCTGGCCCCCGTTGCTGCTCTGCTCTCCTCTGGAAGCTTACTGGTGCAGTGAGCCTAGGCGAGTCCCTAACAGCCCTCATATTACTCCAAAAATCAAAAGGTGGGGCTTGAATTTTGATTCCAAGAAATTAAAAATGTGGCTCCAACAGGAAGATGTCCAATGACAATCAATGAAGATATGAAATATAGATTCTTCACAATTGAATAAATATATGAGATTTACAACTAAATATACCTCTGTAGTTTAGTTTCCAGTTCAATCCACATTATACTTAAAAGCTACTTCTTACCTTTCTTGCATGCTTCTTTCGAGAGGATAATTGCGAGTGCTTTACTAGGTTGATCCATTCCTTTGTTTGGTTGAAGAAAGCAAGTTAAAGGCTGTGAACCCTGCACTAGACCAAACTTATGGATCTAAAGAGGATGAGATTGCTGCATCAAATTCTCTCTCAGCAATATCTTTAACAGAAAGCCAGTCAAAGGAATTCATGGTTTCTGTGATTTTGAAGAGATTGGGAGATTTATCAGATGTAAGTTTCATTTTAATTTTCTCAGAATCTTTTTTGGTTTTCTTCTTGGAAATTTGTTTGTTTGTTTCTTAGCAACCACGAGGAAATATCTCTGCAGCCAGAATCATCCTCTATGAGGACACAACTGCTTAGTGACTTCTTGCCAGATGATGTTTGCCCATTGGGGGCTCAGTTTGTGGAGGCACCTGGACAAGCCTTCGCATTTGAATCGAATGAAGACTATCAAGATACGGTACTTACTCAAAGTTTCTCAAATACTTGTGGAAGTAGGCTTTACCTGAAGGAACCTTTTTTTCGCAGGTCACTACTAAAACTTTCCCTGTTGAAGATGATGTGTTTAACGAATCATTCGAGAATCCAGCAGATACCAAGCCACAATTGCCCCTGGACTCCAATCTTCTGAGTGTCAATCAGCTCCTTGATTCCGTATGCTTTCTGCTTCATGTGTTTTAATACTTTAAGACTACTATATAAAAGGAACAGAGAGTAGACTTAGTCAGATAAATATAACATACAGAGGCATAATGTATGTTCAGAATATACAGAACGTGATAAATATAACCACCCGATTGACCTTAGCTATGATATAATCTTTAGTAACTGTGAGGTTTTATGATTTGACAGATGTATGATATGGCATCACGTGCATTTGATCTATTTAAATATCCATATGATGGAAGCCATTACCTTGCTATGATCTATTGTTTGTTAGATATGGAGTATAAGTGGAGGTCACTGTTCTAAAAATCGGCTTGTGTGGCTGTCTAGGCGCTAGGCGGCCCTAGGCCAAACCGAAAATCCCATGTTCGGCGGGTTTGTGTGGTTGTGCGGCCATGTTCACAATGTGTGGTTCTTCGAATTTTAAAATTTTTAATGTTTTTTAATGTTTAGTTGTATTGTGGATATGTTGTTTGGATTTTAAGATTGGATTTGAATTTGGATTTAGAATATTGAAATTTCAAATTTGTATTATGGACGGTGATTCCTTTATTAAGTGTGTTTCATTATGATATAACACTATATAAGCTACTACAAGTGAGTGGGGGGGGGGGGGGGGGGGGGGAGGGATGTTCAGCTCCTAGGCGGCTTAGGCGCATCCGCATAGCGAATTTTAGAATACTGGTGGAGGCTGATGCAAGACTAACATTACAGGGTTGTGAATGTATAGGAAAATGACATGTAAAGTATAATTCTTATTAGTTTTCAAGTTTGTCCAAAAGGTGACTAGCTGAGAAGCGTGATGATTTGGCATGTTAGACAAAATCTTTCAAGATTTAGAATTAAAGATATAGTAAAATTATAAGTTCTGTAAATGATTTAAGCATTAGAATAATTATTTTAAGCTCGTGAAATGATTAGCAAAATTAACATTTGATTGCATTCATATAGGTACTAGATTTTGATCATGTTTGATGCACATGGAAGCACAACGAAATGTTTCCAAGAATAGTTGGTGTGAGGCTTTCTTTGATCTTATCACACAAATAGAAAAATCTCACTTCCATTTGGATGTGTACCATAATTCAGAAGGGTGAGGGGGACTCGAGCCCTGTGTTGATTTAAAAAAGACAAGAAAAGAAATTGTAGAAGTCCTCAAAAGGGAATATTATATGGCTAATTAAAAAAAATTGGGTTTTGTGGCTTCAAACTTTCAAAAGATTAATTCTCCCCCCCCCCCCCCCCCCCCCCCCCCCCCCCCCACCACACACACACACACACAAAGAATAAGCATCTCTTGTTTTTGTGTTTTATGTCAAGATTTTTAAGGTATACTGATCAAACTACAATTTATCGGTGTGCATTTCTCTATATTGCAACATCTAGTCACTATCTGTGGTTCCCCTTAACATATCTTTGATCTGGTGCTAGTGTGCTACTTCTAGTCTGCCATATATGTACCCACTCTATCATGCCACCATATGTATGTATTGCCAACATTCTGAACCATAAGGCATGAGTGGTCTTATAGTCTCTTTTGGTTGAAATCTTTTATAGCATCATATTCTTTATTGTCAACATTCTAACTATGCATGGTTGTTCCATTGTCTCTTATGTTTGAAATCATTCACACTTGGAATTGAGTAATTAATAATTTATGACAAATATTGACGCATAGGCCTTTAGCTGCACTAATGTTCATTTTCTATGTAAGCCCATTTGGATTTTTTATGCTGGATAATACTCGTATGTTGGATGAGTGAAGAACAAGTATTATAGTACCCATATATAGGAACAAGAGAGAGATACAAAGTTGTAATAACTATCGAAGAATTAAGCTTATGAATCATATCATAAAACTATGAGAGAGTGATCGAGCAAAGGTTAAGAAAGAATACTAGAATTTCATCGAAACATTTTGGTTTTATGTCGGAAAAGTCTACTATGGAAGTCATTTACGTACTAAGAAAATTAATGGAAAGATTTAGAGAAAAAAAAAATTAATATATTTTTTATTGACTTAGAGAAATCTTACGATCAAGTTCCTAGGAAGATAGTGTAGTGGATTTTGAAGAAGAAACAAGTTTCTAATAGTTATATTGAGACTATCAAGGATATAAACGATATAGCCACAACAATCATGTGAACTATTGGAGGAGATAGTAAAAACCATTATCTTTTACATTTTGGCTTACATCAAGGTTCAACTTTAAGTCCTTATCTTTTTGCGATAGTTATGAATAAAATTACTAGCATATCTACCTCCTTTGTGGTGCATGGTTTTTGTTGTTGATATTGTTTGGTTTGTCAGAGTAAAGAAGGTTTAGATGGTAAAACACAAGTATGGAAAGAAACTTCGAAATCTAAGAAATTATGAACTAGTAGAGCTAAAACAGAGTATATGAAATATAATTTCAACCCGTAGTCAAAGAGAAATAAGACATGAGTCCATGTAGATGAACAAGAGATACCTAATAGTGATAGTTTTCACTAAAGGATGCCATACATAAAAAATGGACGAATGCTTCTTAAGTACTTTGTGATCGCAAGATACCTTTGAAGTTGAGAGAAAATTCTATACGACCAACCATGTATGATGGATCAAAGTGCTGCGCATTTAAAAACAATTTGTACATAAAGTTAGTGTAGCCGAAATGTGAATGCTAAGATAAATAAGTGGTAAATAAGAAATTAGTGTATCCGTGAGAAGTTAAGGCGGTATCAATTGACGACAATATGAAAATCAACTTAGGTGGTTTGGACATGTGCAACGCAGACCAATAGATGTTCCCGTAATGAGGAGGGATAATATAGTAGTTAATGGAGCCACTAGAACTAGAATAGATGAACATGGTTTGAACTGTTAAGGAAGGATATGGATTATGTTAGCGTTACAAAGGATGGCCCTTAACAGAGCCAAATGGAAGAAGAGAATCAAAACAGCCAACCCCAAAATTTGGAATAAAGGCTTTTTTGTTTTCGTCTTTTGCTAGATTATACTATGATCTTACTGGGTATGAAGAAAGCCCATGACAAAATATGGACACAGGCATGGGTATGGTATTGATTTTGGTGTCCTAGTGTGGTTTGAATTATCCTTGTCATGTCTGAATTCTGATATGCATCCAAGTTGGCACCAATTTTTAAGCGTCCATGCTTCCTAGTATGATACATGTAGTGTTGAAAAGCCAACACCAATTTCCTCTCCCTCTTCTTCCAGAATAATTTACATCCTTCATTATTAGTCTAGAAATCTCTTCAACATTCTTCTCATTCATCTAGATATTTCTTTCATCCTTCTTTCTCTAGAACGTGCTCCATGTCATGTCAACATTGGAATTCTAGATAAATCTTTATCCTTCCACCTATCACTCCTTTTCTGTAACTATGATGGCCTCCCTCATTTGGGAAGCAAACAATGCAAGGAAGGGAGCTAGTGTGAGTGTCTTGGCGTAAGTTTGTATTTGTGAAAGTGTCCTTATGTGTGTTTGTGCTGGCAATCCCCTTTGTGAGTGTGTTGAGAGCTTATCATCGTGTATACCAGTGTTTGTATCAATAGAATTCTATTGCTGAGTGCTCCAAGTGTGTTATTTTTTATCCTGATATCCAACAATTTGGTTTCAGATCTGTTGAGAAATCCAACATGTAGTGCAAATTGTAGAAGTAATTATATGTTGTTATCCACTTTTAGATATTATATTTAATTTTATTTATCAATGTGGATACAAATTGGAGAGGACCTGTATTTGCACTTACAAGGATGAATATGATTGTAAGTCCTTCCAGTGGCAGAGTCTTCATAGTTGCCACTGAAACACAGGGTCTATTATTCTTACTTTGAAGCTCCTATTGAGATTGAAATTCCCGATAAGCCCAGCGCCCTCCGGCCCCCCAACACGTGCGCACACACACACACAGTAATGAGTAACGGTGCTCTTTTTTTCAATTGTTGCATGTGACATAATCTGACTTGAAATGCCATATATGCGAATAGGAAGATATATATATATATATATATATATATTTGGAACCAGGTAAATTGTTTCTGGAATCGCTCCCACTGGGATTCGAACTCCTGACCACTCGGGCCGCATGCATCTCTCTTAACCACTAGGCTAGAGGTCATCTGCATATATATATATATATTATATATATATATATATATATATATATATATAACGAGTAAAGGATATGATTGTAATCATAAAAGCATATGGAAAAGCAACCGTATACTTCAAAGCTTGAAACATGATAATTTATAGGCAGGATATGACTAAAATTGTGAAAGCATATGGAATAGCAACGGTATAGTTCAAAGCTTGAAACATGATAATTTCTAGGCTAAGATTTTCTGATTTAAGTTGGAGAATATTTCATACTAAACTTTTGGATATTTACCCAGTCAGGGTTACATACTTATGATAAGCTCTCTGGAATTCTAGTCTACACTGCAAATTGACGGCATTTTTTGGTTTTGTTGTTGTTGTAGGTTAAGGATGCAGCTGTTGGGAGAATATCAATTTGTACCACACCTGATGTACCATTCAAAGAAATGACTAGTCATTGTGAGGCTCTAATGATGGGAAAGCAGCAGAAATTGTCCGCTTTTATGAGTGGCCAACAAAAACAGGAACTGTTGCTGAGCGGCTTTTCTCATGATCATAATAATGTGAAGCAGTCCTCATATTCGTGTGCTGACCAGTTTCAAACGGTACGTAACTGTTAATTGTTATGCATAATATGCTGCTTGTATTAATTGTTATGCAGTTCCTTCAGCTACATCCTAGCAATACTCTTAAGTGGTGCATATATTGGTCTATGTTGCACGTTTCCAAACCAATATTAACTACAAGACTTGGATATACATCATTTGTTGCTACCTAGCTGTTATGCCCCCGACCCATGGACTGGTAGGACATGACATTTCTGCAATAGTCCTCAAGGAGCATCTAACACTTGGTTATCTACTTGGAAAAGTGGTTAAGCCGGATGTGTCTTTGGATCCTTTGCAGCCAATTTCTCGAGTAGTTCCATATTGCCTATGTAAATAAGGGTTGCATGAGAATTGACCACAAGAAACTGGCCAATATCTCATGCAACGCCCTATTTACATGGACAACCGGGGTTGTGCGAGATTTTGGCTTGTGTAGAGTAGAATAATGGGATAATTATTGTTGACGGGGGAGTTACATATATATAGGAGAGGCTAACTCCTCCCATTATTGTTCTATCCAATGTGGGACTAAAGCCCAATACTGCTAATACTAATATTAATACTTAACACCCTCCCTCAAGCTAGAGCATTGATATCAATCATGTCCAGCTTGTTATACAAAAATTGAACCTGAGGACCCAAAAGAGACTTCGTAAAGATATCGACTATCTGATCACCTGTCCTTACGTGGTGAAACTTTATCCTCCCCTTTTTATACTCATCACGGACAAAGTGAATGTCGATTTCACTGTGCTTCGTCCTTTCATGAATAGAGGATTGGTAGTAATATGGATAGCAGATTGGTTATCATACTACGTATTTGTGGCTTTAGATCCTGCTTCTTCTTCCAGCTCTTGTAGAAGATGCTTCAGATATAACACCTCTTCTGTGCCATGAGCAATGGCTCGATATTCTGCTTCCGAACTTGATCGTGCTATAACACTCTGCTTCTTGCTCTTCCACGATATCAAGTTTTCACCAATAAATACCGAGTAGCTAGATGTAGACCGTTTATCTGTCAGACTTGCACCCTAGTCGGCATCGATAAAGCACTCAACACGAGTATGTGGATGATTCTCTATCCGATTTTCTTTTCCCCGATTCTAGACTAGATAGTACAAAATTTATAGAACTGCTCGCCATTCTGAAACTCGTGAAGAAGCCATAAATCTACTTGCAACACTCACGACGAAAAAAATATCCGAATGAGTCATAACCGCAAGTAGTTGAGTTTTCCAACTACTCAACGATACTGATATGGGGCCCTCATCTGGGAGAGTAACTTTGCCCCTGGATCCATGCTGAGGTTACTCCCTTAGCTTGCATCATTCCTGCATCATTAGTATGTCAAGTACATACTTTTTCTGAGATATTACAATGTCACTCTTACCCGTGTGACTTCAATATCCAGTTAGTAGTTCAACAGTCTCATATCCTTGGCCTGAAATTGTTCTCCCAGAAATTTATTTAGTCATGCAATACCCCGGTTGTCGTCTCCCGTGATCATAATACCGTCAACATAGATACCAAGTAGTATCCTTCCAGTTGATGTCTGTCGGTAGAATACCGAATGATCTTTCTTTGATTGACACATGTCAAACTGAGTAACAATGTCTAAATCGACCAAACCACGCACGAGATAATTGTTTGAGAATATAGAGGACCCTCCTTTGCAACGAACCTGGGAGATTGTACCACATACACTTCTTTAATATTTTCGTAGAGAAATGCATTCTTGAGATCTAGCTGATACAATGGCCAATCATAGCGAATAGCTGAGGTCAAGAGTACGCGCACAGATGTCATTCTGGCAACTGGAGAGATGGTCTCAAAATCATCCTCATCATAAGCCTGAGAATATCCTTTAGCCACCAGACGAGCCTTTAGGCGATCAAATGTGCCATCTGGTTTCACTTTGATCGTAAACACTCATTTGTAACCTATTGCCTGCTTATCAGTATGCAAATCTAGCAAGTCCCAAGTATGATTCTTCTGGAGCGCTTTCATCTCCTTTTCTATAGTAGTATGTCAATCGAGATGTTTGAGACCCTCGTCGACAGTATTGAGAATCTGAATCCCATCAATAGTACCTACCAATGACTGAGTGTGGTCATGAGCCCTTTGTAGTTGTCAACATATAAGGGATGATCACGACAAGGTCGAGCCAGTAGAACATGCAGAGACGAATCAGTGGAACTAGAGGAGGGGGATGGTTCTGTGACAGTGGGCACTATCTGCGATGTTCGTTCGGACAATGTCGACACGGACTGAACCAGTGTTTGCTGACCATCGGACCAGGATACTGGCTCGGTAGGGAAGGGCACCCTTACGTGGGGCTGTTGTGTTTGAACAGGAAACAACAAGAAGTCATCTTCTGGGTAAACTTGGAAAACTGGATCCGTAGTTTGTGGAAGTGGAGGAAATGCGGTTTCAATGAAGGTTACATCCCGAGATAAAAAAATACCTCTTCAAGGTAGGAAAAAAACTTCAATACCCTTTCTGATCTTTAGGATATCCAAAAAAACACATTAAATTGCCTTAGGATCTAATCGAAAATTTTTGAGAGGTAGAAGAAACGGTTCTTGGTCGGGATATAATCGAAAAAAGGGAGTAGTATCATTGAAAACTGACGATGGTATGCAATTAATAAGATAGCAAGCTGTAAGAACCGCATATGACCAAAATCTCTTGGAAGTACGTGTTTGAAACATAAGTGCACGCGTTATTTCCAAGAGATGGTGATTCTTGCGCTCTGTCACACCATTCTGTTGTGGTGTGTAAGGACAAGAAGTTTAGTGGATGATGTCATTGTGGGACAGATGAGTAGTAAACTCACGATATACATACTCACGACCATTGTCACTTCGAAAGCATTTAATCAGAACACCAAATTGTGTTTTGATTTCGACATGAAAATAGTACCAAATTTTAAATAATTTAGAGCAATTTTTCATCAGATAAACAAAAGTTACACATGCGTAATCATCAACAAATGTAACGAAATACTTGAAATATATTCTTTATTCAATCAGACAAGATTTTCATACATCAGAATGCACAAACTCGGAAGGAGCGGATACCATTTTATTCTAACTCACTGGATAGGAAACCCAGTGATGCTTAGCCAAACGATACAAGTCACAATGAAAAGAAGTAGGAACATTTCAAGAGGGGTACATTTTCTAGAGAGCTTGGATTGATGGATGATCTAACTGACAATGTAACTCGAAAGGATCGAATTTTACGTCGGCACAGACAACAGAAGAAGGTCAAACAGGTACAAGCCTCCAGCCACATGCCTCTTACCAATAGTCTTTCCAGTCTTTAGGTCCTGAAAAATACAATCATCAGAAGAAAAAAATGTTACCGAGCAATGCATGTCTTGAGTAATCTGACTAATTGAAAGTAAACTGAACAGGTTACAAGTGTATGTAATACGGAATTGAGTGACAATCCGAAAAAAAGACGAGCACTTCTGCGTCTACAGACTGTTAGGGAACCACCATTGGCAACAGTAAAATTGGAAACACGACATGTCGATATATAATTGTGAATTATACCTGCGTCGCCAGTCATTTGAGCAGACGCACCAAAGTCAAGCACCTACGGCTTCGACCTCACTATACATGTTGTCGAGTGCCCGACTGTGAATCCAGATGTGGATACTTTACCATGACTTTGAGCTTGAAAGTCAAGCAAATATGTATATGACTCTACAGTTATCTGAACAGATGGAACACTATCATCATGAGCATCTGATGTAACATTGGCAGCAAGAGCTTTAGGAATGCTACTAGAAATGGTCTTGCAGACCACAGTTGAAGCATGTGCGGTCTATCCCCATTACAATCGCTATTGCTTCGTCCGCCATCATGACCAGCATTACGACCACCACGTTATTCACCACGACCACCATGAAATCCAGCACGAGTGGCACCAAGAGCAGATCGATCAGTAGGAGCATTACCCGGAGTTGGTTCAACAACTTTCGCTGCTCTTAGGACACGGAAGTAAGCTTCCATCAGAAATAGAACATCAGATCCAACAATGATCTGTGAGCGAGCAGAATTCACATCAGGACGGAGAGAGACAAGATATGTCATGACATGAAGCTGGTTACGTTGAGCCCTCGCTTCATTAACATTTGTCGTTAGAGGTAATACGCGGTCAATTTCATCTGTCATATCTTTAAACGTCCGAAAGTTGTTCTTATGAGATTTGTTTTCCTGATTTGCTCGGTAGACGCCAACAACCGAGTCGTAGATACGAGACAAATTACGTTTTTATCAAACGTCGTCGCTAGAACCTTACATAACTCCTTCACCGAATTTGCATTCTCAACCGTCTTCCACCGATGGCTCCATTGAATTCATCAACTGTGTAAACAGTCTATTGTCATTTGTCTCTTGCTGCTCAAATGTGGGATTAGTCTCTACTGGAGGATTATTAGTCAGATGTTTGGACAACTGCATTCCCTGAAGCGTCTTCTCGACATTCTTTCGCCATGTCGAGTAGTCCTCTGGTTCGTGTAACCGTCGATCGACAAGTCAAATCGATAAAATCGTCATGCCGGTGTCCGTTGGTCCCGACATTGCATTTCTGACACTAGTGTTTGTATCACCATTATTCGCCTCAATGCTAGTCATCCTTCAGTGTTTCCTGATTCGACCGTCGATTTGATCTGTCTAACTTGATAATCACATCAACTTAACCAATGCGCTAGAAACGGGACCAGAACCGGCACACGCATTGGAAATAAGATTGAATGTGTATCACTAGTCAGGACAGAGAGGCAACCCAGGTTACCCTATGTTAGATCCTTATGTGAAGATCAAGTAAGTACAGAAACAAAGATTCACGTAAAACAAGTAACCTGTCTGCTCTTTATTAATTCCTGAAGTCGATGTTGAGAATCAGAGATTTCAGCAAACAAACTATTATTTACCTTCTGAAGATCCCAACATTTATTATTATTATTATTATTATTATTATTATTATTATTTATAGATTTTTTTCAATTTTTATATGGAAAGACGACTAGGGTTTAGGGTAGATGGCAGCTGGGTTAAGGTTAGGGTTTATGGACATAGGGGGCTGATCGGGTGGGGGGGTGGGGGTTTGGGGGGGAGGTGGGCTTGCGAGTGGGAGCGGCTGCAGCAGAGCAGGTGGGGGGGGGGGCTAGGGGGCGGCAGCAGGTGCTAGGGGGCGCTGGCGAGGGGAAAGGCAGCAGCAGGTGGCAGGAGCTGACTGGGGCACTGGCAGGTGACAGTGGGCAGGGGCGACAACGTATTGGTGGGGGTGGGGGGGGGAGGGGGTTTCTAGTGTTAGGGTTTTGTTTTGTGGAGAGAGAGAGAGGAGTGGATGTATTGTGGCTATGATATCATGCAGAGTAGAATAATGGAATATTATTATTGATGAGGGAGGTACATATATATAGGAAAGCTAACCCCTGTCAGAATCCCTTGGATGTACACATAAGACTCGAAAACATATATGTCAAAGTTTCATATGCTCCGTCGCGTAGACACTCCTTCAGAAGATTGTATCTGACACGACACTTCCTCAAGGATATGGCATATCCATGTCTAACCTCCTAAGAGGAAAATCACAATGCTTATGGATTGCTTTTTGAGGTTTAGTAGTCTGGAATTCAGCAAAAGTTCGGAAAGTACCCAAAAAAATCGAGAAATGTTCAGCTAGAATAAAGATAATGAAATATTAATAAAACAACCTTGTGTTTCGTAGACAAATTGCTATATCAATAAACAATGGATAATAAAGTCATTTAAAATTGGCAAGTCATAATTGTATAGTGACAGTCTAGCAAAGCCTCATGGCTCTAGTGGTCAGCAGTGGAGACATAGCACATTCTAGCTGGGTGGGTTCAATCCCATGGGAAAGCGGATTATTCCTTCCAATTACGGTGGGAGTTAAAAAAAATCTAGCAATTTTGCTGAAAGCCAATTGCAGTATGCAAAGTTTATATTAAATGCTAACCTTTAACCTAAGAAATGCCACCAGCCAAATACTCAATATTTAATATTTCTAAAGTTAAAAGGCCATCCCTTTAGAAATAAAACATGGTATTTAGAAATTAACCAAATTTCTATGTCACTTTATTATATTGGCCCACAGGAATAAATGAGGAGATGTGATTGTGTTAATAAAGTTTCTTGGAAATAGTACATGTAAGTTTGCAAGAATAACAAACCTTCTCTCTTTCCCCAAAATAGCATATTTTCTTCTCTGTATACTCTTCTTCTAGCACGCGACATCTTTCATTTTGCCTCTATTTTTCATGGTCTTCTCACCACATCGTCTCCACCAAGTTGTTCTTAAGTACTGTATGATCCTTCTCCGCCTCCCAGTGGCCATGTTGCAGTAGGTAGGAGTTGATCTAGCCTTTGCAGCAGGAGGAAGACAAACTCCTTCCACTGCATCTTCGAGTTATTCACGGGGCAAAATCTTCACAATTTTCATGGACATTTTGCGAATTTCATTAATGCATAAATCGATGAGTAAACGGTACACATTCATTCTGTCTTATATGCACCGAAGTGTTTGGGAATATTTTGAAAAATAATGAACTTTGTGACTGTGCCAAAGAAACATAAAGATGGTTGAAAGTGTCATGCATGGCCGTGATCATGCCAAACATATTTGTGATAAGACTCAAGAGAACATTTTTTGTCAAATCCTTTCTAACTTGGAACCTAGTTACTAAAACAAATGCAAAAATATACATATTATTAAGATCATTAGTATAAAATATGTATGTAGATAAGCTTCACTTGTAGATATAATTGTATCAATAAGGTACCCATGTCCAAAATTTTCTAAAAATGTGGTATTAGGAGTTCATATTGTCTGAATCCCTCTTCCTGTTTATGCAATGTAGAGAACTATATAGAATTTTACAGTCTCCTCCACTTCAAGACTCGATATCCTCGATGCAGCCATGTAAATGGCCCAATCTGATCTAATGGAGCACGAATCCCCTAGGACTAGGTAACTCTGATGCCATTTATCATGATCACGCCCGTCAGGACCTCACTATTGCATGGGCCTCAATGTGCATCGCCAAGTAGAAGTTCAGTATGCTACAATTAGTTTCACTTTCTCCTGAATTTGATAGAAATAGATAGAATAATCACTTCCCTCTTCCTTACTGTCATTATTGGCCAGCAAAGTGAAATTTGCTTTGATCATTGCTGTGAGCTGTGCTAGCTACATTCAACACTTGTTATCTTGACGCAATCTTGTTTAACGAATCATCACCAAGTTTGATTCATGATGTCTTGAAGTCGAAAACCACTTTGATCCCCAGGCATTGCCCTCGTGTCGCTACCTTCGATTATCTTGCCATTGCCACCTCTTTTTTTCTTAACCTTCTTCTTATTGTCCGAGTATTCTTGTAAAATCCCATATAGTCCTATATCGAATAGATGAAAGTTTGTTGGCGTAGATTTATTTTGCCATTGGCACCTCTCTTTCTTAACCTTCTTTCTTACTCATTGTCCGAGTATTCTTGTAAAATCCTATATAGTCTTATATCGAACAGATGTAAGTTTGTTGGCATAGATTTGTCTGTACATCTGTGTTAACCATTTGGCATGGATAGCCAACCGGTGGTGCACATTGAGACCATGCACAGTTCCCGTAATGGAGGGACATATGCCGGAGAGTGATAATGGTATCAGAGCTACCTAGTGGATTGTGTTCCACTGGGACGAAACCAGAGCATTTGCATGAGTTGCACAAGAAGTCACGTCTGTGTGAATTCAATAGTCCCATAATCATATAGAAGATATAAAATTGTTGGCTTGTATATGTGTGTGCTCGAGTCTCATGTTTACATCCGAGTTGAGCATGTTGAGCATTTTGGCAAGTGGAAAGCTAAATGGTGATGCAGATTGAGGGCCATGCACTGGCCATATCCTGGCAAGACCATGAGCCGGGGTGTGAGATGGAAGCTTATGATTTGGATTTAAGTGGTAGCTGGGGTGTGACACTAGAAGCTCATCATTTGGATTCAAATGGTAGTATATTTCTGCTCGAGCAGTGGGAAACCAAACATGATAATTTAGGGTAATTTTTTTTCTTCTACTTCGGTTTTTTCAATTCGTCAGCCCTACCAATTTAAACAAGAATCAACTCCCCAGCTTGCTCGCTCTCTCTTCCGCAGCTAGTAGGGTCCTTCCTATCAAGTTAAACTTTTTAGGTTGACCTATTCTTTGTTCATCATCATCGAAACCCTTCTCACAATGGGGTCAGGTTTCTTCAGTATTCCTCCACATGTTACTTAATTTTACCAATCTTTTGCCACAGGCATTGCATCAGAAAATGTAACCCATATAATTTCTACAGTACCTCCAGAAACTTCAAATTTTAGTTATTGCCATTGTTGTCAGCACTCTACAGCATTCAAGATGACATCGAAATCAGATAAATAACTTTTCCGTCCAACTCCCTTGTTTTAGGCTGTGTTTGATTGGGCTTTTTTTTCCATGAAAAATATTTCCATCACAAATTTTCCACCAATTGTAGTGCTTGATAGCTTATATTTTCCATGGAATTATTTTCCCAAAAAACTATCATTTTCCATATTTTCTTATAAAATGGTGGAAAATGAAACTTGCCCAACCCATAGTAAAATATCATTTTCCATGGAGAATAATTATTTTCCTGGAAAACAATGACAATCAAACACGTAAATTAAGTTTTCCGTGGAATTTTTATGGAATTTTTTCCTAGAAAAATAATTCCATAGAATTATTTTCCTAGGAAAAAAAATTCCTTAATTTGGGTGTTTGATTGCCATTATTTTCCACGGAAAATAGTTATTTTCCATGGAAAATGATATTTTCCTATGGGTTGGACAAGTTTCATTTTCCACCATTTTAGATGATAATATGGAAATGATAGTTTTTTGGAAAATAATTCCATGGAAAATATAAGCTATCAAACACTACAATTGGTGGAAATATTTTCCATGGAAAAAAAAGCCCAATCAAACACATCCTAAATGTTATTACAAACTTGGAAGAAATCAGACAAATTAGTTTTTGCTTATTAGCCTTACATGCTTATGATGATATATTTTTTCTAACAATAGAAGTTCTGCCATGTAGGCTGGAAATCCTGTGCTCAACCGTAACCTGAGTACATATCGACAGAAAATGGCTTCTGCCCCTACACTACCATGTGCAACTGAGCATCAGCATCAGTATCAGAATCATCACAATCCCTTCTTGGTGCTCCCAGCGTCGAGCCCATATGATAACTTTCTGAAGGCTGCAGGGTGCTGAGAATCTTCGCGGACTGACAGGTTAACCCTCCTTATGAATGTACTGCTGCATAGTGTTGTTCTTTGAGTAGAAGCTTAAATTTTGACGATCGAGGGGGTTCTCCACCCTTTCTTCGCCTTCTACTAATGGAAAGATTTCATGACGAGACTGACAGGCCTGGAACGTTTACAATATTTACTATTTACATTCGTCGAGTTTTTTTTTTTTTTCAAGTAGCCGACGAGCATGGAATTGGAAGTTCAAAGTGTTTGAATGGCTGCGTACGTGAGCGGCACTGGACGAAATTACAGAGCCGGTCGCTAGGCGGATGCATCAACTGTGATCCCGTCTTGTAATTGTAAGCTTGTGGGGGAAAGTATAGACCCTTCAGTAAATTCTTGTTTAGTACAGTTTTGTACTCTTTTGCAATGAATTTTGATGTCTCCGACATTGCAATATTGGAGTTCAATTTGTTTTCCTAAATTAAATCTCTGGATGCGCTGTCGGATCTACAGGAAGTCTTTTATTCCATAATGTTGACAATGTATTGTTATAAAGAAAATGTTAAAGTCTACAACCAAATGTTTACAACTTTTTACAATCTCTCTCTCTCACCGCTTACACATGGGTGCCACCGAGTCTCATCTCTCTTGTAAAAAAATTTTGTAAGCATTTGGTTGTAGGCATAGCAAAGCTCTTGTTATAAAGTCCTGAATCCATCTTTTAGCCAATGCAAGTAGTCTTGTATACAATCGCCATCTACAGATGTGGGTCGGGTTTGGTCGGCTTAGCAATATCTAAACCCGGTTCAGAACTTATTTTGGCCCCTTTTCTTTGGCATGCCTCAGCGGCTCAGCCCTAGAGTTTTCAGGGTTCCCTGTGGAGACTCTGGTTAATGTTTTTTTTTAACTTTTTTTTGTCGTTTTGAGTTTTCCAATCAGATTCTGATTGGACCGTGCGTATCCATCACGACTCTCATCCTATCACCAGGGACAGAATTATAGGTAGGTCTGCGGATGGTCGAGGTTAATTGTTAGTGGGACACAAAATAATTATCAACAACTATTAAACCCTATTGTCTTGTTGAATGTTGTGAGTCTTAGGTGGCTCCTATGTGGCATGAGCCACAAGACAATGTCTTGTTTATGTGGTAAAATTATATCTCAAAAGACAATGAGATAGAAAAACTCTCTCCAATGCAAAAGTATTGAGGAGACAATAAAAATTATTTTTTTCAACTTCCAAGACAACTTTTAAGACATCTACTCATGTTCTTTCTTTTTTCTAATATTTTTTTATTCATAATTGATGACATGGAAGAGAAGACATTGTCTAGAACAAGACAATCAACTTCACAATGTCTTCTTTAATTTTTGTCACATAAGCTTCACAATTGACTTGACAATTGCATTGGAGAAGAACTTTTGAATAAAATTTTGTCATTCCTATGTGGCAACAACTTTTTCCCAAAGTCACAATTAGGGGTGAGCATCGGTTCGGTTCAAACCGAACCGTTCCCCAGAAAACCGCTTCAAACCGTAAACCGTTGCAGGGAAACCGAAAACTGAACCGGTTATATCAGAAACCGGACAAAACCGAACCGAAAACAAACGGTTCGGTTTTTCGGTTCATCGGTTTAGTGGGCCTCCGGGCCGGGCCGGTTTTGTAATCCAAAAATAATAGGTAAAATAAATTTAACAGGCTAAATGGGCCAGGCTGCAATTGCAGTAATAAATTAAACAGACCAACAAACCAATGGCCAATGGGCCAGGCTGCACTTGCAGAGGTGAGCATTCCAGAATTCAATTTAAAAACCAGAATACAAGTCCAGAAATGGCTTGTTATCAAATATAACAAATAACAAAAATGACAACCTGTATCCATCTTACAAAGCAAATATAACAAAACCAGAATACAACCCCAGTATCCATCTTACAAAGCAAATATAACAAATAACAAAAATTACAACCCGTAGTGAATGAACAAATTACAACCTGTAGTGAAATAAAAATATACAAATTTCAATCTCCAGGTTGCAATGCACAACCCGATATAAGCACTGTGAAATTAAACCATCAAGCCAACTTTGAAATTAAACCATCATATAAGCACTGAACTGTGAAATTAAACCATCATATAAGCACTGAACTGTGAAATTAAACCATCATATAAGCACTGAACTGTGAAATTAAACCATCAAGCCAACTTTGAAATTAAACCATCATATAAGCACTGAACTTTGAAATTAAACCATCATATAAGCATCATATTGTAGCATTTTTTGCAGTATTTTTTTTGCAGCATTTTGTAGCTTTTTTTGCCCAAATCAGTCCCAACCTGCAATTTTGTAGCATTTTTTTGGCAGTATTTTTTTTCCGCAGCAGCTAGCACTAGCAGCAGCAAGCAAGTAACACCCTGCATATTCTATATATCAAACAATATTCAAGATTTCAGCACTGGGAGGACTTACAGTGAGACAGTAATATGCTAGAGAACCGAATATATGTGCAACGAAGATTGTACTCCTTCCTTTTCTCTTAGTTCACGCCCATGCAACAATGAAAGAAGGAAAATAAAGGTTAGATCCCAACAGATCTAGGTTAGATCCCAACAGATCTAGGTTAGATCCCAACAGTTCATGCACATGCAACGAAGAAATTAATTATAAAAGAAATTACCAGATCTATAAATTTAGCTTAGAAACTAACAGATCTAGGTTAGATCCCAACAGATCTAGGTTAGATCCCAACAGATCTAGGTAATTACTAACCGAATCAAGGAAAAAAAAATGACAAAATAAATAAATATTGTTAGAAATTAACAGATCTACAAATTTGGGTTGAAAATTACCAGATCTAGGTTAGATCCCAATAGATCTAGGTTAGATCCCAACAGATCTAGGTAATTACTAACCGAATCAAGGAAAAAAAATGACAAAATAAATAAATATTGTTAGAAATTAACAGATCTACAAATTTGGGTTGAAAATTACCAGATCTAGGTTAGATCCCAACAGATCTAGGTTAGATCTCGACGGATCTAGGTTAGATCTCAACGGATCTAGGTCAGAACTCGACGGATCTAGGTTAGATCCGAGCAGATCTGCTGCCTCCGGCTCCGGTGGCTTGATCAGGGCCTGAGTTGAAGACCCAGAGAGTCGCGCCGTCGCCGAGAGAGGAATTAGGGTTTCCTCCACAGTCCACAGGTGAAAGAACTCAAAGAACTGAGAGAAGAGAAGTGAGAACGGAGGAGAGTGGAGAGATTTTAGGGTTTTCCTCCACAGGAGAGTGGAGAAAACTCGAAGAGAAGTCGGAGAAGAGAAGAGAAGTGAGAAGTTTTTCTCCACTCTCTGAGAACGGAGCGGCGGATTGCTCACCCCTAAACTGAAGGAGAGAGAAGATTTAGGATTTTTTTTTTTTTATATAGGTGGTCCGATTTTTTGGTAATTTCACTGAACGGTTTACGGGTCGGTTCGGGATCCGTTTGGAAAACCCGTTATCCGACCCGTTAACCGTTATTTAATTTTCCCAGACCCGTTATCCGACCCGTTTCCAAAAAAAATGACCCGTTTGCAATTATCGAGTCGGTTCGGGTCGGTTTGCGGTTTAAAAACCGCGAATTGCTCACCCCTAGTCACAATAGGGTTGGAGATGCTCTAAACTCTACCGATAGTGTATGAAATATAAGCTTGTACTTGTATTTATTGACAGAAAATAAGAGAAAAAGAATGTCCGTGATCCACAGGTAAAAGTGTTTCCGACATAATATATAAAGTGTAACGGTTAAAATGTCACGATAAATACTCAAATCATATAATTTATATAATTTAGACTAAGTTTGTGATTGGAATAACCATAAACTTCACCGGTAGTAGTGTATAAAATATAAGCTCGTGGCTGTATTTAATAATAAAAGATAAGATAATAAAAGGACGGTTAAAAATGTTTAAAGCACACAATTTAGACTGAATTTGTGTTGGTTTTTTTTAAGGGCACTACCATATTTGCTAGGAGGCAGCCCTTACTTGGGGGCAGTCCAAGCAGGTGGAGAAATTGCTAGGGGACACCCAAAATTTACTTGGGGACAGCCCAACTTTCCAAACCCTAATTTCTTCCCTCCTCTTTTCTCCTCCTCCTCCTTGCGGCTAGCGAGACCCATCCGCGCCTCCGCCTCCGCCTCCAAGCTCCCGGAGTACGAGATGCCGATGGTGACCTGGGGCGCCATCCAGGGCCGCAAGGACCGCCTGGTCTCCCGCGTCATCATCTCCGACTACCTCAAGTCCGTCGGCGTCCTCCCCGACGAGCTCTCCTCCATCGAGCTCCCCTCCACCGTCGCCGTCATCATCGTCCTCGTCGTCATCGGAGGAGGAGCCGGAGGAAGGGAGGTCAAAGTCCAACGATACGCCGGAGGGGACGCGATCCAGCGACTCGAAGAAGCAGTCTGCAGAATCTCCCATCTCCGAGAAGGACTGCCACCTTGTTGGCAGTCCTAACGTATATTAGGACTGCTAACTTGCTGGCAGTACTAGGACTGGCTTGGGCTGCCCCCAAGTAAAAAAATTGATGGCAAACTTGTAATTTTTTTTGAACATTTTTGGGCTGCCCCCAAGTAAAAAGTGTGGTGCCCTTAGAAAAAACCATTTGTGTTTGCTTATTCATGTATTTTTTTACGAGCTGTTACGTTGTCCGTAGTTTGTAAATGCAGGCATGACCGTCGGCCGATGTGGTGGCCGGCCATTGGCCTCCTGGTCCGATTGGGATCCGGAAATAACAGGAGGGTCAATGGGTGGCCGCCACTTCGATTGGCGGTCATGGCCACGGTTACAAATTGCGGACAAAATATTATTTTCGATTTTTTTTAAGTCCTAAATTTTTTGATGACAATAATTTGTCAAGTTTAAAAAAAGGAATCAGTCTAATTTTAGGTAGTTTTTTATAGTATTTTTTTTTATATGCTGTCAAAAACTGTTTAGGCCGTATGCTTATGGAAAGCCCCCAGCAAATCACAAGCCAAAGCTTTTATTGTGGTCTCCTTTGCTCTTGCGGTCACATTAGAAAAGGACCAGAGCCAATGGACAAAAAGAGGAACCTAACCGTTTGATTTTCTCGTTCCTCCAAAATCAAAGATATGCACGTCTCCGTCTCAATCGCAAGACCCCTCCAGCTCGAAAAATTCTAACACGCCACTGTTGAGGAATCGAATTGGATTATCATTGATATGTATATATATGTTGGGTTGATAGACGACACCTCGCTCGAGTCCTTTTTATTCCTTTTTCTTTACGTCACGCAACTTGAAGTCATAAGTCATCCACACCACCTTGTCGTTATTTGGAGCCCACAAATGCTCCCTGCGCTCGCTGCTCGGCCCAAACAGCATGGCTTGGCTGCTTTTTCTTACGACTTCATTTGGTGTCAACCCCACAGAGAGGAGAAATTATTAAGGTTTTTTTTAGGGGCACCTCCACATTTACTAAAGGGCAACCCAAAATTTTTTTAAAAAAATTACAAGTTTGCCATTGGATTTTTTTACTAGGGGGGCAGCCCAAAAAATACTATATAAGCCAACTTGATTTTAGATTTCATCTCTCTCTTTCTTCCTCCCTCTACTACTTCTCTTCCTCCACTCTTTTTTTCTCCTCCTCATATAAACCTATAATTAACCCTAGCTAGGTGAAATTGTCCTCCAACCTAAAATTTTTGGTAGAATACAGTGTCAATCACTTCTTCCATTAATTTGTAAGTCGTCGAATTTATTTTTGTGTAATATTTTAAGTTTTAACCTAAATTTTACATATAAAAGTTGAATTTTGTGTTTAATGTAGAAAAAAATAGAAAATGGAACAACCCGGACCATCAAATGCTGGATACTCTCCTCCCACAACTTCCGAAGAACACTTTGACGCATCGGAAACCCTCGTGGTAACTATACTTGAACTTTACTTCGGGTCAAAAATTGGACTTTGACACAGAGGACTGCCATAAATGCGGCAGTCCCTCACATATATAGGACTGCCAGAGATGTGGCAGTCCTATATATGTGAAGGACTGTCACATTTGTGGCAGTCCTATAAATATGAAGGACTGTCACATTTGTGGCAGTCCTCTGTGTCCAAGGAAATATGACAAGAAAATATGAAAATTTTAATTAAGACAAGAGGATAAATGTGTGACAAACAACAGAGAATATGTAAAACATCAAAGAGAACACCTAGTAATCATGCATGTTCCTTCCAAATCTCAACTTGTGACCAAGTACAGACTCCTCTATAAATAATAATACGCTTTATGTAGTTGTTTAGTTTTGACTTTTAACTTCTATTGTAGGACTTGCGATCTTCCGAGGTTGCGGTACATGCTCCAATTGCAATCGATGTAGGGCATTTATTTAGAGACTCGTCTTCCATTCTACTCCCGTCTCCTAAGCGAAGAAACGGTTGCAAGTTTGTTGTTAAGTATCCCTTGTACCGACAGTGTTACCGGGACAGACCACTACATGTCAGTCCCGTCTGCCGGCTATTTATTTGCCAATAGGTACATGATACCTCTCGTAATTTTCTCGATGGATATTAGAGAAACATTCTTTCCGATGTGCGCACCTCCGCCGGACCACGGACATTCTAACCTATGTACTATAGGTCACATCGGTAATCACTTCGTCATACTAAAGATGATCGGTCATTCTCCGATTCCTCCACCTTCAACAGTTTGGTACAAAAGAGCACCGATCGAAGCCAGAGCTTGGACCACACCTTTCGATCATCAAATCGACCATTGTAAGAAGTTGTTGAAGTTTGAGGAGCCAAGAGACTTACCTGCAGACCACTGTGACGTCGAAATCGACTGAGTATCAATGTGTTATATGGAGGACCACTTTTGTATACTTTTTGGCATTTTGGTTATAGAGTACCACTTTTGTATACATTAAACTATGAAATATGAAGTCCAATATATGTTTCTTACTTTTATCCATGTGTTATATGTCTTTTATCTGGGTGTTATACATGTGTGTTTTGTGTGTTTTGGGTGTTATACATGTGTGTCATACATGTGTGTTACTTTTATCCAGGTGTTGTCTTTTCTAGGACTGCCACACCCAGGGCAGTCCTTCACATGTGCTGGACTTCCCTGTGTGTGGCAGTCCTTGCTAAAATGTTCTGTGATCTGATCATAGAATAATTCATCTAGGACTGCCACACACAGGGCAGTCCTACACATGTGTTGGACTGTCCTGTGTGTGCTGGACTGCCCTGTGTGTGGCAGTCCTTGCTAAAATGTTCTATGATCTGATCACAGAATAATTCATCTAGGACTGCCACACACAGGGCAGTCCTACACATGTGTTGGACTGCCCTGTGTGTGGCAGTCCTTGCTAAAATGTTCTGTGATTTGATCACAGAACAATTCATCTAGGACTGCCACACACAGGGCAGTCCAACACATGTGAAGGACTGCCCTGTGTGTGGCAGTCCTAGATGAAATGTTCTGTGAATTAGGACTGCCACCCCCGGCAGTCCTACATTGAATTAGGACTGCCAGGGTGCTGGCAGTCCTAATTGAAACTTGTTGTTATATAAATGGCCATTCTCCTGTGTTTTAACACGGAGAATGGACATTCTCCGTCTTAATTTACACGGAGAATGGTCATTCCAGTGTTAAAATGCAGGAGAATGACCATTCTCCGTGTTAATTTACACGGAGAATGGCATTCTCCGTGTAAATTAACACGGAGAATGGCCATTCTCCGTGTAAATTAATACGGAGAATGACCATTTTTCGTGCTAAATTACACGAAGAATGGCCATTCTCCGTGCTAAATTACACGGAGAATGGCCATTCTCCATGTAAATTAAGACGGAGAATGGTCATTCTCCTGCATTTTAACACTGGAATGACCATTCTCCGTGTAAATTAAGACGGAGAATGTCCATTCTCCGTGTTAAAAACACGGAGAATACCATTCTCCGTGTTAATTTACACGGAGAATGGTCATTCTCCTGCATTTTATGGTCAGTTGAAACTTTGGAGGGCCATAACTTTTGACTGGGAGGTCGAAACGAGATCCCGTTTGTCCCAAAACGAGCGTATCTTCGAGGAGGTTGAAAGTAACCGTTTCATTGTTAGACGACCTTCCGGAATTTTAGAATCGCAAAAAAATGATGTTTGGACCTCCGTTTTAGTAGTTTTGTCGAAATTTTAGAATCGTAAACAAATATTAATTCAATGACTCACAAATAGGACTGCCACCCCCCTGGCAGTCCTACGCTTATGAAGGACTGCCAGAGTGCTGGCAGTCCTAATTAAAACTTGTTGTAACAGCAAGTTTCAATTAGGACTGTCAGCACCCTGGCAGTCCTCCTTTTGTATAGGACTGTCAGGGGGGTGGCAGTCCTAATTGAAACTCTCTGTGCCAGGGGGGTGGCATATTCAACAGAAGTATTTCAACACAAGAATGTGGGAGTGTTCTTGAAAGAAATTTGGTGGAGTGTTCTTGAAAGAAATTTGAATGTAGGAGTGTTCTTGAAAGAAATTTAGTGGATTGTTCTTGAAATTTGAATGTGGCATATTCAACAGAAGTATTTCAACACAAGAATGTGGGAGTGTTCTTGAAAGAAATTTGGTGGAGTGTTCTTGAAAAAAATTTGAAGGTGGCAGTCCTAATTGAAACTCTCTGATTTCTTCGACTTGCGTGTCATCTCGTCGAATGTGGGAGTGTTCTTTAAAGAAATTTGGTGGAGGAATTAGGATTATAGTGGTGGAGGAGAATTTTCTAGGGTTTAGGGAGAGGGAGAGAGAGCTCTTCTTCTTTTTCTCTTTTGGAGGAGAGAGAGAGAGGAAATGATGAAATGAATAGAAAATTTGAGTTTGGGGGGTTGGGCTGCCCCCTAGTAAAATTTGGGCTGCCCCCTAGTAGAATCTCCACCAAATGGGCTGCCCCCTAAGTAATGGCTGCCCCTTAGTAAATGTGGAGGTGCCCCTAAAAAAACCATTATTAAGTGGTGCCAGCTCACCACTAGATGTGCTGAGTGGTGAGCTCGGTCCAATGAATAATAGACACTTGGCAATAATTAATTAACTCTACACTTCTCACATCAGAATCGGATAGGAGAAGATAACATAAAAAAGCTAACAAAAAGCCAACGTCAATTCATAAGTTAGTTTAATATTAATATTAATGTTAATATTAATATGGCTAAAGTGCATTTAAACCCTCCTTAGAGTTGTCTCGTTCGCAAAATAAGACCTTTTAGAAAACTTAAGCAGTTTGCACCTCCCGCAAACCATGTTTTGTTCAGAATACCCCTTTCCGTCAAAATGACGTTAGAAGTAGCCGTTAGCATCCAATTTTAGGAGAGAGGAATTTTTTTACTCCCCAAAATACCCCTCTATTGTACCGTTAGCTTCCTGGAATGAAACGTCGGTTCGCTGCTTCGATTTAGGGTTTGCAAATCGATTTAGGGTTTGCAAAGAGATTTAGGGTTCAGAACGGGGGAGAGAGAGTTGAGAACGGGAGAGAGCGAGACGGAAGAGAGAGAGAGAGTTGAGAATGAAACGTCGGTTCGCTGCTTCGATTATATCGCAGGGGTAATTGGGTCATTTCACCCAAGAGTTAACACTGGTTAACAGCAAAGTTGGATTAGGGGGTGATTTAAGCATTTTCGTAACTTTTTGGGTTTTTCAAATAAGGAAGTCTTTATTTGCCTTTTCGTGATATCTAAGGGGGGTTTAAATGCACTTTACCCTATTAATATTAATGTTAATTTTAATATTAATATTAATCTTAATATTAATATTAATCTTAATACTATTTTTAATGTTAATATTAATATTAATTTTATTGTTAATATTAATGTTAATATATAATATTAATTTTAATGTTAATATCAATATTATTGATTTTTGTAGCTTTTTTTGTTATCTTCTCCTATTCGGTTCTGATGTAGGAAGTGTGTAGTTATTTGGTTATTGTCAAGTGTCCATTGTTTATTGGACTGAGCTCACCACTCAGCACATCTAGTGGTGAGCCGGGAGCACCTAATAATTTCTCTGGGAGAAATTATTAGATGGTCCGACCTCACCACGTGGCAATGGTGAATGGTGAGTCTGGCCACTAATTTGTTAACACCTGACATAATCTATTACATTACTACATTTCTCTTATTTTTTAGATCAATTTTTTTTAATGTTTTTGAAAAAAATAAAATAAATTTCTAATTATATACCAGTGAATTTTTATATATTAAATATTTTTTTATTATCTAAAAAAAAATTATACCAAAAATTATGCCAAGTATCAAAAAATTAGTGGCCGGACTCACCATTCCCAATTGCCACGGAGAAAAACTTTGATACAGTAGGGGTATCAAAGTTTTGATACCCCCTATATATGACATGTGGGACCCACCAAAACTTATGTGCGTATATATATACAGTGTTCTAAAAATCGGCCTAGGCGTCGCCTAGGCGCTAGGCGCCCGCCCACCGCACCGAAAACCCCCTAGGCGGTGGGCTAGACAGCTAGGCGGGCCCTAGGCGCCCCTAGGCGACAAATTTTTTGAATTTTTTGATTTTTTTGATTTTTTTGATTTTGTTTATTCTTAATTGTATTTTGTATATTTGTTTGGGTTTTAAGATAATATTTGAATTTTAGAACATTGAAATTTCAAATTTCAAAATTCAAAATTCAAAATTTCAAAAAAAAAAAGAAATTCTAGGCGGCCGCCTAGGCGGGCTAGGCGCTAGGCGGACCTCCGCCACACCGAGTCCGCCTAGCGAATTTTAAAATATTGTATATATATATATGTACACATTTTATGTCACTCCCCGTTCCCGGAATGCGTATTTTTATACGTATATCGCTTATCCGAATTTAATTAGTATCTTTCATGCATTTATTTTGTATTTAATTCTTTTAATTTCATGCTAATTATTTTTTTGTATTTTATTTTATGCTTTTTCTTGGCTCTTGGTTCATTTCGGTTCATGGTAAACCAACTTGGTTTGGTTTGGTTCAACATGGAAATGAATGGATGGCTTGGATTTGGTGGAGAGAATGAATGGTGGAGATCCACTTGACCTTGATATAAAACTTCTTCTTTCATTCTCTCTCTTCATTCATTCACATTTACTCCTCCACCAAACCCTAACCTACTTGTGAGAGGCAAGTACATCTTGCACATCATGGAGGATTTCATGCATCCCCATTTATTTTTAGTCCATTGTGTTTGTCTCTTCTTTTTCTACATGTTTAGGTCTTGTAGTTTTTGTTTTCCATGGTTAGCTTTGTGTAGATCTAAGTTTTTTTCCTTTTCGGTTTTTTTTAGGTTTTGATCTATCAAACTTCATCATTTCTATGTTTTGATTGTTCTATGTTGTAGAAAATTCAATTCTACCCAATTTTGGCTTTTGAAAAGTTAGATTTTGACTTGATTTGAGGAAGTTATGGCCAAAATAATTTTGGTCAAACTTCCATGTTCATCTGTCCTGATTTTGGCAGGGACGATGAATAGTACCTGGCCGCATAAGGATTCCTGGCCGCATAAGCTTTTCTGGCCGCATGAGTATTTTTGGGCCGCATAAGCTTTTTTGGCCGCATGACCATTTCTGGCCGCATGAGTATTTTTGGGCCGCATAAGCTTTTCTGGCCGCATGACCATTTCTGGCCGCATGAGTATTTTTGGGCCGCATAAGCTTTTCTGGCCGCATGACCATTTCTGGCCGCATGACCATTTTTGAGCCGCATAAGCATTTTTGAGCCGCATGAGGCTGATTTTGGCTGATTTTGATTGTTTGATGCTCTTTTTGACTGTTTTATGGCCCGAATTTCTCCTAGCTTCCAGCATGAAAGTTGCAGATCTTTTTCTTGGCTTCAAGAATATGTTACCAACTATTTTATGCAAGTTTCTCTTATTTTTGATATAGAACTTTTGACTACCATGCCTTGCCACGAATTGACAATGATTGTTATCCTGACTTAATATTGATCATGCGTTCCTATGTCTGGAACTGAGAGACTGGCTAGTCGTCTTATTGTACTGAATGGGACACGTTCATGTATGAACCATTGAGAACGACTGGCTGATCCCGATCATTGACAATGTACCCGTGCTAATTTCCAACTTATAATTATGTACATGAATTTATATAATATTGAGTAGGTGCTATGGCACCGATAATTAATTTCGTATTACAAAAGCAGCACGTGTATCCTACTGTCAAGGCATGATTATCCCGTGGATAGGTTTGATTGTTGCATTACGCTATGCAGGACCTACAACCTAACCGCACTGACATCGTTGTAGAGTTACGCATATCGTACCTTGTACGAAAGTGCTCATGCGAAATACTCATGATCCACGGCATGAGATTTCAATTAACATAGGGCCAACTAAGCTAAATAAAATAATTACTGCATGAAGAGAATGGATTTCCGAGTTCTTACATGACGGCCGTCCTTGGGACAAATAGTGTCCCGACACGCCGGCTGGTTCCCACGGATACTGCATATCTACCACACGGGCAGGGAGTGGTATCCGATTTACTTTTCCCGATCGACGAGCGTCCCGCTGGGACTCGTTTCCCCGCATGGCGCAACTGATTATTGGATCGACCAGCCTTGTTTGTCTATAGTAAGAACTGAGTCAATCGGGTCAACTATTTCGAGTCATCATCTGACATTGCTATCTCAATAGTTTATCACTTATGATCTCTTCCTACGGTCTCTTCGCGACATAATCGTTTCCCACATTCTTAGATCATCGATACGGTCCGTACTCTTTTAACCAACAAAAATCAGGCAACTATAATCATATTTCTTCCGAGGCATCATTTATAAATTTTCTAACACCAACACGGACATCTCTTAGCAATTCACGTTAACCATCAATATTAGTTTTATATCATCTCCTTATGATTCCATAAGAAGATTTACTATTCATGTACCGATCCAATCTCTATGGCACCAATCATCTAGCATTCTTACTTCGATCATCCAATTGCATATGACATAACTTAATTAGCTAAGTCATAATCCCACAATTCTATATCCCACCAAACTTGTTATCCATGCGACAACATCATCTATTGACAGGGTCTGTTACATATCGCTGCACCTCGATACTTATTTGTATTCCAGCCATTCGACTCTCGTAAGGAACATCTACTCTTTCGTACATCAAGGGACAAGTACCCATTCTCTATGCCTCAAAATAGTCAAAGGTCATAACTTGTTAATTCGGGACGTCAATTTCCTTCAAGCACACTGCACCACTTGCTAAGATCATCTATTCCACAAGCCCATTCTCTAACTTTTCGGTCGTCGATGCAACTCTCTGCATCTTCTAAATCATTCGCAACATCCCGATAAGCGTCTAACATTACCATCAGTTCTATCGATATCCAACATGCAATTTCTTTAACTCAATTCCAACATCGTTCAATATTCGGTCCATAGTTATTCCCGCAAAATCATTCGATAGCAACACCACACTATCGTTACCAAGCCTACAATCCTTCTACCCAACTGATTCAAGTACTCGCCTGAATCTAAAATTCTTTTCTTTCCCAACCAAGGCATCATTTCATATTCTCAATTCTCTTATTACCCAACTTAATGCTAACCGACAAGGTCTAGCGATGGTTCATCTGAACACATCAAAATCTCACAACGGTCATCCAACTTAACAATCAAGGAACACGCCTAGCCAACATGTATCAATCGTAAGCTCAGCTACGATTCGATACCACCCACTACCTTATAGGTAAAGCAATCACAAAATCATAGACACATCAAGGGTCAAGGGACATCTTATCACGACAAGGGTATATGTAATATACCACCCAGAGCTCAAGCCATTCCAAACACAATATTCCTTCGCATCAAACCGACATCCAACATGGACTATCCATCCTGCAGTGGTTATGCTGACCACAAATATCGACTCAAAATTCGGTCGATTCCCATTCACTGAAATTCATGCACATACTGTTCCAACATACCATGCCATCACCCACTGTCGATTGCTGCATAACAATCGATTCAAAGAATCCCACACATAAGACATCCAGCATACATCACAAACTTACGCATCGCATCATTGTTATTCTTTTTGGTATCTTTTAAAAATTCAACAAAGTACGCATATTACAGCCCATATATTTAGACTTATTGTATGAAACACCCAGTGAGAGGTTAGAATGATCAACGGACTTTCAGTCAAGGGTACAACATAGAATAGTTTGGAAGCAACACAGAATAATCGCAGAAGCACTATGAGTCATCATAGAGGCAACTTTGATTTCATCGCGGAAGCAACTTTGATTCACCGCGGAAGCAACTTTGAATAATCGCGGAAGCAATCTTTGAATCATCGCGGAAGAAGCTTAGAATCATCTTAGTAGCAACGTTGATTCGAAAGAAATCGAATAGGAATCCAAGGACGTAAAGCCGTGCTCTGATACCATTATGTCACGCCCCGATCCCGGAGGATCGAAAACTAGCCACTGGGCGTGATGCCGTACAAGTCTAGATTGCACTTGTACAAGGCAAAACCATTACAGTTCCTGGTAATTCTCAAAAAATATCGACAATGCAGCGAAACCAAGCAGATAAATTGAATGTCACACAATTTATATAGAAATGTATCTCTTTATTGATAATCAAAATGGATTACAAGACTTGCAGCAGAATACAGAGTTTACAACTATTTACAAGACTCGCAGCGGAATACAGAGTTTACAACTGTTTACAAGACTTTTGAATAGCCAACTGAATGTATACACTTGCCCTTTAGGCTACAAATGAATATACCGACTTCTTTACAATGAACTTGCCAATATGGCTACAATCTCACTGGTATAACTGAGTTCCCATGTTCCATACATTATGTCCCGTATAGCAGAAGACATCGTCATGCAAGAAGAGCTTCTGCACACCCATCCGATTCATCGATGCCAAGCACTGATTCACAGGATTTCCCCCAAGCAAACACCTGTAATATTGCCCACAACGTGGGTCAGTACATCATCAATGTACTGGCGAGCGGTGCTGGCCCAACTCACCTAAGAAGACAACACTAAGTAATCATGTTACAGAATATTATTAACAGTGGTCTTTCTTGTTGCCTTAGGGTCAATTTTATGTTATAGCCGACAAGAAGTAAAGCATGCAAATCTCATAGCCAACATAATTTAAAGTATACTGTTATCACCCTTTGGTGATTCTTACCCACGGTCGTGTAGCCATCCCTGTACATTTATAATACTTACTCTGCCTGCACAAGACATTGTTAGAAACAATATCATGATTCAATATGAATATCACCGTTCAGGTGATTCTTACCAACAGCCGACATCCTTTCCTGTATTTGAGTAATAACTTACTCTGCCTGCATAAGACATCATTAGCACCTGACCTATCTATATGAAGGTCACTGGAGACACGCCATCCTGGACCGTCTTACAGGTATACAGTGCCCTTGCCAGTACAGGTAGCTAGCCCCACTGCAAGTCCTGTATACCGTGCTACTACTTCAGCACTGCCACTACTTCGGCATTGGTTTCTCCTAGGACGAACCGGGTTCCATGGCCCAGGAATACCGTTCGAGAAACCACCTTGTCGACAAGTTGTCCATGACCATGCAACTATATACAACTTATCTAAGAAGAAAACATATAATGCATGATAAGAAAAACTAAGCAAAACCATCATTCTCATTCGTATTGCCATCTTGCCATCTAGCCATCTTGCCTTGAGCCAATGCTCACATTATCATCTGCCCAATCCAGGGTCTTGGCGTAATCAACATTCTACATCGGCGACAGGATAATAGAATGTTGTTACCCAATGCCTTGCCACATCTTTGATACCAAGCATCTTTCCAACCAAACTCAATGTACTCACCGCCCAATTCCTGGGACTTAGCATCTGTTTAGCATTCATTCATTTGAATGCAATTCAAGCATACTCACTGCCCAGTTCTTGGGTCTTAGCATCTGTTTTACCATTTATTCATTGAGCCAAAGCTCAATATACTCACCGCCCAAGTATTTGGGACTTTGCCATCACCTGTCATGTAATTCATCGCAACAGTGTACAAGCATACAATTCATCTAGCCACACCAGTTTACGTTCAGGTGATTATTATCTTTCATTATCTTTCCAAATTCCATGCAAGGTGTTATTGAACAAACTCAACTAGAAACATAGCATACTCATCCTTATTTTAAGCGTGAAGCTAAAGGATCTTTGAAGGGTTCAACACTACTCACATTCATAGGACGATTCCCGCCACGATTGCATAGTCTTCCAAGCGATCCTTCGCATAATCCCAAGTCCAACAAGGCTTCATCGAACCAACCATCCAACATAAGGCATCTTGCGGGTCGGGGCACTACAATATATACCACCCAGAAAAAGTTTCGTCCTCGAAACTTAAAACAAAACTCATCCCCAAAATTTCAACCAACTCTTCATGAAACTTCTCAACGATCAACTTTGCACCATCTAATATTTCTCCACAATCTCTCGATTGATTTCAAGTAATGTACCATTTCGTTACAACATCCCAATTGATTCAGCATAGTTTACCATCTTTGATCTTTCCTCCGACACTCGTGCAAATCCTTAGCACATGATAATCCTTCCCGTGGCTTCGTTTGAATTCAGCATACCACTTAGTCGGAATCATACACATATTTTAGGCGTCCCCGAAATACATGCACTTCAACCAAGTTCAGTGATAGAGAAAACGAACGAGCTACGGTGTACCTTCCTTTTCGAACATCAGTAATTCTTTTTGAGCATCTCGTATAATCCCACTTTGTTTATTCGATACTCCAACCAATTGATAACACAATAGATGTTGCTAATTCAAATCAAGACATTTTCCTCAACCGATCCAACATTTTCCAAAGTATTCGGACTTAGATATGTCAAGTATTCCTTTCAAGTTCATTGTCATCCATGCCACCAAAGTTGATAAATCCTATTGCCACATTTTATTTCGATACCCCGATTCTCGTCGGTTAAATCTTGTACTCATCATCGTTCGCATCCATATACTTTGTTTGCAACTTGTAAATTTCCCAATCATGATCCATCTTCCAAATCGTACCATCCTTCAAATTGTACCACAATTTCACTCTAGCAACATTTCTTGCTGTCCTCCAACATTTTCTCGTATTGATCAAGCCAACATATTTATCCTCTCGTATAGGCAACTATCATATTCCAGCAACATTAATTCTGAGGGTCATTCATATTCACATTCGCCGATCTCGGCTACATGCACTATCCAATTCCGTCATTACACTTATCCTCAATCTTGATCCGGTCAATGAAATTATTCCAACTATCTCAAAGCACTACCAACAATTTTTCGCAGCTCAATATCAATCAACCAATCCAACCAGTTCTAACAATTCCCAATATTTCAACCAAGGCAACTCAATTTCCGAAACCAACATGATCCGTCATCCCATCCAACATTATAACATCAAAATTTCCCAAATATCTATTCCATTCCAAAGCCTACCTTCCAACACATCTTATTCATTCCAACTATACTCACGCAACACCAATATGGACATCCTACGGTTTTCCAATAGTCAACTTAGCATACAATCAAGTCTCTACGGTCAGCTAATCTAAGCTAAACCAGACATTCAGCTAACCCATATGAGATGAGTAGCTATCAGGGACATACTTATCGCTTATCTTAGAGGCAACCAATTCTCAACATAGGGCAACTCTATGGTCTGACCAACTTAGGGACATGGGACGCCACCCCAATCTTATGAACTTATACCCAACACGGGCAACTGAAGAACATAGCCAACCAATCTGAGACTTAAGCAAGCAACCAACAACCTAGGCAACAAACCGACACTCTAGGCAACCAGCCAACAATCTAGGCAACCAACCGACAATCTAGGCAACTAGCCAACAATCTAGGCAACCAACCGACAATCTAGGCAACTAGCCAACAATCTAGGGTCAAGTCTTTCTACCCGTACTCATACTCGAGTCATACCCAACGAAGTCTCATTCTAGACTTACCCGCAACTGACCAAATCTATCCGACAATTCTATCCAACAATCTATAGGTCAATCTTGAAGCTATCATATAAAACTCCTCAATAGAATATTCAACTTTCAATTTCCATTTGCATAGATATAGCATCTGTTCGATCCAACTTGTATCCTCATATCGTACTCAAATTGTCTATTCAATCGGGTCAACTATTTCGAGGCATCATCCGACATTGCTATCTCAATAGTTTATCACTTATGATCTCTTCCTACGGTCTCTTCGCGACATAATCGTTTCCCACATTCTTAGATCATCGATACGGTCCGTACTCTTTTAACCAACAAAAATCAGGCAACTATAATCATATTTCTTCCGAGGCATCATTTATAAATTTTCTAACACCAACACGGACATCTCTTAGCAATTCACGTTAACCATCAATATTAGTTTTGTATCATCTCCTTATGATTCCATAAGAAGATTTACTATTCATGTACCGATCCAATCTCTATGGCACCAATCATCTAGCATTCTTACTTCGATCATCCAATTGCATATGACATAACTTAATTAGCTAAATCATAATCCCACAATTCTATATCCCACCAAACTTGTTATCCATGCGACAACATCATCTATTGACAGGGTCTATTACATATCGCTGCACCTCGATACTTATTTGTATTCCAGCCATTCGACTCTCGTAAGGAACATCTACTCTTTCGTACATCAAGGGACAAGTACCCATTCTCTATGCCTCAAAATAGTCAAGGGTCATAACTTGTTAATTCGGGACGTCAATTTCCTTCAAGCACACTGCACCACGTGCTAAGATCATCTATTCCACAAGCCCATTCTCTAACTTTTCGGTCGTCGATGCAACTCTCTGCATCTTCTAAATCATTCGCAACATCCCGATAAACGTCTAACATTACCATCAGTTCTATCGATATCCAACATGCAATTTCTTTAACTCAATTCCAACATCGTTCAATATTCGGTCCATAGTTATTCCCGCAAAATCATTCGATAGCAACACCACACTATCGTTACCAAGCCTACAATCCTTCTACCCAACTGATTCAAGTACTCGCCTGAATCTAAAATTCTTTTCTTTTCCAACCAAGGCATCATTTCATATTCTCAATTCTCTTATTACCCAACTTAATGCTAACCGACAAGGTCTAGCGATGGTTCATCTGAACACATCAAAATCTCACAACGGTCATCCAACTTAACAATCAAGGAACACGCCTAGCCAACATGTATCAATCGTAAGCTCAGCTACGATTCGATACCACCCACTACCTTATAGGTAAAGCAATCACAAAATTATAGACACATCAAGGGTCAAGGGACATCTTATCACGACAAGGGTATATGTAATATACCACCCAGAGCTCAAGCCATTCCAAACACAATATTCCTTCGCATCAAACCGACATCCAACATGGACTATCCATCCTGCAGTGGTTATGCTGACCACAAATACCGACTCAAAATTCGGTCGATTCCCATTCACTGAAATTCATGCACATACTGTTCCAACATACCATGCCATCACCCACTGTCGATTGCTGCATAACAATCGATTCAAAGAATCCCACACATAAGACATCCAGCATACATCACAAACTTACGCATCGCATCATTGTTATTCTTTTTGGTATCTTTTAGAAATTCAACAAAGCACGCATATCACAGCCCACATATTTAGACTTATTGTATGGAACACCCAGTGAGAGGTTAGAATGATCAACGGACTTTCAGTCAAGGGTACAACATAGAATAGTTTGGAAGCAACACAGAATAATCGCAGAAGCACTATGAGTCATCATAGAGGCAACTTTGATTTTATTGCGGAAGCAACTTTGATTCACCGCGGAAGCAACTTTGAATAATCGCGGAAGCAATCTTTGAATCATCGCGGAAGCAGCTTAGAATCATCTTAGTAGCAACGTTGATTCGAAACAAATCGAATAGGAATCCAAGGACGTAAAGCCGTGCTCTGATACCATTATGTCACGCCCCGATCCCGGAGGATCGAAAACTAGCCACTGGGCGTGATGCCGTACAAGTCTAGATTGCACTTGTACAAGGCAAAACCATTACAGTTCCTGGTAATTCTCAGAAAATATCGACAATGCAGCAGAACCAAGCAGATAAATTGAATGTCACACAATTTATATAGAAATGTATCTCTTTATTGATAATCAAAATGGATTACAAGACTTGCAGCAGAATACAGAGTTTACAACTGTTTACAAGACTCGCAACGGAATACAGAGTTTATAACTGTTTACAAGACTTTTGAATAGCCAACTGAATGTATACACTTGCCCTTTAGGCTACAAATGAATATACCGACTTCTTTACAATGAACTTGCCAATATGGCTACAATCTCACTGGTATAACTGAGTTCCCATGTTCCATACATTATGTCCCGTATAGCAGAAGACATCGTCATGCAAGAAGAGCTTCTGCACACCCATCCGATTCATCGATGCCAAGCACTGATTCACAGGATTTCCCCCAAGCAAACACCTGTAACATTGCCTACAACGTGGGTCAGTACATCATCAATGTACTGGCGAGCGGTGCTGGCCCAACTCACCTAAGAAGACAACACTAAGTAATCATGTTACAGAACATTATTAACAGTGGTCTTTCTTGTTGCCTTAGGGTCAATTTCATGTTATAGCCGACAAGAAGTAAAGCATGCAAATCTCATAGCCAACATAATTTAAAGTATACTGTTATCACCCTTTGGTGATTCTTACCCACGGTCGTGTAGCCATCCCTGTACATTTATAATACTTACTCTGCCTGCACAAGACATTGTTAGAAACAATATCATGATTCAATATGAATATCACCGTTCAGGTGATTCTTACCAACAGCCGACATCCTTTCCTGTATTTGAGTAATAACTTACTCTGCCTGTATAAGACATCATTAGCACCTGACCTATCTATATGAAGGTCACTGGCGACACGCCATCCTGGACCATCTTACAGGTATACAGCGCCCTTGCCAGTGCAGGTAGCTAGCCCCACTGCAAGTCCTGTATACCGTGCTACTACTTCAGTACTGCCACTACTTCGGCATTGGTTTCCCCTAGGACGAACCGGGTTCCATGGCCCAGGAATACCGTTCGAGAAACCACCTCATCGATAAGTTGTCCATGACCATGCAACTATATGCAACTTATCTAAGAAGAAAACATATAATGCATGATAAGGAAAACTAAGCAAAACCATCATTCTCATTCGTATTGCCATCTTGCCATCTAGCCATCTTGCCTTGAGCCAATGCTCACATTATCATCTGCCCAATCCAGGGTCTTGGCGTAATCAACATTCTACATCGGCGACAGGATAATAAAATGTTGTTATCCAATGCCTTGCCACATCTTTGATACCAAACATCTTTCCAACCAAACTCAATGTACTCACCGCCCAATTCCTGGGACTTAGCATCTGTTTAGCATTCATTCATTTGAATGCAATTCAAGCATACTCACTGCCCAGTTCTTGGGTCTTAGCATCTGTTTTACCATTTATTCATTGAGCCAAAGCTCAATATACTCACCGTCCAAGTATTTGGGACTTTGCCATCACCTGTCATGTAATTCATCGCAACAGTGTACAAGCATACAATTCATCTAGCCACACCAGTTTACGTTCAGGTGATTATTATCTTTTATTATCTTTCCAAATTCCATGCAAGGTGTTATTGAACAAACTCAACTAGAAACATAGCATACTCATCCTTATTTTAAGCGTGAAGCTAAAGGATCTTTGAATGGTTCAACACTACTCACATTCATAGGACGATTCCCGCCACGATCGCATAGTCTTCCAAGCGATCCTTCGCATAATCCCAAGTCCAACAAGGCTTCATCGAACCAACCATCCAACATAAGGCATCTTGCGGGTCGGGGCACTACAGAAGGTACCGAAGATGCTATCACAGCAGATGCGTGGCTCAAGGATATTGAGGCCATTTTGAAGGCAGCCAAAGTTCCAGCGGAGGAGCAAGTGGACCAAGTAAAGTTGTTACTCCAGGATCTCGTCCGTGATTGGTGGGAATCGGAGGAAGTAGGTGCCAGGCGTCCTATTGTATGGGACGATTTTTCTACCAGATTCAAGACCAAGTACTATGGAGTGGTAGCTCAATTCGAGCTACAGCAGAAGTTCATCAGCCTCAAGCAGGCTGGGAAGACCGTGGATGCTTATGCAGCGGAGTTCTGCAGATTGAGTAGGTTTGCCCCGGAGATGGTAGCCACGGAGCCAGAGGGCCATGAGGTTTCAACAAGGGTTTCATCTTGAACTCTTGCAACTGGTAGAGGGGCATAACTACCAGACTTTTGATGAGGTACTGACGGCAGCCCGGAGGCATGAGATCACTATCCAGAGGATGGCGACTAGGGCTGGGGGCCAGAAGAGGTCTCACAACCATATGGAAGGAGGAGGGGGAGCAGCACCCCGATCGACAGCACCGTCCCCTAGCGTCCGTATTCATGATGTGGCGGTGCGAGGGCCAGCACCACCAGCCAGACAGCAACAGCAGCAGAGGAAGAATCAGCAGCCACCCGCGGGTTGCACTTATTGTGGGAAGGCAGGGCACACTAAGAATATATGTCGAGCGTTTAATGGGTTATGCTTGGTATGTGGGAGTCCGGATCACCGGGTTTCCACTTGCCCCATGAGTTCAAGACCAGGAGGGCCAGTGCAACCATTTCCTGCCCTGCCAGCACCAGGGGCAGGCCAGTATCGAGGGCCAGCGGTAGCAGTAAAACCGTTGGCTCAACGCCCGTTATTGACACAAGCTCAGATGTTTCGGCAGCAGGGACCGCCGATACAGCAGCAACACCAGAGACCACCCCAGCATCATCGAGGAAAGGGCCAGCAGCAACACCAGGTAGGGCCGCAGCAGGGGAATCAGCATGGAGGCCAAGGGCAAGCGTTCAATCTGTCCTTGGAGGAGGCATTGGCATCGGAGAACGTTGTGGCAGGTAACGTTCTCGTCTCCTCATCTCCCGCAGTAGCATTGTTTGATTCAGGGGCATCACATTCATTTTTATCTACACGATTTGCAACACGACTAGGATTGGAATTTGAGACATTGCCAGAGAGGTTGAATATACTCACTGGCAATGGGCTTGTAGGAGTTAGTAGGATTATTCCAGCATGTAGAGTCGTAGTGTGCGAGCGTTCCTTACCCGCTAGGTTGATAGAATTTTCTATGGGAAATTTTGATGTTATCTTGGACATGGACTGGCTGAAAGACAGTCATGCTACAATAGATTGCCATAGAGGGAGCGTATCTTTTGATATTCCAGGCATGGGACAGTTCGCATTGGTCAGGCCGGGAACAGAACAGTTGGCAGGCGGAGTCGTAGCAGCATTGGAAGGAGTTCAAGTCCCGAGGGTAGTGGGAGAGTTTTTTGATGTATTTCCGGAAGAACTACCAGGTTTACCACCGAAGAGAGATGTCGAGTTCAGTATAGAATTGGTGCCAGGGACCGAACCGGTGTCGGATCGAGTTTACAGAATGCCAGATTCAGAGCAGGCCAAGGTGTACCAGCATATAGAAGAATTGAAGGCGAAGAAGTTCATTCGGGACAGTAAATCACCATGGGGAGCACCAGTGGTACTTGTAGGAAAGAAGGATGGGTCATCCCGGTTGTGCATTGACTATAGGAAACTCAATACGGCAACAGTAAAGAACAAGTACCCACTACCAAGGATCGACGACTTGTTTGATCAGTTGAGCAGAGCCAGAATATTTTCCAAGATAGATCTTCGGTCAGGATATCATCAAGTTAGAGTTCGGAAGGAGGATATTCCCAAGACAGCATTCGGGTCGAAGTACGGGCATTACGAATTTTTAGTTATGCCGTTTGGATTGACCAATGCTCCAGCAATATTTATGGATTTGATGAACTGTATTTTTAAGCCATACTTGGATCAATTTGTCGTTGTGTTCCTCGACGACATTCTCGTTTACTCAGCCAGCGAAGAAGAGCATGAAGGTCACCTCAGAAAGGTATTGCAGGTTTTGAGAGAAAACCAGTTGTACGCCAAGCTCAGTAAATGTGAGTTTTGGTCGGATCGAATTTCATTCCTGGGGCATATCATATCAGGGGCAGGAGTATCAGTGGATCCTAAGAAAGTGGAGGCCGTGGAAGGTTGGCCAGTACCTAAGACAGTAGCAGATGTGCGGAGTTTCTTAGGATTGGCAGGATATTACCGAAGGTTCGTGTCAGATTTTGCAAGAATTTTAGCACCCATGACCCGTTTGACATGCAAGGATGTGCCATTTGTCTGGTCGACAGAGTGCCAGGCATCCTTTGAGAGTTTGAAGCAGAAATTGATCTCGGCACCTATACTTACATTGCCCATTGGACCCGGAGGTTTTACTGTATATTGTGATGCGTCAGGTAAGGGACTTGGATGTGTCCTCATGCAACATGGGAAGGTGATAGCGTATGCATCTAGACAACTTCGGGACCACGAGAAAAATTATCCGACTCATGATTTGGAGTTAGCGGCCGTAGTATTTTCTTTGAAGCTTTGGAGGCATTACCTGTACGGCGATCGAGTAGATATATTCACCGACCACAAGAGCTTAAAGTATATTTTTACTCAGAAGGAGCTGAATATGAGACAGAGGAGATGGTTGGAATTGATTAAGGATTACGAAGTATAGCTTCAGTATCACCCAGGCAAGGCTAATGTAGTAGCGGATGCCCTCAGTAGAAGGGGCAGTACATTCGTGTTGACATCACAGAAGCAGATTTTAGAGGATCTTCGAGAGATGGGCATTGAGGTTATACTTCCTGGAGATGTATGGATCTTGGCTAGTCTACAAGTTCAATCTGACTTGGTAGACAGAATCAAGGCAGCTCAGACACAGGACCCAAGGATTCAGAAGCTCAGGACAGAATGTGAGTCAGGACTCCGGAAGGAGATGAGAATTCATAAGGATGGAACACTGAGGTTTGGATCGTGTCTATGTGTGCCTAGTGGAGATATCAGACAGGAGGTTATGGCAGAGGCCCATAGTTCTCAGTATTCTATTCACCCGGGAGGTACCAAAATGTACAGGGATATTAAACAATATTTCTGGTGGAACGGAATGAAGAGGGAGATAGCTAGATTCGTCTCCCGTTGCTTGATATGTCAGCAAGTGAAGGCAGAGCAGCAGAGGCCAGCATAATTATTACAGCCACTTCCTATTCCGGAATGAAAGTGGGAGCACATCACAATGGACTTTGTGACTGGATTACCGAGGTCACCTAGTGGTAAGGATGCCATCTGGGTTATATTGGATCGACTTACAAAGGTAGCACATTTCTTCCCCTTCAGAGTAGGGCAGACTACAGAAAAGCTAGCAGAGATGTACATGCAGCAGATCGTCAGGCAACATGGAGTTCCTGTCAGTATTGTGTCGGATAGAGATACTCGTTTTACGTCACATTTCTGGAAGAGTTTACATCAGAGCCTATGTACCAAGTTAAGATTCAGTACGGCTTACCACCCGCAGACGGACGGACAATCAGAAAGAACCATTCAGACCTTAGAAGATATGTTACGAGCCTGCACTTTAAATTTTGGAGGATCTTGGGAGAGTCACCTGCACTTAGTAGAATTTTCATATAATAATAGTTACCAGGCCAGCATTCAAATGGCTCCGTTCGAGGCACTGTACGGTAAGAAGTGTAGATCGTCGTTGGCATGGGATGATATTGGGGAAAGAAAAATATTGGGACCAGAGATGATTGTTCAGACAGTTGAAGTTGTTAAGGGAATTAGAGAGCGACTTCGAGTTGCACAGGATCGGCATCGTCATTGGGCAGACCAGCATCGCAGGCCATTGGAATTTTCTGTTGGGGACCACGTGTTTTTGCGGATTTCACCTACCCGAGGAGTCATTAGATTTGGTGTTCGCTGGAAGTTGAGTCCGCGGTACGTGGGCCCATTCGTTATCCTTGATAGGGTAGGCGATGTTGCTTATCGTTTATCCCTTCCGCCTTCGTTACGAGAGGTGCATGATGTATTTTACGTATCTCAGTTACGTAGGTACGTATCGGACCCAAGTTATATCCTCGATCATTCTGAGCTGGTTGTGGGTACCAACCTGTCTTATGAGGAGTAGCCTATGTCCATTTTGGACCGAAGGGAGAAGATACTCAAGAACCGAACAATTAACCTTGTTCGTGTTGCTTGGGGACATCACTCCTTAGGAGAGTCAACGTAGGAGCGGGAGGATGATATCCGATCGCGGTACCCGCACTTGTTTGACTCACAAGGTATATTTCATTTCCATATGCCTTGATTATCTTGATTCTACATGCATATCCCCGTATGATTAGTAGCTTGGTTTCATGGATTGATAATATAGTTACAGATTAGTGGTTGATTGGTATCATAGGGTGATTGATTGCTCGCTGTATTGCTTGTGCCTGGCCCTGATATTTCTAACCTACTTGGATTTGAAATTCCGAGGACGAAATTTATCTAAGGTGGGTAGAGATGTCACTCCCCGTTCCCGGAATACGTATTTTTATACGTATATCGCTTATCCGAATTTAATTAGTATCTGTCATGCATTTATTTTGTATTTAATTCTTTTAATTTCATGCTAATTATTTTTCTGTATTTTATTTTCTGCTTTTTCTTGGCTCTTGGTTCATTTTGGTTCATGGTAAACCAACTTGGTTTGGTTTGGTTCAACATGGAAAGGAATGGATGGCTTGGATTTGGGGGAGAGAATGAATGGTGGAGATCCACTTGACCTTGATATAAAACTTCTTCTTTCATTCTCTTTCTTCATTCATTCACATTTACTCCTCCACCAAACCCTAACCCACTTGTGAGAGGCAAGTACATCTTGCACATCATGGAGGATTTTATGCATCCATATTTATTTTTAGTCCATTGTGTTTGTCTCTTCTTTCTCTACATGTTTAGGTCTTGTAGTTTTTGTTTTCCATGGTTAGCTTTGTGTAGATCTAAGTTTTTCTCCTTTTCAGTTTTTTGGGGTTTTGATCTATCAAACTTCATCATTTCTATGTTTTGATTGTTCTATGTTGTAGAGAATTCAATTCTACCCAATTTTGGCTTTTGAAAAATTAGATTTCGACCTGATTTGAGGAAGTTATGGCCAAAACAATTTTGGTCAAACTTCTATGTTCATCTGTCCTGATTTTGGCAGGGACGATGAATAGTACCTGGTCGCATAAGGATTCCTAGCCGCATAAGCTTTTCTGGCCGCATGAGTATTTTTGGGCTGCATAAGCTTTTTCTGGCCGCATGACCATTTCTGGCCGCATGAGTATTTTTGGGCCGCATAAGCTTTTCTGGCCGCATGACCATTTCTGGCCGCATGAGTATTTTTGGGCCGCATAAGCTTTTCTGGCCGCATGACCATTTCTGGCCGCATGAGTATTTTTGGGCCGCATAAGCTTTTCTGGCCGCATGACCATTTCTGGCCGCATGACCATTTTTGAGCCGCATAAGCATTTTTGAGCCGCATAAGCATTTTTGAGCCGCATGAGGCTGATTTTGGCTGATTTTGATTGTTTGATGCTCTTTTTGACTGTTTTCTGGCCCGAATTTCTCCTAGCTTCTAACATGAAAGTTGTAGATCTTTTCCTTGGCTTCAAGAATATGTTACCAACTATTTTATGCAAGTTTCTCTTATTCTTAATATAGAACTTTTGACTACCATGCCTTGCCACGAATTGACAATGATTGTTATCCTGACTTAATATTGATCATGCATTCCTATGTCTGGAACTGAGAGACTGGCTAGTCGTCTTATTTTACTGAATGGGACACGTTCATGTATGAACCATTGAGAACGACTGGCTGATCCCGATCATTGACAATGTACCCGTGCTGATTTCCAACTTATAATTATGTACATGAATTTACATAATATTGAGCAGGTGCTATGGCACCGATAATTAATTTCGTATTACAAAAGCAGCACGTGTATCTTACTGTCAAGGCATGATTATCCCGTGGATAGGTTTGATTGTTGCATTACGCTATGCAGGACCTACAACCTAACCGCACTGGCATCGTTGTAGAGTTACGCATATCGTACCTTGTACGAAAGTGTTCATGCGAAATACTCATGATCCACGGCATGAGATTTCAATTAACATAGGGCCAACTAAGCTAAATAAAATAATTACTGCATGGAGAGAATGGATTTCCGAGTTCTTACATGACGGCCGCCCTTGGGACAAATAGTGTCCCGACACGCCGGCTGGTTCCCACGGATACTGCATATCTACCACACGGGCAGGGAGTGGTATCCGGTTTACTTTTCCCGATCGACGAGCGTCCCGCTGGGACTCGTTTTCCCGCATGGCGCAACTGATTATTGGATCGACCAGCCTTGTTTGTCTATAGTAAGAACTGAGAAATTCCCTAATGCATGGTTACAGGGTAACTTGGAGCTCACTAGTAGTAAGCCGTATTAATTGCCTGGCCGCTTAAACTGATTTGATTGTGGGTTGTATCCTACTTTGCCAACTATTGAGGTAAGCTGAACGTCCTGACATGACGGACCAACTTCTGTCCTTGTTTGGTTGGGGAGTTGGTTCGGAGTGTCAAGACGCTAGGCGTACCTTAGTAAGAGGCAAAGATCTATTTATCTTATTTATATCCTTAACTCTTATTACTGGTTTTAATTCTTCATGTCGTGCTTCCTTTGTGGTGCTTGCTATTAGAGGTCTAACCTCTCTGGTTTTGCATGGCCAGATCTAGAGCCAGCTCCCGAGGACTCAGCTTACTTCTACCCTCAAGATGGTCAATACTAGAAGGATGACCGCAGGAGGCCACGAGTGGGTTCCTTGACTCCCTACTCGTCTTGTTCTTTATTTTACTTTTGCCGTTTTGGCACCGACCTGTTAATCGGACTGTCTAGCACTTGCTTTTACATAATTGTAATTAATTCAGACTGCAGCTGATAGCGATTGTGTATACCTTATCATATCATCTGGCTATGTTTTGTAAGCCAGATCTCAAGAACATTTTGACCGAGCGTTTGGGACGCCTTACTGCTTTATCATATATGCTCTTTATTTACTGCTACTTGATTCATTGATTGAGACAATAGATGTCATGTGACCCTAGCGAGACTTGTATGTAGTATGCACCCCCTTGTCTAGTTTACAACATTGATCGTATTATTCGGTATTTCTTCTACCCGTAATACGTAGCTGGCCAAGTCCGCCCCCGTCTCCCGGTGTTTCGGATCTGGGACGTGACATTTTACGAAGCGGAAGGGGCCCACCTGTCATACATAGAGGTTTCAAAACTTTGATACCACTACTGTATCAAATTTTTTTTCATTGTCACTTGGTCCGGAACACCCAATAATTTATCCTTTTGTGGATCTATATCTGCACTCCTTACTTTTTGTTTTTTTTTATTCCGGACACCGCCAGCTGTCATCAGCAAACCGTCGTCGTCTCCTCTCGTCCCCCTTCTCTTTCCTCGACAGCACTCCTCCACTCGCTCTATAAATAGAAACCCTAATTCCCAAATTCCTCTCTCTCCTTCTTCTTCTTCTTCTTTCTCTGCAAATTTTATTCGTTCGTGATCGATCGATCGATTCGATGGGGTTTGCGAAGGAGCACCAGTTCCTGTCGGAGCTCGGCCTCGGCCCGAGGAACCCCGGCTGCTACGTCAACGGCACCTGGAGGGGCAGCGGACCGGTCGTCTCCTCCTCCAGTCCCGCCAACAATCAGGCTCGTTCTCGATTTTCCGAGATTTTTAATTTATTTTTTAACATTGTTTGTGTGTTATTTACAAGAAACTTCCGATCGGAATTTTGTTTTTTTTTTGGTATCGGAAGGAAAATAATTATTAGTAAATTACTAACATTTTAGAAATTTTTTATATATACATTTAGGCATAATTTTAAGTATTTTCAGTGTTGTTTTTTTATTACTTTTGAAATTGAATGAAATAGTAGTCACCCTTGCCGATTGGTTTTTACATGCGATAAATAGGTTTTCTTTTGCATGCTTTTACAACTTTACTATACTTTTACACCACTGTTGATTGGTCTTTTTCGTTCAATTTTCTTTGTCGAATTGACCCCCAATGTCTGTATCGGTTAGTATCGGGTATCGGTTGGTATTGGATCGGGACATGCCAAACCGTACCAGTATCGGTCGATACTGCAAACTATGCTCTTTCTCTGCTAAATTTTGCTTTGATCAAGAAGAAGTAAATTTTGATATGAAGACAAATTGTTTACACAAATCGAGTGGTTTTTTTTGCTCACAAGTCACAAGTCCCCTTTACTCTATTTTTTCACAAGTTCCTCAAAGCAAGTGGATCATACCTTCCATTTACCACTAAATATGCCTCAAATTCTGATACGAAGGTGAAACTTTACAAAATAATAAAATCAAGGGTTTTGTGCATATGAATCAATTAATTCTCCCCTAATTTTACGTAATTCCCCCAAATTGAGTTTACCATTCCCTCCATTCCTCGAAATTTGATTCATGACATTAATGCTTTAACGTTTTGGAATATTTGAGTATAAATGGCGCTTACTGATTTGTTTGGACACATTTTGGGTCCTTGTGTTGTTCATTTAGGTTATTGCCGAGGTGGTGGAGGCATCAATGCAGGACTATGAAGACGGCATGAGGGCGTGCTTCGATGCTTCCAAAATATGGATGCAGGTAAGGGAACTCTTGTACCTAGCGATGAAAGTCCCAACATTTAGATGCTTGATCGTGATTTGAGGACGAGATGTAGGTGCAAGGTGTGATTAGTGTTTGGAGCTATGTCATTACAAGTTTGTAACATGTTGCACGGACACAAATACGACACGAAATGGAGGCTTTAACACGGACACGGCACCGTTTCTGGTGTGTCCTAGTGTATTTTGGAGTGTTTGTGTCGTTCCCAATATGTGTCTGACACGGAAGCCATTTAACGTGGTTCAGTCAAGAATACTATCTGATTTCTACAATTATAGTTCTTTCTAAAAAATATTTCAACTTTTTATTTTGTAACTCCCTTTACAATTTGTGATTCGCCCAGGTCCCAGCTCCCAAGAGGGGAGAGATTGTGAGACAGATTGGTGAGGCACTGAGAAACAAACTCCAGCACCTTGGCAGGCTCGTCTCATTGGAAATGGGAAAGATTCTTCCTGAAGGGATTGGTGAAGTTCAAGTAATGGATTTGTAACTTCCAATAACCTGTTATTTACTCTTTACTATGACGGAAATTTGTGCCTGAACCAGCAAGCTAAATTCCAACTTTTGTTACACATATGCCAATTTTTATTGTCACTATGCCATAGCTGTACCATGTCGCCAATTTGATAAAGTACGGTACTGTCTTAGTCCAATATGCTCATTGTGTCCTCGAGAAACCAGGTTTTAGTGGCATGTATATGCATACCTAAAACAGCACTGACCTGCAACTTTTGTTAATCATTTAATTGGCTGGGAACTTTTGGATGGCGCAAAGGAAGGCCGGTGTATCGAATGCTTTTTTCTCTTAATAGTTGGAATGTTATAGCAAACACAGGAATCAACAAAAAATAGAGAGAAAACAAACACAACAAACACGCATATTTAACGTGGTTCAGTCAAGGGACCTACTCCATGGGCGAAGATCTGAAATATTTTATTGATAATTACTTAACCTCAATTGATGAATTATCTTTTGAATACGAACAAGAAATTGATTCAGAAAAGAAAGAAAAATCTTTGCAATTTGGATTCGATGAAATTACAACTGATCCAAACGATCAAACAACACTAAAAGAAAAATCCATTGAAATATATATATATATATATATATATATATATATATATATATATATATATATATATATATATATATATAGGAAACTGACATCCAAAAAGAAAAAGAAAATAAATAAATTATATATATATATATATATATATATATATATATATATATATATATATAATTTATTTATTTTCTTTTTCTTTTTGGATGTCAGTTTCCTATATATATATATATATATATATATATAATTTATTTATTTTCTTTTTCTTTTTGGATGTCAGTTTCCTATATATATATATATATATAACATCCAAAAAGAAAAAGAAAATAAATAAATTATATATATATATATATATATAGGAAACTGACATCCAAACTGGTCCAACCCACGGGGCGGAGACCCCGCACCCCGTGAGGTCAGTTATGGGCTCCTTTTTTTTTTTCTCGGCCAAGCCCTCTTCCATCATAAACCTCCGGTTTTCTCCCCCAAAATTTAGCCACCAAAGTTTGTTGAAGCCAAGAGAATTCGAGACACACACAGCATGAAACAAGATCTGGTGATTTTTTCTTTTCTTTCAGGCTGGTTCTTTGCACTTTTACTTTCTAAGCAACTTCAACCTTTATGGAGGATTTCGAGCTGTGGCTATAATGGTGTTACCCATCATTAATCAAACTCCAAGTAGACTTGGAACTTGACACAGATAATTTTTTTTTTTTTTTCGGGATGGGATCTCAATAGTTGATTCAATTGTTCGTTTGCTTTTACTAGCTTTTTATGTATCGTGCCATTATTTACTATAGCCAATTATCTTCTTCCAAACATAAGCAATGTCAGCTGTACGCTAGCCATAATGGGCAAAGTTAGTATTGATATAAAAAGCACATGGTATAAATCTTGAATGGTAACATGAATTCAATTTAATTCTTTTGGCATATTTGCACTTTAAGTACCTCCAACTTCCCAACTATTTGCACTTAAATATCATGTTCTACTTCTGTCTGTAACTTTCCTGTATTTGCATTTAATGTCCCTATTTTTTCTAGCACCTAGGTACAGTGGATGTGTGCATTTTATTTCCCTTTTTTTATGTTCCTGTACCTTGATAGTTATGTGGAATATTGACATTTTTAGACAGACCACCCTTGAAACAAATAATTCCCTACCTTGGACTTATCCATTTTACTACCCTAATGGTCCCCTTACCTTGATGATTATGTGGAGAAGTGACATTTTTAGACAAACCACCCTTAGAACAAATATACCCTACCATAATCCTGACTCCGACTCCGGTTCTACTGACATCCTAACCTAAATCCATCTTGGCCCTCTGCTGACACTATCGAGGTGGAAGCTGTAAAATGGATGAGTGCAGCAACCTCAAGGGCAACACTATCCAGAGGCAGCCAACTGTCCTCTCTTTCACTCATTCTCTCCCCTCAACCATCTTCTCTCTCAATCCAGCAGACTTTGGCCTCTGGTGACAGGAGCTGCCTTGCCTCAATGTTGCTTGGTCTTGCACGCATCCTACCTTACCTGTCAAAGTACAAATGCTCAACATTGATTTGTTTACCTTGTTGACATGCTTCTTTTCCAGCTCTTTTTCTCGAACTGGAGTCGGAAGCATCAGAGCAGTTATCACCCATTACGCAGGACTGCTTAGCAGCCTCCACCAATCCAACATGAAATCATTCTAGTTAAGTCCATAGACTCCTTTTTACACCTTCAGATCTGGTGCCAAATTGTCGCTCCTACAGACAGCTGTCAGTCAATTGGCTTAACAGATGCCCATCTTGTATGAGGACTCCCCCAATGGTAAAGTTGACATCCGCACACATTTGACCCATTGACTCTTTTCCTGGTGTGTTCAGGGAGGTAGTGAATTGCTAATTACGGGAATGTTCAAGGTAGCAAAAAAAAAAATCATGGTGTATTTAAGTGCACATATGGGAAAGTTTCAAGGAGCAAAGTTCTAAAAACAAACTACAGGCTATTAACTGCTATATGGGCAAGTTGTAGGCAAACATGAGGTTAATTATTGATTGTTACACTGTAGAGAAAGTTTAAGAGTTGATAGAAGATGGAGTGCCGCAAGGCTACAAGAGCATCCATTGGTATCTTTGTTTTTGACCTGCCTGCTTGGATTTAAATGCTAGTGAATGTTCCATATTTGGCCTGGTAAAACAAAATAGTTTCCAAAAGATAAATTGTCAGAAATCCCAATATGTGAACACTATTGCTTAGATTTGTATGTTTGACCATTTATCCTAGTAACTTAATCGATCCATTTCTGGAAAGTTTTAAGGAAGTTGGATGCTTCTGGCTATAGACTGGAAAAGGATTATTGTGCATAAGAGTTGGTATCAAAATTGTGTTTTTACCGCTTTGCTTAGTACTAACCTTGCATTGGTATTTATGCAGGAAATAGTCGACATGTGTGATTATGCTGTCGGGTTAAGTCGACAGTTAAATGGATCAATCATACCATCAGAACGTAAGAAAGCTCTCTAATCTTCTGTACTTATATCGTAAAACTTCGTTTTGCTTTGTATAGACTTTCAGACAATACTTAACTACACATACATATAGCAAGATGAGGAGAGACTTAGTCTACAGTTTTTTTTGAAGATTTAAGACTCAAATCCTACTCATGCTTAACAAATGTTATATGAATGTGATCACGAAATTGCACCATTTTATCCAGAAAATTTGAATGCTTCAAGAATAAAAAATGTTTGGAGTTTTCTTCCTACATTGATATATACATCGAGTTGAGTTTGTTAGATGCTTTTGAAATTTTGTTGGGATTTCTTCTTCTGTATCTTTGCTCCCAACATGACGAAACCATACAATTTTTTATCTAGAAAATTTGAATGCTTCTCCAGTTTGTGACCTGGTTTTCCATTGTACACACCTGTGGTATGGTATCCAGCTGCATGTAATATCCATTGATTGTCCATTCTGTCTGGCTTTCCATGCCATGTACAATGAAGGCATATAGGGTCCACAAGCGCGCAATTGGTGTCCGTTTAGATTAGGAATTGGAGATTTAGCTAATTCAAGGGAGGCATTAGGCCTAATTCCTGAGTTGTTGAGTTCTTCAACCAAACACCAAATTCACATTTAGAAATAATGGTTCTAGGAATTAGGCCCTTGTGCTTCAGAATTATGTGTTAATTGCTCAATCTGCCCTCAACTAAAAGGCACAAGAAAACAAGAAATTACTGTAAAGGAGAAAATATCATTCTTAGTTTACCAATATTGCATTTGGCAAGGAATTTGTTAGGAATCTAGGAATTAACCAAAAGAACCAAATTAAGAAGGTTTAACTCTAATTGAAGAATTATACTTACTGGTTCTGGCAAAATGGTGTTTGACAAGAATTAACATTTAACAGGACCCTGTTCCTTTTCGTCCTCCTGATTCTTCTAATCAAATGGTGCCTTAGGAAATGCCGAATCGTTCAGACTCCAAAATAGGAAAGCAGCAAGTTTCTCTTTTATTGAATACGTGGAAGTATCGTGGATTAGTTCTTCATCCTAATTCTTTCATCAAATGGAGCCTTAGGAAATGCTGAATTGTTAGGAGTGCAAAAGAAATAGGCAAAAAGTATCCCTTTTATTGAACACTTGTAGGTATGGATTTATCGTGGATTGGCATGCTCATGAAATTTTTGGGGGGGGGGGGGGGGGTGGAGATCAAGTGAGCTCCTTAAATTGTGTAAATAGAGAGGAATATAGCATGAGCGACGAGTAGTTTACTAATAATGCTGGGCTGAGATGAAGTAATCTCCTTAAGATTTGCAAAGAGGGCAGAGTGGAGGATGAGGGAACAATAGTCTATGCTAGTCTAATTTTGTTCAGTTTAACAATAACCCTGAGTTTGGTATTGTTGTTGCTTTTCAGAAAGCAGAAGCAACTTTTGAAAGCAGCCTCAACCAATGATTTCAGAAATAGCTCAAAAATGAACAAGTTTATAAACAAGAAGAAAATAGAAATTGGTGTTACCTAACAGCTTTTGCTTCTGTTCAAATAAATAAGCAGAATGAGCCAAAAAAGTTGTATCAACAACCTAAGTAGGTTTTCAGGTTGGAATCAAATGTTGTGCTCATATATGATGTTACTTAATAACATGATCATTTTTCATGCAGCTTAACTTACCCCAGACCATCAATTTGCTGTGAGCACATCGCTTTAAACAATTTTATGTCTGTTCATCTGCTAGTGAGTAGTGATGCCCAGTTATACTCTCCTTGATAAATGATGTCTGATAGTTACTACCATGTTGTTGGCTGGTCACTACTAGGAATCTTTGTGCTTGACGTTGACATTGTCTTTGACCTATACCTGAGCTTGTAGGAAATTTATCTTGAGTTGTTGTGCCTAGAACTAGGAAAAACTAGGATATTTTGAAAGAAAATGTCCACTATACTCCATACAATGAAGGCACTTTCATTTTGATTTCCACTTTGAAGTTGTGAACGAAAGATGCTCAGTCATGTATTTCCTACAATTTGGCTGTAAAATATTCCTCATAATCTGTATTAAATAACATTTTATTATCAGTCAGGTGGAACAAGGACAGATTTCAGGGTGTAGCAATACTTTACATCTGCATGATATCACTAAGTGGTTATTGTGATTCCTGCTGATGCAAGGAGTCTCATAACAACTACCCAAGAGATCTATTCCATATTTTGGCATATAAATTTTTTCCGTTTTCTTATCCCATGTTCTTGTTTATCTAACTTTTTTTTACTGTTCTACAGGTCCAAACCACATGATGATGGAGGTAGGAAACATGCTACTGCTTTTGGATCAGTGCTTTCGGCTTTCCATCAGTTTTCATACCTACTTTTTTGGTTCTCCAACCAACTTCCGGTCCATGTTTTAAGTTCTCCCTTTATATGGATGGCAGCACATGGGTATCATATATATGACACCTTTATATTACATGTTTTCTGTGATCCAGATGTGGAATCCTCTTGGAGTTGTAGGTGTTATTACAGCATTTAACTTTCCATGTGCTGTTCTTGGTATGTACTTTGGGTATCCTTTTATCTTGCTTTATGTCAAAGAAATGTTGTTGAAGTTCTAATTTTCTTTACTCGGCGATCATATGGCCAGAATAGTCATATGTGCTGATGTGATCTTATATTATGATCAGGTTCTTCAAACACTTCCTTGATCAATCTATTCTCTTCCTTTTCTCTTTGGAATTACAACTAGTTTTCAAAACTTGATAAAAAAATTCGTTTCTCAGTAGTTAAGCTAGATAAATAGGCTTTTAGAAACTTTAAGATAATTGATACTTATAAATAATTTCAAAATGTAGACATCTACCTAATACATTACATGTTCATTATGGCTGAGCAGGTTTGCTAATTTTACAACAAACATGCTAGTACATATTTCATATTGTAAGTACCATTAACACGACGATACTTATTGAATTGCTCTGGTATTATAGGATGGAATGCCTGCATTGCACTAGTATGTGGAAACTGTGTCGTCTGGTAAGCAGTTGATCTATTTTTATTGTTCTGGTATTAATAGGATAGAATGCCTGCATTGCACTAGTAAGTCGAAACTGTGTTGTCTGATAAGCAGTTAAACTACTTCCATAGCTAAATAATAAACAATAGATTAGGCGATGTTTTTTTCCTCCATTACTGCATACTTAGGGAGAATGAGTTTTGGTGTCAACTGATTTACTTTACATGATAAATATTGCTGTAATTTGTACTTAAACTACATTCGGTTTCTGCAGTATATCGTATGTTATTTTTATTTGGATTAATCATATTTATTGGTCTTGTATATATGGTATGGAACTTCTTTGATCTTGTATTATATATTGGTCTTATATGGCATGACTGAATACTATGACAAGCTGTGTGCACTTCAGAACTTCTTTGATCTTGTATAGTGGTCTTACATGGCATGACAGAATACTATGATAAGCTGTATGCAACTTCAGATGGGAAGTCTTACTTCAAATGGTCTTTAATATTTATTTTCTAAATTTTTAATTGCTTTTCTCATCATAGTACCTTTTCTGAATACTTTAGTGATAGCAATATTCCATGGATAAATTTCTAATTTTTTAATTGGTTTTCTCGCCATAGTACCTTTTTGAATACTTCAGTGATAGCAATATTCCATGGAGAAAATTTGGTTCTGGTATCTCTTATATGGATCAACAGAGCAATAATTGTTAACCATCATGAGAGGGTACTTAGAACTGTTGACATATAGGCGATACCTGAGAGTGGCCGTTTACATTGTTTGGGTTACCTTCTAAAATGGGATGTGGAGAGGTTCGAGAGAAGTAATCAGTAGGATACAATGTTCTAAAAAAAGGATTAATCGGCCGAGGAATTGGCCACTTGGTCAGATTAATGATTAATCAGGTGGATGGTCAATTTTGATGACCACTTACAGACCTGGGTATGAAAAAGGATCCCTTGAGCTAATCTTGGAAGATTAGGACCCCTTGATCTTCCACATGCAAGTTTCCAAAATCTTAATAAAAAGATGTGAGGCTATGCTACTGAATGGCTTAAAATTCACATAAAGAATATTATTTAGGTGTAACAAGCTTTGGTCCTTTATCCTTAAACATATAATGTACCTGCTGCCGTTTTTTTTTTTTTTTTTTTTTGTAAATGGAAACATATAGCTACTCAGCACTGAGGGATTTCTTGCAGTACAAACTAGATGAGATTCTTCTTATTTGTTTCTATTATGATTTAGTTGTAAATGTGGAGCAGTAAGATTGATGTTGTCAGTGTGTTCATTGTAGGAAAGGTGCACCAACAACCCCATTAATCACAGTTGCTATGACAGAAGTAGTTGCTGGGGTTCTGGAGAAAAATAATTTGCCAGGAGCAATTTTCACATCGTTTTGTGGAGGTGCTGAAATTGGCCAAGCAATAGCTCGTGACACTAGGATACCTCTGGTCTCATTTACTGGAAGTTCTAAGGTACTGTCACATGTTGATTGTCTTATTATAATTTGAAGTAATATATGATGCCTTGTCTATCTTCTACATTACGACTTCTTTGTTCTGCACCAAGTACTGCTCCTAGAGTGTAGCTCCTAGCTATCATTATCCATGCTTTTATTTGGTAACGTGCATATCTTGATTAAGCTATTTACACTTGCTTCAGTACTCCCTTGTCTTGTATGACATTGGGTTGGCATCATTTAGACTGTAAATTAAAGCCTTATACTTTGAATACAAAGTTGTGGTGCAGGCAAATGTTCTTTTAATGAATGTATTCTGAAGAGAGTGAATGTACCAACAAGTGATGTATGGGTCATACTTGTTCACATTCCTTGTTGCCCGTCGTTGCCAGTATAACCTGGACTGATGTTTGGTCAACTGGCTAGATTCTGAGATTAATTTGTTAGCGTTGAGAAAAAAGGGTAGTTGTAGCTGGCAAGATTTCATGTATTCTTTCATCGAGACAGATTCTGTTAGAACCCTATGTGCACAAAGGGTTTTTGTTGCTTTCTGTGCATCAAGCAGGTTGTCGATCCCAAAAAAACTCAGTTACCTGTTTATGTGTGGTTCACATGTAGATGTGATGATTCTTACGTGAGAGGAAAAGTTTGGAATCTTATTCTGTATCCACTACTTATTGCATTGGACAATTCATGTTTTTGTGTTCTCTGGAAGGCTATTGAGTAGTTGCATTTTATTAGTATGTTTTTCAGAAAACCATGCATATTCACATAAAACCATAATCTTCACAACCACCCGATATTTATTTATTTTTATATTTTGTTTGTAGACATCATGTGTTGCCACTTTTAGCTTAGGTTGCATGTTTAAAGTTTGATTGGGGGTGATCCCCAGAGAAAAGAGTAACTAATGTAAGTAACTTTTTATAGAGTTATATGATAAAATAAAAAAAATTATAATTATGGGTTGTAGAAAATCCTCCCTTCCCTCTTGCTTTATTGGCAATGTATGAATTTAACTTTTTCTAGAGTTATGTGCATAAAATTATAGTACAGATGAGTGTAAGAGAATTCTCTGTGTGTTTTATGAACTACGGATAACTCACAGGCAATCCCCCTGACCATTTTCTGTAGTTTGCTTCAAAGTTAAAATCATTATGGGTGTCCAAGATAAATAATCCGATTGATGGAGGTATAACTAACTAATTTATCTTGTGGTTGACTATTATGTTATATCCTACTTTGAGCCATCTGTAGAAATAAGAATCAGTTCTTATGTATCATCACCTCAATCAATTTGGTTTACGATACAGTAGGGTTAAGACATTTCTAGCTTTGCTGTAACTTGCTGGTACTAATATAACTTCTCTGTACATGAAGATAATGGGTTTCTTTTCTTTAGTCAGAGTATGCATACTAATATTCATATATAAATCGATTAAAGGTAGACTTCCTTCAGCTTATCTTTTATATAACTTCCAAACACAGGTTGGTCTTATGGTGCAACAGACAGTTAGTGAGAGATTTGGAAAATGTTTGCTTGAACTTAGTGGAAATAATGCTATAATTGTCATGGATGATGCTGATATTCAACTTGCTGTTCGATCCATTCTGTTTGCTGCCGTTGGTACAGCTGGCCAACGATGCACAACATGTAGAAGGCTGGTAAGATCAAAGTGGTTTCCTTTGGATATTCTGTCAATGTCTTGTATGTCAACTTTGTCTTGATTTTATTTGGCTTTTATGGATATAGCTGCTCCATGAAACTGTATATCAAACTGTACTTGATCAATTGGTTGGAGTTTATAAACAAGTCAAAATTGGAGATCCATTGGAGAAAGGTACGTTATTGGGACCGTTGCACACTACTGTGTCAAAGGAGAACTTCGTGAAAGGCATCCAAGCCATTAAATCTCAGGTTTGTTTGGTCTCTTCAATATGGTGATGTAATTAGAATTTTGTTCCCCCATATCAGTTTGTTCTGTTTGATGTAGTCAGAATGTTGGTCGAATTATATGCACTCACTGTCTAATTACCTGAGCACTCTTCCCAGAATATGAGCTCATTTGTACTGAGCATTTACCTAACTACTACAAGAGAAACTAAGTGTTGAGGTGCTTTGAAGTTGACACTCCAATCTCCACTAAGCCTGATTAGACAGCACTTATATACTTGTGTTTATAAATGATGCACATGTGTGCATGCATGCATGCATGATCATCTTTATGTGTTTCTTGTGTGGCGGCGGCGGTGGGAGTTTGCAAAATATGTTACGTTTATGATGACTTGACTAGTGCATAGTTGTTTATATTGAATTTTTTCCATTTTGAAGAAAGAGACCTTTACGAAGTAAAGGAATCCTTGCTTGTCACATCGTATGGTTGAGAAATGAAGGGCCATTGGATGCATCACAATGCCTTCTAACGGAATCTTGGACAAATTTCTGCCAACCATTGGATATATCAATTATTCACTGGTAATAATTGATATATCCAACTTTCCAACCTGTAGGTTTTCCAAATTTCTAAAGGTGCATTATTTAGCTGTCATGCAGTTTTACGGGAAGGCCCTCTCATGCTCACAGTTATGTAACTTACATGAACAGAACCGGGGGAGCGTGGGGGAAATAGAAACAGTATTGTATAGAAATCTAGATTTGCTACCACTCATTCCAACTTTGACCCTAAAGAAATCAAGCTGCCAAAATCGTTCCAACTTTAGCCCTATGAAAAACTGCAAAATTCCAAACTTGTGTATATCTATTATGGGTGGAAGCTGACAATAATTAATTAGTTTAGTTAGGAATTTTTAGGCCTGTTCCCAAAGTGTATTTGTTTATGTGTGTGTATATATATTGAGGAGGTAAATGATTGTAGTAATGAAGAGGGATTACAAATGTACAGGTATATAATAAGATTCTCTCCCTCTGTGTGTGTATATATCATTTTTTTTCTCTTGCTTATTATGACTTCCTTAGCTCCTTTCTTCCCTTTATGCCTCATCATGCGACCTTACCATATAACAGTTGTTGGTTGTCGCGGAAAAAAAAAAATCAAGAAATATAAATCATTCTCCAATGTCCCACCTCTTCCTCCAAAGGGAAGGTATTCTCTTATGTTTTAGTTGGATTTGTTGTCTCAAGTTTGAATTTTTTTTTTTAAATGTTTGTGCTTCCAAATAATTTTCTATGGCCTTCAATAATGCATATATTTTTTGGTAGAACTCTTTTATCTATTAAATGAAGAAGAAGACATTATGACTGTGTCCCTGCAAAGTTGCCTTGGTTAGAAGAAAAATAAGTATATGGATGTATATATATATACAACAAGAACAATGTTCTCATCCCAAATTTTCTTGGTGGTCGGTTGTTTGAATCGCTTTCTTCTATTCATATTTGTTAAGGGCCAAGGCAATGTTCTCAGTAACACTAACAAAAATAATATCATTTTCTAGAACTTCAATTCATGTTTGTTTAGACCTAACTCTAGACCTCTAGGCTCTTTTAATTACTATTTTATCGCTTCTTATGGTCCGTGTTGTACACGTCGGAACCACGAAAGACTATTTTCTTTCATCTTGTCCTCAATTGGCGTCACTTCTAAGTTCCTATGAATACACTCATTTTTAGTCATATCTTTCAATGTATTGCTAATCATCCATCTTAGCATTCTTATTCTGCACTAATTCATCGACATGTTTCTTGATTGTCCAACATTTTGATCCATAAAGCATGGCTTGTCATGTTCATGTCTTATATAATTTTTCTTTCGACTTGAAAGGTATCCTCCAATCACAAAGTACTTAAGAATTACTGTGTTTCAATCATTATGTTTTAACTATATGCATGTTATCCTTTTCAATCTCTCCATCATGATTAATGATTGATCCAAAAATACTCACTTTTGGGTATCTCTTGCCTACCTACCCTCCTATATGCATTCCTTTTTTTGCCTTTTGATTGAATTTACAATATATATATATATATATATATATATATATATATATATATAAATATATATATATATATATATATATATATATATGAAATGGTAATTGCGGCGGACGCTCCTACCGGGAATCGATCTCCCGACCACCCAGGCCGCATGCCTCACCGCTACCTATGTTACCTGGACTCGTGTACGGGTGTCGGGTACGGGTACATATCCAAGAGTCTGGTCCTTCAAACTCACAAGTGAAGGACACACTGACTCGGCTAAAAAGGATCCAAATTTTGGATACGGGTACGGAGATATGACTAAGATTTCAAAAAAAAGATAATATGTAATTATAAACTACTAGTAAACTTTATTGAACTAGTTGAATAAGTTCCTAAGGGACCGTCCCTTTAGCTCCACTACTACTTTACTCAGTGTTGTAAAAATCCCTCTAGGCAGCCGACTAGTCCCCGACTAGTCGCTAGTCGGCCGCCGCCGACTCGACTAGGGGCTAGTCCCCGACTAGTCACTTGTCGGCCACCGTCGACTCGATTAGGGGCTGGTCCATCCAAAAATTAGCTAAATTAGTACTAGTCTGGGCTACCGTCGACTTCGTCAAGGCAGCCGTCGTCGACTCTTTACTTTGTTGCTGCCTTTTTCTATTTTTGAAAAAAGTGACTAGCCTACTCTTTTTTTATTTTTACTTTTGCTTTGTTATCTCTTTGCTACTGTTGTTGTGGCTCTTTTTTTAATTTTTGCTTGTTACTTTTTTTTTGCTTTTGCTTGCTACTGCGGCTGTAACTCTCCGTGCAAAATAGTAAGTTGTTAACATATTATTTAAATATTTATCGAAATAGAAATTTATGCAAAATAATGAATAAGAAAATGCACTGTAGTCTGCGATAATTAAAAGTTCAACAATTAACATATTATTTTTTAAAATATTTTTATAACATATCACACATATATATATATTCATTAAAAATTCTAAACCGACTAATTCGACTAGTCCCCGAGTAGTCCCCGAGTAGTCCGATTAATCCGTAGTCCCCACGAACCGACTAGCGGCCGACTAGCGATTTTTACAACCTTGACTTTACTACAAGTCTACCACATTAAAATAAACTATCTACTTCACTACCACATTAAAATAAACTATCTACTTCACTACCAGTCATCATGAAGGATCTGATTGTCACCATGGAGGATCGGATACGGATTCCATACCCATACCCATGTCCTATCGGGTCGACACGGGTACTTCTCCTTAAAGTGGAGAGTCCGGGTAACATAGACCGCTACCACTAGGCTAGGACATCGTGTGTGTGTGTGTGTATATATATATATATATATATATATATATATATAAAACATCAAAAAACGTCGACTTAAGTGGTCATGACTTGAAGACATAAGACCCAGGAAACTAGGTCGGAGGTTGAACCCGGATATTTAGGTAGCGGCTGATTGAAAGCCGGACCTGGAAGACTGGTCTATCCAGGTAAGAGGATCGTCGTACCAACGGTTAGCCCGAGTAGAGCATGCAGTGGAGATCAGCCCGAGTAGAGCATGCAGTGGAGATCAGCCCGAGTGGCGGCATATCGAGGAAGGATGCATTAGACGCGAAAATTCGATGCCGGCTAGGTTGATAGAGAGGAGGATGTCAAAAGTCTCCGGCTTAGCCCGGGGAGTAGATTGTAATACAATTACCTTGCTGCAATATATATGTACACACACACACACACACACACACACACACACACACAACGAAACCTTATTGGTTTAATTTTCTTTATGGTTCTCTTGTCTTCCTTGGTGGAACTTTTCATGATTTTTGTAAATCTATGCAGGGAGGAAAGATTCTCGCTGGAGGTTCTGTCATAGAATCTGAGGGGAACTTTGTCCAACCTACAATTGTCGAGATCTCTTCTGATGCACCAGTAGTCAAGGAAGAGTTGTTTGGTCCTGTCCTTTATGTGATGAAATTTCAGGTGGAGTGTCTGCATGTTACCTTCGTCTTTCCTGATTTCAAAATCTGCTTACGTACATTTAGTTCCATTAGGATCCTACCTGGCAGTTGTATTTCATTTCCATTATCTTCAGTAGTAAACAGTTATAATATTTTGTAAATGTCATCTTTTTCTGCAAACCCATTTACTTCCTCAATTCCTAATTTTGTGCAGACTTTAAAGGAAGCAATTGAAATAAACAACTCTGTACCTCAAGGTTTAAGCAGCTCTATATTCACTCGCAAACCAGAAATTATATTCAAGTGGATTGGGTAAGTTCTAGAAATGCACTGTATATATGAGGTTTATATTGAGCTCTTCATTCCTTCTCAACAATACTATTTTGTTTATATATTAAAACTCTCCATCTGTCATTTTTTTGCTTAATTGCTATACTATACTCTAGGTCGCAGACGAGAATGAATTTTTTTAATGACGATATCTAGATCAATGAAACGCCCTACAAATTTAATCGAATACTATAAATTGAGAAAAATGGAGAATGAAGCATTCCTTTTCAAGGATTTTATGAATTATACGTTGAGAAGCACTAAATATATATCAGTTTAATTGTTGAGCCTTTTTCATTCTTTTTCAACAATGTTATTTTGCTTACACAAATAAAATTTCATTCTTATCAACTTTATATAATTGGTACGTTGTTCCATACCCGCAAATTGGAGTTCTAGTTCTGTGTTCCCAATAATTCACAGTAGAAATGTACAAATTGTAGAGTGCAAACCAATTTGAAGTATTATAGTAAGTCTTTTCAGTATATTTATTATTCATTAGTAAACTAAATGGTTTGCTTTCATCTATATTTTTCTAAGTTTATGATTTTTATTTTTATTTTCCTACATTTTTCCAAGTTTATGATTTTTATTTTTATTTTCCTACATTTTTCTAAGTTTATGATTTTTATTTTATTTTTGTTTACAGTACTAACTGTTTCTTTTATTATCAAATATTACAATATTGCCTTCTTTAATGAGCTATATTTGCTCTTTATCTGAGAATTATGCAGACCACATGGCAGTGACTGCGGTATCGTGAATGTGAATATACCTACTAATGGTGCTGAAATTGGTGGTGCATTTGGTGGTGAAAAAGCCACTGGTGGTGGACGTGAAGCAGGCAGTGACTCCTGGAAGCAATACATGCGCCGTTCAACATGGTAAGCTGTCCATTGCACTTGTGTACCTTGTTAGTAACTGTTGGAGTCCTTGCCACTACACCAAAACTATGAGGCTTGCATATTTATATTCTTCAGCACACACCCACGGGTACGAAGACTCATTCTATGGGCTGAGAACTGAATTCACGCTGCTGTATAATCGTATATATATAAACCATACTTTTGCCGTCAGCTAGCCTCTTTAGTAGCAATATGACGTAATTAAAGACTTTTATGAACCTTATGACCTAATTAGCGTTCTTAAGCTGCAAATTGGAACTTTGACTTTTGGTAATCTACTTGAAATGCTCAATCCAGTCATATTTGAAGTTCTAACTTCCGAAGCCTCTCCTTCAGTATCTCTAAGTGTGTAACTGATACTGTTATTATCAGAAGTAACTGCAACTTGGTAAGACCGGATCCGCTGACTTTGACAAGTTGATATTTTAGTGTGGATAATATTATGCTGGGCACTGAAAAACAAAACTTGGATCCTCTGATCAATTTTTTATATGTATAACATGGACTTCGATCTAGAGGTACATTGGTATGACCTCTAAGCTGAACCTGGCTTCTCACGATTTTTCATATTGTTACTAAACTTGGATCCTCCGATCGATTTTTGTAAATTGCGCCAATATCTAGTTCTGTGCAGCTTCTTGAAATCATAGTCCATTTTTTGTGTTTGCATGCTTGTATATGAAACTCTCATCATTTCCTCCTCTTGTTGCTTGGTGAAATATTAATGGACTGATCTAAATCTAAATGCAGTACAATCAACTATGGGAGTGAACTCCCATTGGCACAGGGAATAAACTTTGGCTAGCTCATGTAGTAACATTCAGGTTATTCTCCTACCCCTAAATAAGCTATCGAGTTATGACATTTGTTCGCTTGATTTCCAGAAATCTGAATCTCTTGCTCTCACTTGATGCAGTTCTACGGGAAGAGAGTCTGCTCTGTAGGTCGCTCAGCTGTGGAACCTTGCCTCCTCGTAAATATAGCGAGAAAATAAGATGGATCTTCTCTATTTATAACTATGCCTCTCCCTGTTTTTCACTGGGCTTCTTTCTAAGGCACAGGATCTCCGACCATAGTAGGTCGGATACATGCGTCTTTGGTTGAAGCTATTAAACCATCCTTTTTAATTAAAAAATGCCTAAATCTTGCATTCCTTTCTATTTTCAGTGCAGTTTGTAATGTGCTTTTATTTTATTTTTTGTCCTTCTACTTGTTTATGCACGACGTAGCTATAGCGTTTATATTGCTTATTATATGGTGTCACTGGGGAATGAAACATAACACTACTGTGAAAGCTAGACGACTCTTCTTCGACTAGAACCTGACTTTATTATAGCGACGGTGTATGGAATTACATTGAAGGCTTCTCGTCTGCTGTTTGTTCTTGCCGCCTGGAAGAACATGCCGAATGATCGTGGCGTGACAAGAGACCAGAATTTCTGAGTCATCGACACACAACGCTAGTATCAACTTGATGGCAACGCAAAGCTGCTATCTGCAAATTGTTAAGGCAAATTGTCTGATGATCTTAATGGACAATGAATGGTTCTTGTTGCCAATCCTGTCTCCAGAAGCATGACATTAACTTCACAATTTCTGATGCAGCTCAAGATTTGTGCTACAATTTCTTTAGGAGTCCAATTCTTTTGATGTGATGTATATACTTCACAATATGGGCTGACCCTGATACTTTGGAGTGTCTGGTCACATGACTCACATCCGACACATAACACCATGACATGACACGGATACTACTTACTAGCTACATATATGTATTGAACCCTAAAGATGAAATCCTCGTCCTTGCATGTGATATGGTGGTCGAGATGTTGCTTTTTGCCTCTACTTGACATCGTTAGCTTGAAACATCACTGTGCTATCGGCAGCTAAAGGGACTCGTCTCTTGCGATGACTCTATACTCTACTCTCTAGTGAGTTACCATGTGTCCAGTATCGGTCTCGTCTTGGTGCAGTTGTAGTTCGTCTACCGGTACCAGCTACTGTCGAATGCATTTGTTTAGTCGTTTAAACAACTTTTTGAATGTAGACGTAAAATGTTACAGAAATAGTGTTGGGATGCTTCACACTACTTTTACATTTTAAACTTAATTTAAGGTGAATTATATGGAGAGAGGGAGAGAGACAGGGAGAGCGTGGGGGCAAGTTTTCAAAGATTATCACCCATTAGTTGGAACAAGTCTTTATCCCCAAAAATTTTGATCGGCTGTTTGAATCCTTTGCATAATATTGAGAATGCTCATTGAATGAGCAATTCAATAACAGATTTCGGATCTAATCAATATTGATATACCGACTTATCTGTTGATACGAACGGCGGTCCCCACGATCCGAGTCCGATTGGAATTGGAATAGGTTCGACAGCGGATCACGAAATCGTGGCGATCTTCTCTATCTAGGGCTTAAACTTCAATACATCGATACTAGCATTCGTTCGCCCCTTTGTGGCTCCCCTCATTCAATAAAAATAAGAATCATGAAGAAGATTTGCTATCTTGTAAGAATCTACTTCTGTCACTCATGCAATAGGATCTACACAAGGAAAAGCACTTGCTATTCGTTGGTTATCAAGGGCATCCCGAAAACGTCCGGGTCAAAATATGGCTTTCAAATTAAGTTCCGAATTAGTAATTAAAATAAAAGGGGATATGGCGAAATTGGTAGACGCTACGGACTTTTCAGCAAGAAATATATCGAAGAGTTGGCGTTGGACTAGCCGAAAATCTGAGTTTATCGGAAACTTGGTCTAAAATTCCTGAAAATTAGCTTTTTATGATTACATTGGTAATAATCCAGCAAAAGGGGGATTACTCTGAGCGGGATAGATATAGAGGTACGAATTTGTCGAGCGAACCGCACTCCTTCGTATACGTCAGGAGTCCATTGATGAAAAGGGGCTGGGGAAAACTTGAACCCAATTCCTACAATAATGGATATAAATTTTGATCGGCTGTTTGAATCCTCTTCTTGGGACAAAGCATGCCAACCTTGTAAAATTTCCTTGGCTATGCCGTCTCCAGAGGCCACGCCACAAGTATTTTGGTACATGATTATTGATGGGTACAGATAAGATATGGGTTTCACATATGGTAGGGACTGAAGGAGGTACCACATGCAACTTGGCTGGGTGTGTAAATGATGTTATCCATATAAAAAATGATAATGCTCCTACTATTTTGATTATACAGTATAACAGTATAGATTGATTCAATATTGTGTTCTTGATTTTTCTGCTCTGTTATCATCCAAGTAAGTTATGCTACTTGGTTGGGTGTGTAAATGATCCTATTATCCATAACAAAATTGTTAATACCAGGCCGGCCTTGAGCTCGTGGGGGCTCAGGACGAATTTTCAGAATAAGGTCTCATACATGATGTAAGAAATATTAAAAAAAAGACTACAACCAAAGATTGAACATAGGTCCTTTAGTATAAGGGTCTTAATTACTAACCACTAGACTACAATAACATTGTGCAAGAGGGTCCATGGTACATATTAGTTCTTTTTTGAGATACAAGATTATTAACATATTTATTTTAAAACTGTTTTTTTTTTCCCTCATGATCCATGGGTCCTGGACGGTCGTCCCGGCCCTGATAATACTCATAGTGTTTGGATTATATAATATTATAGATTGATTCAATATTGTTTTCTTGATTTTTCTAGATCTGTTATCATCTAAGTAAGTTTTGCAAATTGGCTAGGTGTGTAAATGATTTTATTATCCATAAAAACAATTGATATACTCGTAGTATTTGGATTATGTAATAGTATAGGTTGATTTAATATTGTGTTCTTGATTTTTCTAGATACGTTATCACCCAAGTAAGTTTTGGGTCTAAGTGTGGAATTGTTTCTTATTAAATTTTATTAGGCAAATTACTTTAATCTTCCCTTTTTTGAACAAGTTTATATAAAGGTAAACTAACCACTCTTATTTTCAAAATAATTTATATGGCTCATTTTTTAGCAAATTTTCAAGCTCCATTTTCCAAGCCGCATTATAATAGTAGTTATGTTAGTTACGATTTATTATAGATATGTTTATATTTTAATTAAAATTTGTTATAGATATAGGTAGTTAAATATAATTAAATAATATCTGGTAGTTAAATTATTTGTTTATTTTAATCCTTAATTACCCGCCTAGTAGAGATTACTTATGTAACTATTCAGATTTCTACCGAACAAATTTATCAATCAGTTAATTAGTGTTGGTGCTTTCTTTACATGGAGAGAGCTTGCTCTCAACGTGCCTTGTAAATTTTAGTCCCACATCGGAAATGCACCATGAGTTATCTCAACACATATACTAGGGTGTGTTGTTGAGAGATGCACATGGGGTGGTGACCCTAAGGAGGGAACCATGTGGGTGATTTTACAAGGAGGTAAGAATAAGGCTCCAAGGATTAAGCATTAATGCTTTTGTCATTCTCTTGGATTAATTCCATTTGGAGCTAAGCCCCAAAGGGGCTTAGCGACTCGGACTCGGACTCGGACTCGGGCTCATGGGCTCATGAGGCGTTTTGTTGGCGCACTTTGCACTTAGCACGTCAGCAGCTACGAAAATTACAAGTCAGAAAAGGAGAAAGAAAGAGAGAGTTGCTGCCGCCATTGCAAGTCCATCTGAGGAGTCTGAACAGAGGTGACTTCGAGCGTTCCATAAGTTCTTCAACTTGCTGGTTCCTGGAAGCAGATCGTGTGGGGCGAATCTTGGTTTGAGCAACGGTGTTTTGACACCCCAGCATTGTTCTTCTTCTCATCTCTCTCTAGTTTTATTGTAACTCGTTCTGTCCCAATTGCAACACGTTTGCAAGAAAGAACGAGAGATCTTCTCTTCTCTTTTTCCCTCCTTCAGATTGTAATTTGGCTATTTGATTTATTGTACCATCGTAGATCTTGAGTTTGATCACTGCAAAGTTTTTGTGTGACATCTCAGATCTCGATTGCATCTGTTTTTCATCTTTGATCAAGCCCCGGGACTAACAATCTCAAAGCAAGATCCGTGTAGATGGAAAACATTAATGCTTCGCTCCTCCAATCGGACTTCTGCAAGTTGGAAAAGTTCGATGGAGAGCACTATCAAGTCTGGAAGAGAAAGGTGTACCTAACTCTTCAACTAAAAGACGTTGATCATGTTCTGTTGGAGGGAGAACCCTCTGTTCCAGACACTGGATCTACTGTCGCAATCAACGCGGCTACCAAACTCCAGGCCAAGTGGAGAAGGGAAAATAGCATCTGCAGGCTTCTCATCCTGAATGCTATGGAGGACTCTCTGGCAGAATTCTACTCAAAGAAGGAACTTGCCAGAGACATATGGGAGTCTGTAGAAAATCTGTATGAAGAAGACAAGAACAGGAGCAAAATATTTGTGGTTGAAAAATATCACAAATTGCTCTTTGAGGACGAAAAGTCCATGCTGCCACAGGTGAAGGAATTTCTGAAGCTGCGTCAGAAACTGGAAGACGAAGAGATGCCCCTTCCCGACAAGTTTGTCGTCGGAGGGATCATCTCAAAACTTCCTGCTGGATGGAGTACCTTCTATGCAAGGATGCACAGAAAGAAGCTAGACATTAGCTTGGGAGATCTACTTCAAGAGATCCATGTTGAGGACGAGATGCGTTCCCAACAGAAGGTGGACACTCTATCCAAACAGTTGGCTAAAGCCAATCTTGTGTAGACGAGAGATCCCAAGGGGAAGCAGGCGGCTTCTCATCCCAAGAAGAAGGACTTCACTAATCTAAAAGTGAAGGGTCCTTAGTCCCACGTGACTTGTTACAATTGTGGCAAGAAAGGCCACTACAAGAGTGAATGCAGATCTAAGCCTAAACAATCAGAGAAAGGTGAGCCTAATAAGGTTTCATTGGTTTCTAACATTATTGCTATGATCGGACAGGTCACAACTGTGAGGGTTGACTCTGACTGGTGGATAGACACTGGAGCGACTTGCCATGCCGGTTCAGGCAAGGAATGGTTCGTCACGTACCAGCCGATATCTGAGAAGGTTGTCATGGCGAACCAGGCCCAAGCTGAAGTTCTGGGGATCGGGACCGTGGAACTGAAACTCACTTCGGGGAACACTCTGACGCTTCAAGGTGTGAAACATGTTTCGGCGATTGCCAAGAACCTGATCTCTGGGAGCCTGCTCTGCAACGCAGGCTTGAGGATGGACATCAATGCTGGTCAGATGGTGATGTCCAAGAAAGGAACATACTTCGGGAAGGCTTATCAAACCGAAGGAATGTTTAAAATTCAGCTTGTTAACCAGTTTGAAGACATTAATGCAGTTGCATTTTCTGATTATTCTCTTGAGTTGTGGCATAATAGACTAGGACATGTTCATTGTAAAAGAATTAACAAAATGTCTAGTCTAGGATTTATCTCCAAATGTGGGGGTGAGGTGGAGAAGTGTGAGGTGTGTGCTCAGACGAAGATCACAAGGAAACCCTTTCATCGGGTCAATCAAAGTACAGATCTTCTGGAGTTGGTGCACTCCGATATCTGTGATTTCAAACATTTCTCCACGAAGGCCGGGATGAAGTATTTCATAACCTTCATCGACGACTTCTCAAAATATGCGTTCGTCTACTTGCTCAAGTCTAAAGACGAAGCCTTTGAGAAGTTCAAAGAGTTCAGGACCGAAGCCGAACGGCAGACTGGACAACAACTCAAGAGGTTAAGAAGTGATCGAGGTGGGGAGTACAGGTCTCATGAATTCGCATCGTTCTGCAAAGAACATGGAATCATATGCGAGACTACTGCTCCATATTCTCCTCAATCCAACGGAGTAGCGGAGAGGAAGAACAGAACGTTGACAGAAATGATGAACTCTATGCTGCTAACCGCGGGTCTTCCTAAATGCTACTGGGGAGAAGCTGCATTGACGGCCACTTTTATTCTAAATAGAGTGCCACATGCAACTTCGGACGTAACTCCTCATGAACTCTGGTTCAAAGTCAGACCAAACTTGAATGTCATTCGAGTGTGGGGGTGTCTGGCGTATGTGAAACTCCCAGATCTGAAGATTCAGAAGCTAGGGACAAGGACTACGAAGGCGATCTTCTTGGAATATGCCGAGAAGAGTGATGCTCGGAGATTTCTTGATATTGAGTCAAATCATATCATCGAATCTCGCGATGCTGAATACTTTGAAGACAAGTTTGCAAAAGACAAAAACATTGTTCTTTCGGACATTCCGGAAAATGATGTAGGTGCAAATGAGACTGAACTCTCATATGAGCCAGTAGTCCAAGAAGAAGCTGTTGTTGATGAAACAACTCTTGTACCAGAACTCACAGAGCCGTCAGCTAAGCGAGCGAGGAGACCGAAAGACTTCGGAGATGACTTTGTCACCTATCATGTAGAAGCAGATCCGCTTACCTATGATGAGGCGATGAAGACCAGAGATGCTATCTTCTGGAAGGAGGCAGTGAATGACGAGTTTGACTCTATCACCTCTAATAACACATGGGTGTTGGTAGATCTACCTGAAGGAGAAAAGCCCATCGGATGTAAATGGATCTTCAAGAAGAAGATGAAGGCAGATGGAACTATTGACAAGTTCAAGGCCAGGCTGGTAGCCAAGAGATTTTCTCAGAAACAGGGGATAGACTACTTTGACACGTACGCTCCAGTAGCCCGGATGACCACCATCAGGATGTTAATCGCTCTTACAGCTATACATAAGTTGGTGATACATCAGATGGATGTAAAGACTGCATTCCTGAATGGGGAGCTGACCGAAGAGATTTACATGCAACAGCCAGATGGATTTGTCGTCAAAGGTCTTGAAGACAAAGTCTGCAAGTTGGTAAAATCATTGTATGGTTTGAAGCAAGCTCCCAAGATGTGGCATGAGAAGTTTGACAAAGTTATTAGGTCAAACGGCTACAGAGTCAGCGAGACAGACAAATGTGTTTACACAAAGTTCGGTGATGGAAGAGGAGTCATTGTTTGTCTGTATGTGGACGACATGCTAATCCTAGGTACGGATATAGGCTGTGTCACAGAGACAAAGAAGTTCCTCTCAACCAAGTTCAGTATGAAGGACTTAGGGGATGCAGATGTCATCTTGGGCATAAAGATCATCCGGACAGACACTGGAGTAGCGCTGTCACAATCTCACTACATTGAGAAGATGCTCACACGCTATGGGTATAAGGATCTTCCAGGGATCGATACGCCATACAGGTGTGATCAGAAGCTGAAGCCAAATTCAAGGGAAAGCGTCAGGCAGCTGGAGTATTCTAGCGTTATCGGAAGTTTGATGTACGCAACCACTGCCACAAGGCCTGACATAGCTTTCGCCGTGGGAATGCTGAGTCGGTTCACCAGCAACCCATGGGTTGAGCACTGGAAAGCTGTGAAGCGGGTGATGAGATATCTCAAGAAAACTCAGACATATGCACTACACTACAACGGGTATCCGACAGTAGTGGAAGGCTTCAGTGATTCTAGCTGGTGTTCAGAGGTGGAAAGCGAGAGATCCACAGGTGTATATGTCTTTTCCTTGGGTAGAGCTGCTATATCGTGGAAGTCGAAGAAGCAGACTATACTCTCTCGTTCCTCCATGGAATCTGAATTCTATGTACTTGAAACTGCAGCAGATAAAGCAGAATGGCTTCGGGAGCTCATGTATGATCTTCCAGTGGTTGGGGCTCAGATACCGGCGATACCGATATACTGTGACAACCAGGCGACTGCGGCGGTGGCATCAAATGACCTCTTCAACGGAAAGAAGAGGACTGTGCGGTTGAAGCACAGGGCAGTACACGATCTTATCAAAAGAGGTATAATTGCAGTGGTTGATGTTCGGAGTCAGGAGAACCTGGCAGATCCGTTCACAAAGGGCCTCAAGCGCCAGTTGGTCGATGACACAGCTTGTAAAATGGGCTTGAAGGTATTCTGATAGTGTGTCTTTGTAATCCTACCATAAAGTTTTATGCTATTAGTTCAAAGAGAAATCTACTAGGCATCTAACTTTTGGTTCAAAGGAAGATCACTGACTGGAAAACTATCAGGTAACAGTGGGTACTTGTTCTCTGGAACATGGAAAGGATACGGACTCATAACCACTGTTGTCTACTATGTATTTTTCTGCAAAAAAAACAGATCATGTGGAAGGTTGGCTTAAACGCCTTAATGAGTTCTCGGGCAGAGTGAATGCCTGGTGTGCTTTACAGGAAGCACGGTAGAGCAGCACTACAAGGAGTGAAACTCCATGCTACAGTGGGGTGACTCCACCATGAGGTTCCCAGGTAGGGGTAATGCCTCGGCTTTGCAAGCCAAGTCACAACGGCGTAGCACCGCAAATAGGCAGGTAGCCTAATACTGTATGACGTAATTAAAGAGTTGTAGACAGCACTACAAAGGGGAGGATGGCCCCATGTTACAGTGGCACGACACCACGATGAGGTACCCAGGTAGGGGTAAAGCCTCGGCATTACAAGCCATGTCGTTGCGGCGTAACATCGCAAGGAAGCCTTAGGCTTCATGATGGGTAGTTTTGGCACTACAAAGAGGCTTGTGACCTCATGCTACAGTAGTATGACACTACGATAAGGTTTTCAGGTAGGGGTAATGCCTCGGCTTTAGGCCATGTTATAGCGGCGTAGCACCGCAAGGAAGCGCAAGGCTTCATGCCATATCTCTTTAATAAAGAACTCACCTATAGTGTATGAAAAGAGATGTCAGGCCGTCTCTTGAGGGTAAACTTGTAGACGCCCAAAATTATATACTGAAACCAGGCTGGTACAGGGCCTTTAATGTGCAGCCAGAAGCACACGTAACTACACTTTGTGAGTGGAAAGAATTACAATTGTGGTGCAGAATTCAAGGCATAGTCCATTCTTGTATCACATTGTTATTTAACCCCATGCGGGAAGATTCAAGTCGTCAGCGACATCTATCATAATGCAAAATGGACAGTTACTGTGGGGAACGCTCAACCCTGGACACATATATATGTTGTGATATGTGGGGGATTGTTGATGCTTTCTTTACATGGAGAGAGCTTGCTCTCAACATGCCTTGTAAATTTTAGTCCCACATCGAAAATGCACCATGAGTTATCTCAACATATATAAGGGTGTGTTGTTGAGAGATGCACATGGGGTGGTGACCCTAAGGAGGGAACCATGTGGGTGATTTACAAGGAGGTAAGAATAAGGCTCCAAGGATTAAGCATTAATGCTTTTGTCATTCTCTTGGATTAATTCCATTTGGAGCTAAGCCCCAAAGGGGCTTAGCGACTCGGACTCGGACTCGGACTCGGGCTCATGGGCTCATGAGGCGTAATGTGGCGTTTTATTGGCGCACTTTGCACTTAGCACGTCAGCAGTCATGCGGTCTTTATGTGGCTCATATGCGACCATGCGGTCTTCTGCGGCATGCGGCTCATATGCGGCCATGCGGCACATGCGGCTCATGCGGCCATGCGGCTCATGCGGCACATGCGGCTCATGCAGCACATGCGGTCCATACGGTCCATGCGGTCCATGCGGCCCATGCGGTCCATGCGGCTCATGCGGTCCATGCGGTCCATACGGCCATTAGGTTCATGCGGCCAGGCTGCTGCTGCTGCCGCATGGAGGGATCCGCTGACTGTGCAGATTATAAATCAGTTATGGAAAGGCTGAATCAATGCGATTAAATCAGATCCTATCTTTGTGGGATTTGAATTAATTCAAATCCTATCTGTGTGGGATTTGAATTAATTTCGTGGGATTTGAATTAAATCTCGTTGCTATCTTTTGGGATTTGATTCAATCTTTCCATAACTGAAGAGGCGGCTAGGGTTTCCACCCTCTCTCTATAAATACTCTCTTCTGGCCTCCTTTGTCATTACTACGAAAATTACAAGTCAGAAAAGGAGAAAGAGAGAGAGAGTTGCTGCCACCATTGCAAGTCCATCCGAGGAGTCTGAACAGAGGTGACTTCGAGCGTTCCATAAGTTCTTCAACTTGCTGGTTCCTGGAAGCAGATCGTGTGGGGCGAATCTTGCTTTGAGCAACGGTGTTTTGACACCCCAGTATTGTTCTTCTTCACATCTCTCTCTAGTTTTATTGTAACTCGTTCTGTCCCAATTGCAACACGTTTGCAAGGAAGAACGAGAGATCTTCTCTTCTCTTTTTCCCTCCTTCAGATTGTAATTTGGCTATTTAATTTATTGTACCATCGTAGATCTTGAGTTTTATCACTGCAAAGTTTTTGTGTGACATCTCAGATCTCGATTGCATCTGTTTTTCATCTTTGATCAAGCCCCGGGACTAACAATTAGTGATGTTTAGAATCAAAACAAGATTAATGTATCATTATCCAAATAATGATTTTCCACTCTAATATTTATTGGAGTGTTCGTCTGCCAAGGTCGATAGCTAGTGACAAAATGTCATGGTGGCGGGAGCCGAAATCTTCAACCAGCAGCAGCAACAACCAAGCCGAAGCCGAAGTCGAAGCCAAATTCGTAAAATGCGACTGCTGCGCCCTGATCGTTCCCTAAGGAGCACCTGATACGATCGGTAATGAGGCGGTCGCGAGGAAAAATTATTCTATGTGTCGGATACACCTTGAATGACACCCATTAGATGACATTGGGATGAATGCATGCACAAATCCACATGCAATCCAATAGACTACATGGAGAATGCATGGTGTGCCCGACAGACAGAATAATTTCTCAGAATCGAGACAACGGAAACTAGGAATGGACGCGACGCGGTCGGGGAGCTGCTTCACGGGCACCATTGGTTATTGAATAAGATCAAGAGAAAATACGGAGGAGAAGCGAAGTGATTTTTTTTCTCCAACCCCTACGTTGAAGGAATAATATGCTTTTCCGTGAGTCGAATCGATCTCCATCCAACCATGATGTGTTATATCACCACCTACTATTTTAGTAGAATCAAAGTGATTGAAAGCAACTAAATAATAATCTTCTCAAGGAGAAGGCTAGGTTTATGCTAGGTTAGGGTTTATGGTTTTGTTTTAGTTGATAAGTCTTAGAGTTTGTGTTACATTGTTCATTTTCTTTTAAATGCAAAACTTTGAACTTAATTGTGGATATATGTTAGGGAATTTTCCTATGGGCGAGGTAGAAATTTAGTTTCCATTTGAAATTGAACATTGAGTTTTTGGGAAATTTTGATGGAAAGATATTCTTGAAGTTAGAAATGAAGATTTTCTAGAGGACCTCTCTCTGAATGAAACTACAATTAAGAAATGTGATGTATAAATAGAAAGTTAGAGAAGTTAGAGGTTGCTTGAGAATAAGATGAGAGAAAAACGCTAGTTTGAACATGTGTAATACATAAGATATTAACGAAAAAATGGTAATTGAAGGAGCAAAAAATGGAAGAAAATGCTTCAAAAACTCTACACCAAATATTTGAAACAAAGGTTTTGTTGATTGTTGTGGTACTTTCCCTAATTTGGCAAATATTATAAGACATATTGAACTAATTTATAGTTAGCAATTAACTATTATAAGACATACTGAAACTAATTTATAGTTAACAATTTAATATTTTGGTAAGATATGGAATGATATGTATATGTTAGATGGAAAGAAAGTACTGAAAAAGTGGGAAATGATTTTCGTTTGTGAGGTACCAATTTCATCTATAACCTAATTTTGCAGTTAAAATTGAATTGGTTAAGAATTTGTTTTGTTTAAGTCTAGGTTAAATAACCTAGTAATTGGTTAAGATTTCAAACGATTAGTTTGGTTTGCTTGTAGTTAAGATCATTAAAATGCAATTAGTGGAATTAAATCAACCATTATTTTCAAATTAATTCCTTCCTCTTTACTTGTCAGAATTCCAAATGCTTTTGTTGTTTTTGTATTCCTTTTATGGTGTTAGAAATTCAATCATGAGTATTTTATTTTATTTTATATAAGTAGCATTGATACTAAACAAAAAATAACTACAAATATATCAAACTCTATGCTACAAAAAGTGCACGGTGACTAAATAAAGTGTACTATAAAACATCAAAGATGACATACTACCATAGTTGGAGACTAAATAAAGTGTACTATAAACATCATAGGTAACATCCTACCATAGTTGGCACAAAATAAAACTAAATCCCCAGCATACAAAATGAAAACAGAAAATTAAGTACAAGGGATAAAATTCTCTATATTTATAGGAAAGAGATAAATTTAATTTTTTTTACAAAGACGAGGATGAGACGTAATTGCAAATAGAGTAGGACACAATTGCCAATGGCGCTCATGGAAAAAAGCAATTGGCGTGTCATTGTCAATGGCGCACAACAACACGGTCAAAAGTGTTAGTGCCGGGGCACAATTTTTCGATGGAAAACTGAGAATATGAAACGATTGTAAAGACAATGTTTCAAATCAACACTTCAAGGAAGGTGATTCTGAATTACGAGAATCTAAAAAGATTTCGTAATCAACAGCAATCGATCGTAGTACTTCTAAAAAGAAGATACAATCAGAATTACTGGCAGCAATGAAGAAGGTGACTGGCGAAAGATGGAAAAACTCCTGCCGCGGTGAATAATCACCGTTGCTCAAAGCTTTATTCGCCCTACACGAACAGCTTCCAGGAACCAGCAAGTTCGTCGGAGAACTTGGAACACTCCTGCTCTTCTGACTCCTCGGATGGACACGAACTCCCGTGCAAAAGCAACGCTGGTGCGGCGCCTTTCCTCTCTCTCGAAGGCTGCTGGAATTCGCAAGCAAATTCCGATCAGAACTGTGTTAAAAACACTTCTGAATTCTCTGTTTACTTGTGTTAAAAAACACTTCGTAAACTTTTTGTGGTGGCTTCTCTTACTTGTATATATCTTGCCTTGTGAGAGAGAGGATGCCTTATATAGGCCCTGCAGCAACTGCTCGGTTGCCACAAAGTTAGGGACATGGTAAAAACTACCCCGAACATGTAGCAACCGTCCAGAACGTGCAAACGCACGTTCTGCTGCAAGTTGCGCCAACTGCGCGCACCCTACGCACCTTGCACTCCGCGCACTGAGCCACTTGCGCCATGCGTGCACTGCGCCACTGCACAACCTACACGACCTGCGCCACTCGTACAACGTGCTCCATGCGCCCAACTTGCGCAACATACGCAACATGCGCAACCGGCGCAACCTGTGCGCAACCTGGCGTACAACCTGGCACGCACCCTGGTTGCGCAACGAGTGCAATTAAAGCGCACTATGCGCCTAACGACGATGCTGACGTGCTAAGTGCAAAGTGTGCCAACAAAATGTCACATTACGCCTCATGAGCCCATGACCCGAGTTCGAGTCCGAGTCGCTAAGCCCCTACGGGGCTTAGCTCCCATGGAAATAAATTTCCCAAGAGCAAAAAGCATGAATGCTTTCTATTATTGATTTAGCATTTTTCCCATTAGAAAAATAACCCACATGGCACACCCATGTGCACCTCCACACCACATGTGCATCTCTAAACTAGCAAAGCTAATATAGAGATACAACTCCTTTGGTCTAGTCGATGTGGGACTAAAATTCACTTTGTAAAAGACCAAAACCCAACAATCCCCCACATCTCTATATATGAGTATAAGTGTTCCCCACAGTAACTGTCCATCATGCATTAGGAGAGATGTCGCTGACGACTTGAATCTTCCCGCATGGTTCAAACAATATACTATATTACAAGAATGGACTAAGCCTTGAATTCTGTATCATAGCTGAAATTCTTTCCACTCACATAATGTAGTTACATGTGCTACTGGCTACACATTAAAGGCCTTGTGCCAGCCTGGTTTTAGTACATAATTTTGGGCATCTACAAGTTTACCCTCAAGAGACGGCCTGCTTTCTCTTTGTCCATACATTATAGGTGAGTTCATTATAAAAAGACATGGCATTAGGCTAACTGCCTATTTGTGATGCTCGCCGCTGTGACTTGGCCTGCAAAGCCGAGGCTTTATTCTATTTCTGGGCAGCACCCCACATATAGAACCTCATCGTGGAGTCACCAACTGTAGCATGGAGTTTCACTCCTTGTGTGTGCTACCGTGCTTCCTGTAAAGCACACCAGGCATTCACTTTGCCTGTGAACTCATTAAGGCATTTAAGCCAACCTTCCCACATGATCCGTTTTCCGAAGAAAACAACAGTAGACAACAGTGGTTATAGGTCCGTAACCTCCCTATGTCCAATCCATAGAACATGTATCCCCATTCCTGATATTCTTTCGATTAGTGGTCCTCCTGTCACGACCCGCACCCTAGAGTAAGGGCACGAGAAGTGGGTACGTCCAGCCTACGCCGCAGTGTCGGTGGTAGAACGATGTCCTAGGTCAATCATCTAACAATATAAAGGTACCTGTACAGTTTATACTCTCCGAATGGAGGTGACAAACAGAAAACAATCTCAATCACATCTAGGCTGAAGAATGAAAGATAGATAGATAGACAGTAACTCAAAGAGAACAGTAGAATAGATGAAATAAGTCCAAGTGTCTAGGATAACATAACATCAGAATATCAACTCATAATACAATAAGTCTAAGAGTCTATATATCTCAACATCTCAAAATACAACTCAGATGTAGACAAAATGATAATACAGAAAAGACTGTCTAGCTAAACTAGCCTAGACTACTGGGGCAACATCCTCAGCTGCAGGTGGATCCTGCTGAGGGTCCACAACATAAGTATCATCTAGTCCTGCTCCATAATAGGTAGACACCAGGGCCTCATCCTCATCCTCTGTAATATTTTCAACAGGTCCAGTCAGGACAGGAACGAGCACAATATATCTCACGCAGTGCATAGTATGATAGAAATATAAAGCATGCAATAGAGTAAAATACAGGAAACGCTGAAAGAAGATACATGTAGTAAAAAGATAACTGTAATAAAATATCTACTATAATAGAGAACTAGCAGTGTCTAGTGAGTCAGAGTAAAAATAGACATGTGAAATGGCATAGAAGATTCATGGCTACAGCTACGAGTGATTCATGACTATAGCTACTGGGGTAATATCCACATGACTATTTCCACTCCCCCATCCCCAATCAATACACAAGGATCCATTCAAGTTATGTTAAGATTCGTGATAAGTCCATAAATGAAGATTCATGAGAGGCTCTGTGAGCATGAGAGTACATGAGTCACAAGCGATTCGTGAATCTATGAAAGCATAGAGATACATGATGATTCGTGAAAAGCACAAACATGCTGTATCTGATGCTCCCGAGGGATAACATCTCATGAAAAGATCCATATAGTACCAATCCGTGATAATAATCGTGTCAGCATCAAGTAAAGTAATCTAGAGCAAGAATATAAATCCTGGCAAATATGAAACGGTTAGAGAATGTACTCGCCTGCTGTATGAACGTCTGTAGAGAATATGTTGTCTGAGGAGAGGTGTCTGGCTCCTGATCAGAGCAACACAAGTCACAATGTATTCTAAATAGTGAAAATGAAGTCTACTATGCATACTACATAATTCTAGGTCAATCTGGTCAAAAGTCAACTCTTGGTCAACTCAACAGTCAAACTAGGTCACAGGAAGTCATATTAGGTCAAATAAGGTCAAACAAGATCAAACAAGGTCAAACAAGTTTAATCTAGGTTAAAGTCAACTCCTGGTCAACATTCTAATCAAACTAGTCAAATACTAGTCAACATGATCAATCTGGGTCAAGTCTAGGTCAAACTTTAGACCAACTAAGGTATTGGTCAAACAAAACTAGTCAGCAAGGTAATTAGGTCAAACAAAGACTAGTCAATAAGGTAATTGGGTCAACATGGTCAATCTAGTTAAACTAGTCATTTTTAGGTTAACCCTAGTCAATCTAGGTCAATTAGGTCAAGGTTTGACCTAAGATTGACTTTGGTCAACCCTTAGTCAACAAGGGTTAACTAGTAGGTGTTTAGGTCCATTAGGTTAATTGGGTTAGCCCCAAAGCCATAGGCTAGTCACCTTGGCCATAGACTATTGACTAGGTTTCTATATAAACCTATACCTAGTAAGTCATACATATATATATATATATTATTATATATATATATATATATATATATATATATATATATAGTTATATATAGTTATACACAATCTATCTAATACCTATATATCAATATGGGAGTACACTATATAATACCAAAACCCATACATATATATATATATATATATATATATATATATATATATATATATATATATATATATATACACAAACAACAATCACATAGGCCTATAGCCTATGTGATACCCATATACCCTAGGTATCTATATAGACACACTATATATAATTCTAAACAAATATATATCATTCATATATGTATATATATATATAGACTAAACCTATATATATAAACATATATATAGAGAGAGAAAGTGAGAGAGAGACATAGAGTGAGAGAGAGACTGAAAGAGAGAGGGACAGTGAGAGAGAGGGAATGGACAGAACACACAGGAAATGGGGGGGGCTGTTCTCAGTTTTCCTGAGAACAGGAAACAGCCCCCAAACACACACACAGTCACATATATACATATATATGTATATATATACACAACTACCAATATACACAACTAAACATCCCCAAAACTCACCTACAACTCACATACATATATACTACATATATATACACTGAAAATACACTAATATGTATAAATCATATTGAAATTTGATTTGAAATTGTTTTTGCAAAACTGGAAATTAACCCAAAACTGGAAATATTGTACTGTTTATTCGAAAAGTAGGTAATCCTAATTTCTCATACAAAACCGAGCTAAGGCTCGATACTAGTGGTTGGTAAGTGAGTCCCACAATGTACCCTAGTGTCTAGGGGGCCTGACACGACACCACGACACGGTTTAACGTGTCCAAACTCACAAAAACTCCACTCGGGTAAACTGGGATACACGAACACGTACACAGCGTCGTGCACGTGTTCACGTGTCTCGTGGACACACCATGAGACACACGACGTCTCGTGGTCACACACACGTGTAGCCCACATATAGGGCTACACGATGGACACTTTGTTACGTGTCCACGTGTCCTACAGCGTCGATACAGAGCCGTATCAGTCGAGGAAACTCGACTGATACGCGCGGTTTGGACCGCGTCGTGCAGAGATGCACACGTCTCGTGGACACGACACGAGCCACGTGGGGCCTCGTGGTCATGCCCACGTGTAGCCCACATGTAGGGCTACACACTCGTGCAAACACGAGGTGTCCTCGACTCGTGTCCATGCGACACGAGTCGCGTGTCTAAGTCGAATTTTCGACTGGACTGTGCGCGTGCACTGCAGTGCATGTCCAGTGCGAGTGAGATTTCTCACTCGACACGACACGAGAAGTTGTGAGATTTTGGGGGCATGTTCGCAGACATTGCCCCCTCGTATCCACCAATTTGGTGTGTCGAAGTGCCCTGTGCAGTGAGTACGAAGGGTGTGGTAGCAGGGCACTGTGCGCAAGCCTCGTGCAGTGAGTTCGTGTCCGTTTTGGACACGGACACGACTCAGAAATGTGTTCAGTCCACTTGGGTTGTGACCTACTAGTCTAGGGCTACCAGAAAATATAATTTGTTTTACAAAAACACAAAAACAGATTCTTTGTGGCATTTCATCAAACGAGGGTTTCTATCTTAGGATACGTGTCCGATACGGACACCAACCAACTCTAAATCCTACCAAACTTGACCCACAGTTCCATGGTATCTAGATGAATGCATTTATGAAAAAAATCAGGATATTAGCAAGGTTTGAGGGCATTTACCTATTTGTGCAAATCCAATGAAAATCAATAAAGAGGGGTGTGATTCCTTCCACTTGGTGATGCCAAAAGCTTCCAAATTCCTTGATAGCAGACCCTAACTAGTACCCTCTAGTGTAGGGGAGTCCAATGCAAGAAATTAGAGGTGATTTGGATCAAAATTGATCAAGTTGTGGTCTTGTGAAGAAATGGGAATTTTAAGGGTTAAAATTCATGTAAAAATGTTCATGAATGATACAATGGGTTAATATAGGATGGTGTAGGGCTAGGGGGGTGCCCTATGGCCGGCCAAGACAAGGGGGGGTGTCCTATGGCTTTCCTTCATGGAGAAGGCAAAGACTTTGGTGTAAAGTCTTGATATTTTGAGTGGTTTAAGCAAAATATCTAATAAAGTAATATCAAGATATTTATCCTCCTTTATCCAATGCAAATATCTATCCCCTTATCATTCTAGGTTAGTAGCTAACCTCTAGATTAGTGCTAAACTAGGTTAGGGACTAACATACACTAATCAATAATTAAATAATAATAAAAACACATAATTGCAAATAATTCCAAATAATTTCTAGAAAATTACCAAAACCCTTTTTGGCCAAAATCACTAATTTGCTGTTCTAAGCCTATGGCTAAGCTCACATGGTCATGGCAACTCCTAGTTTAAGGAATAACTAGGTTTACACTAAGGTTTTACTAGTAAAGTCACAAAGTCATAAGTCATGACTTTGGAAATGGTTTAACTTAACTAAAATCACCCAAAATCATATTGTGACTAAAATACCACTAATAAATAATAAAATAATAAATTTTCAAAAATACCTAATTTCAGAAAACTGGGTGTTATAAGTCTACCCACCTTAAAATAATTTCGTCCTCGAAATTTAGATGGTCATACTCCTCCTAGGTCAAACCTCCAACAATCAGGGACGAAGCTACTACCTAACAACATGCAAGGTCAACAAGCAAAATATGGGTGGTAAACCTACACTGGGTCATGTCCAAAAATTGGTTGGCAGTCTTAGGTCATAGGGTCCTTAAATCAAATCGAAATCAAAGTAACTCCATGGGTAAATCAGGATGGAGCCTCGGTCAGGAAAATCGTACTAAGTAAATGAAGCACACAATGGTATGCCTGAGTGGGTCATGGGTATAGAGTGTCATGTCTAGGTCATGTATGTGAAATTAGTTTTGAGAAAATAACTAGTCTTGTGCTCCAAATCTAAAAGTCACGGTAACGTGCCTACGATGATCATAATTTAGAGTGGGAAAGGTCTATGGCCTAAATAGAACCAAAAATCGTGATAAAATAGTAGTGTAAAGGGGCAGGTTAAATGGGACAGTCCTGGTCATAGGTATAGACTAGGAAGATAAGGAAACAATAAATCACAGGGCTAAAAGGGTTACATTCTATGGTCAGTGCTACTCTCAAAAGGCATAGCATATACATTAATTCATTTAGAGGAAAATTCTTGACAAAAGAGTTTAGTCAAGAATTATATTAATAGCTAAAGCTACTCCTACTCCTACTCCTAAGTAAGAGATGAAGAAACAAACAACAATCGACAAAATCAAAAGGAACTACCAGGTCAAAATTGATCACAAAAAAAAGAACAGGTAGGAGCAGATGGAATTGGATTTCGATAGATAAAATGAAGCAAGGTGGGAATGGAATTTAAAAGACAGAACCTGCAAGCACATCGCCAACTGCCTGAGCATCCTCAATTGTCATGGCGTAAGCACGCCCCTGCTGACCTCTTCCAGCCTGCTGCTGAAACTGTAAAAATCTCTACTGCTGTGGCTGTAACGGTCCTCTATGCTGTCCTACCGGAGCCTTGGCTCCTGCTCCTGGTGCTGCTTCCTGTGCTACTCTGCCTGTGAACTGGGAACACTCCCTGAGCTGGTGGTCTGCTGCCCCACAAGTAGGCACCAGCCCAACCTCTTCCTGCACTCTCCCCATCCATGTCCCAATTTCTTACAGTAGGGACAACTGGTAGTCTGCTGTCTCGGGGCCTGCTGCTGCTGCCTCGGCTGCTGATACTGCTGTGGCTGCCTCTGCTGATGCTGATAGTGAGGCCTCTTGGCCTGACCTCCACTGCTGCCTGCTCTCTGTGTATCACGGCCCCTCTTAGCTTCAGTTCAAGATCATCCTCAGCTTCCATCGCTCCTGCCAGAATCTTCTCAAAGGTGGCATTCCTGTCACTCTTGGTCAAGGACTTGACTTCCTTACCAAGCCCTTCCTGAACCTCCTCGCCTTTGCTGTCTCGCTAAGGCCCTCCACAAATCTGCTCAACCGACAAAACTCACCGGAATACTCCTCTACAGTCTGGTTCCCCTGAACCAGGTTCTCGAACTGGGTCTCCAAAGCACCGACTGCCTGATCCGGGAAAAACTTCCCCTTGAAGAGCTCCTTGAAAACTCTTCATGTCTGCCCTGGAGTGCCTACTCTCGGGTCCGTCTGATACCAGGTACGGGCAAGATCCCGCATCTGGCTGGCTGCTGCCTCTATCTGTAGTCCGGCTGGTATCTCCGCCAGTCGAAAAATCTCCTCAATGTGCTCAATCCAGTCATCAGCATAAAAATCCCCTCTGTCCCCAAGAAGTCCCTGGGGTTCATCTTCTTGAAGTCCTGAATGCCCGGAATCCTCTGCTGTCGCGGCTGTCCCAATCCTCCTGTGGCTGGACAGCCTGTCACGCCCCGACTCGCCGAATCGATCGCCATCGCCTTGACTCGATATAAATCGATCCCCACGGGTCGGGACGTGATGCCGTGCAAGTCTGAATGGACTTGCACAAGGCAAGGATGTGTAATTGGAAATTCCTTTTTGACTCGACGCGTTGAAATTAAACAGTGCAGAGAGTTGAAAACATAGCATGGGAGAAACTTAGCTTTTCATTCATAAACTTGCAAAATATGTGCAAGGTCATATTTACATTACATATGCCGTTGCGGCTACATCTTTGAAACACAAAAAAGCTATCGACAAGCTCGCCTTGAAATAATCCTCGGCGTTCCATACATTCATGCCCCTTTATACATTTGAACAAAAGCCTTCGGTCTGAATTGGGCATCAAAATACTTCAAAATAGGAGAGCTTCGTGTCGCCTCCCGTTCTTCAGTTCCAGCTTAGTCTCGAGCTCCCGCAGCACGCTCGTTACCTGGGGAGTTGGGGGTTAGCACACTTGCTAGTGGATGGGACGAACCCACTCGTCTAAACCGACACTGCTTATTAAGGATTCAGGCATACGAAGTGATCTTTCTATTTAGAACTATAAGAGTTGCATTTTATATCGAAGGCACATTTTAAACGATAACAACATAACCATTTAAGAGCATTCTTACCACGGCCGTGCTCCTTTCCTGCACAAAATATACATGATACTTACCATCTGCACAAGACAATAGGTGAGCATGCAATCTATCCTATATGCGGTCATTGGTGATATCGACACCAAGAAGGATGATTACGTAGCCTTGCGACGCGCCCTCCAGTCCAGGTAGCGAGCCTAACTGGAGGTCTCGCAATGTCTCGCGCCGAAGCACGATTTCCATAATTTCCTCCTAGGCCGATTCGGTCCCAGGGCCCCGGGTACCATCTCAGGAAAGCTCACCTTGTGCACAAGTCATCCTTGACCATGCAATGTATGAACAGTTTAATATGTATGAAGTAAATTGCATAGCAACCATTATCGAATCACATAATCATTCCTACTCGCGCAAGGGTCCCTTCCCCCGAAACCGTACGTTCTGATTTAGCGTCCCGTAGGCACCAAATTCTCCGAGGCATGATGTACCGCCACCAAGGTTTTCATCGTTGTGTTTTGCATGGCATGAATATATTCTATCTCTTTCTTAGAACTTTATCTTTTCCATACTTAGTGTAACTTATGGACTTAGAGTTAACTTCTCTAGGTTGATATTTATTCCAAGCTCTTTATCTTAGTGGCAAGCATACATCCCGTTAGCATCATCGATTTGAACGTTGATCTTTAAGAATTTAGTTGGCGAAGAGTAGAAAAGAAGGGGCCGAAGAACCACCCACCTAAGGAGATTGCGCCGAGAGTAGGAGAACGCTTCGCGACGGTCAAGCGTCAGTTACACGAACTCCTGCAATGGCACAAGCATCGAATTAGAACCCTTCCTTCAATCCTTCCTTCGAAATTCTTAAGGACGCATTCAGAAATCGACGCGAAAGCACACTATCAAATCCACGCAACAATTCGTTCAGAAAGCCAAGAAAACCAATAAAACCAACGGCAGACGGGTTGCGTCGCTCCCTTTAGAGTTCCTTCGCCAAGACGCCGCCTACCGTATAGACTCATTCCAACAGTAGTCGATCCATTAGTTGGAACGGTACTCATATCACTCGTCCAAATCGATTTTATTGATGCCATGGTTTTTGTATACCAAACTCTTCGCGAGTCACTAG